>OZ007563.1:84966316-85296440 GCA_963931875.1 Pollenia griseotomentosa
GTTCGACTTCTAGTGATAAGTGCGATGTTTAGTTAAAAGTTCGACCAAAAGTGAATAGTTCTACTTCTAGCGAAAAGTATGAATTTTAGTGAAAAGTTCCACTTAAGGTAAAAACTTCGACATCAACTAAAAACGTCAACTTTTTGTAAAAAGTCTGATTTTTTAAAATTAAGTTATATTTTTATCTCTCTAGTGAACGTTTTAGTAAAATGTCCGAAAATAAGATTTTGAGTTAGGTTACCGACTTTTAGTTAAAATCAACGATCTTTTTAGTCAAAAAAAAATATACTCAGTACATAAGAATAGTGAGTACATTTTTCTGCTTTGAACCACGATATTTTATAGCTATGCTCTACTGTTCTAAGAAGTTTATTAAACGTATTCTTTACCATGTACACAAGCATCCAAATAGGGCATTTCGTTCAGTTTTTCAAAACTTATCAAATCATCTTCATCACAGGCTGCTAAAATCTCTCGATACAAGATCTCCTGAGTCTCAGGTTCTCGAGCCAACTATAAACTTACACAAATATTTTTATTAATCTTCTCAAAAAATATTTCATTGCCCATTCGCTCACCATTAACAAACAATGCGATATTACAGTGGCGGTTGTGTCCAATCCATCAATTAAGAATGTCATGGTATGAGAATACATGTCAGTTTCTTTTAATTTATATAAATCCTTAATTTTTATTAAATGACTTAAGATATCATTGCGTTCAATATTATCCTTATAACGCATTTTAAAGGCCCGGCTCATAAGATCCATGAAAAAATCCTCACAATCTTTGGGGAAAAATTTTGATTTATAAAAATCTAAGATTTTGGGCAAAAAACCCACAATTACAGTGAAAATTAAAAAAGCGGTATTGTGATCGGTAAATTTCCTAACATTTTCGGAAATGGGCAGGGGATCGGATGAAAAGCTATAGGCTTTAATGCCCAGAACACAATCACTTAAACTTTCCGAGGTAAAACGTAAAGCGAGCTGTTAAAAAACAAAATATAATGAATATTCTTATATGGATTATCTCAAAGAAACCTACGTCTTTTCCATTGATCTCTTTAAAACCCTGATTTTGAACGTAAGTTATTAATTGTTGGCTCACATTTTGCATATTTTTATAAGATTGTTTTATGCGAGAGCTTGTTAGAGCTGGTGATATTAAAGATCTTTGTAAACGCCACTCCTCTCCCATCAAAATAAAAGGATTTTTTGCTATTAAAGGATCTTTATCTCCATCTATCTATACAATTAAAAAACTTAATTGATTTTTTTTATAGAAAACCATTTTAAATTAATGAATTCACCAATTTTCCCACATCATTATCTTTAAAATTATTAAAAGCAGTTACGAATATTTCATGCACCAACTGTGGATCTAATATCATTAACTGTGGCGTGCGCATTAGATAAATCCCTACAAAATTCTCTGTGGTTTTAAAACGCCTTAAATAATAAATATAATTTAAATTATTTAATTTAATTTTATTAAATGAATATATTATTATTGTATCTCTCTTTTTTATATCAAAATTAACTCAACTTGTATATGTCTAGCATATCATCCCCAAAATGTTGTTTACGTAGCAATAAATTTGGAAAAGATCCCAGTAGTGGCTTTGGTTTAGGTCCCTTGACATTTTTCTTTGACCAATGGTCGAAATTCCATGTCAAAAAGTTATAAGTCAGTACGACAATTGTTAAAAGTAAAATGATTAAAATAATCATGATTTGAATTGTAACTATTTTTTTTTTTTATTAAATTTAAAATTAACAAGCACGACCAGCATCAACTGGGATTAAATGTCAACTGACATTGAATGAGTTTCATGTGTGAACTAAAAACGAGAACATGTGAAAGTGCTAATAATATTTATTTTATAGTGGGTGGCTATAGTATACACTATACATACATATACAACCGAATTAGAAATAAAAATTTACCGGGAGTTTTTTCATTGTTACACCCTTCACCACAGGTTGAAAGAATAGATAAAAGTTAGTTTTTTTACAAGTTTGTCAATTCATTTGAATTTCTACAGTATTGATCTTAGACCCTATAAAGTATATATATTAAGGAACCTAATGAGTAGAGGAGTTGATTTAGCGATGTCCGTCCAACAGTTTAAGTATCTGTTTATCTGTTGAAATGGGTTTTCCGAAGACCTCAGATATAATGGGGACTAGGTTGTTATATATTTATGTCACATATAATTCTCTAAAGTTAACTATTGAAATTTAGCGAAATTGATCGACATATATGATGAGATATTATCAAAATATAACTACTGCCTCTAATTTTTACCCATAAATCTCAAATAGGTTATTTTCCGGTTCATAAATAGCAGAGTTATAGAAAAATTACTACTTTATTTTTCCTAAAATAATACCATATGAACTAAGAAAACAAAATTTGACTCAGATATTTCTTATATATATCCCGAATTTAAGATTTTGGTACGAGTTTTTATACTAGGGTAAAAGGAAGATAAGATTCAATGCAGCCGAATATAGCGCTTTTACTTGTGCCTATTTAAATTCAATTGTAATACCTTTTACCATGATGCGATAAGAACAGAAAGTTATTAAAATTACCGATCCTTAGATATAAATAAAAATATTTTGCGCCCCGCCCACTTCTCCAATCCCACCCATATTTTGAGGAATTTTTCTATTGATAACCAAGATGCCTGTACCTAGTTCGGAAACTTTGGCTCTTGCCGTTCAGTATTATATCTCAAACTGAACCGAAGTTAGAGATTGTAGATATGACTTTGTTGCAATAAAGGAGCGATATGTTTAGGTATCTCCTATGTTTAAGACTTGTCCATAAACAATGAACATTTACTGCCTGCATCATATTTTAAATTAAAGTTCTTTATTAACTCTTTACTTCACTAAATTTATTAATCATAAACTGTTGCACTGCCCATTTTGCTTGTAGTAGACGGGACGGGAAATCTTGAGAAAAACACCTACTCATATCCCAGCTATCTATGGACCAATCTGGCTGAATTTCAATAGCAAAATTAAAGGAAGCAGATGTGACAGAAATATATAACAACCAAGACCCCATCATATCTGGGGTCTTCGCAAAACCCATTTCAACAGACGGACAGACATCGTTAAATCAATTCACTACTCATAGGAAAACAGAATATATTAACTTTATAGGGTCTAAGATCAATGTTATAGAAATTACAAACGGAATGACAGACGTATATACCCTTTTACGTTCAGTGAAGGGTATAAAAATGGGAGATCGCAAAAACACTTCCGCAAAATTTTTATTCATAATTGTGTTGATGCTAAGTTTATTTTTATAATAGTAATAGCTTAACCAAGTGCGCTTTGCTACCCCGAAATGAAGTAAATTGTTTTTTTTTTTACAGATCTCGTGTATTCATAGCGGAGCGATTTGTACCAAATTTATATGCTTTTTCGGTTATCCTTATCCTCATATAGAAAGTCATATTTTTCTTGTATGGAAGATTCCACTTTCACTATTCCAGTTCAACTCGCTCATTAACAGACGTTGTGTATTGATAACTTAACTATTTGTTCCAAATTTGAATACTTTTACTTTTATCGGTCTCCAGATATATTGAAAATTTTGTAAAAAAAAAAACCCATTACCAATAAGCAACAGTTGTGTCTGTTTGTTTTAATTTTTTGTGTTACATTCGAAAATATTTTCAGCCCTTTTTGCGCTCGATTTCAAAACGATCGTTTTTAAAATATATTAGGCGTAACGTCTGTATTCATAAAACTTTTTTAAATTTAATTAAGGTTTACAAAACAAATCATGTATGAAAATTTTCCTTAATAAACGGTTGTTAAATTAATAATCGTTTATGAAAACAGAGGTTATTTTTAACAAGAGGGAAATGAATTCGATTTGAATTTTTTAAAATACTAAAAACGATATTATCGTTTTAAAATGGTTTCGTTACATACCTGATAATGATAATGGAAAAATTATTATTTTTTGCTTCAACAAAAATGCTTAAAGAATACACAAATATGGTTTTATAAAATATTTACTTTTTTGAAAGTGTATTTTTTTTCCTCAAAAACAGTTTTTTTTGCAAGTTGTCAGTTTTTGTAAAAAAAATATGGCAATACTGTACCAGACTACAATTGTGATAAGGGTATTATTCGTTTGTGCTGATGTGTGCAACACTAAAAAATGTTGGTCCTTTTAGTGAACCGAACGACTCAGGATCACTTTCTAACGGTGTTTGTCCGGCTGGCTGGCTTTGATAAAATTTGGTACATACACTCATAAAATTATTACAGTAACTGATTGTGGGTTATAAAATTCGTTTTCCGTACTGTTAAAATTGAATAAAAATATAGTTATTTTACGAATAGTTTTATTTTTTAACATTAATGTTTGTTATTCAAAAAACAAACTACCAAAAAATAATGTTTTTCCGTATTTATTTTGTTATGTAGTTTGATTTTTGTCGGTTAAAACATATTTTTTAAAAGTAAAAACTATTCAATTCTAAGGAATATGCAGTTTAATAAATAAAAAATTTTAAACTTAATGTAAAATTCATTTGTTTTAAATAAAAAGTAAATGATCCGGGTTTTAAATGAATTTTAAGTTGTTTAAAATGAATTTTCGGTTGAATTTAACTACATAATATTTTGAGTGTACGTTTCAAGTGTCATAAGGACAAAGCCTATTGGAAATTGTAAGCATCGGTCCATAATTTCACATGGCCTCCATACAAATTTTTTTTACAACATAAATCGTCTTACCAAATTTTTTTTAAATTTGAGCACAGCTCCCATACAAACTCTACTCCCGAAAATAGCTTTAAATGATATAACTTCCTTATTAATGGAATTGATATAAAATTTGGTGACGTCAACAATAATAGAATAGATGACATAGACATCCAGAATTGGTCGTAGGTCCCATATAAACCTCCTCTCATATACATAGACTATGTTTTGCCGGGTTCATGATTGGCCATGGCTCCTAAATAGGGTACACTCTCGAAAATTTGTCCTAATATACTGTGGTGTAGGGTATTATATGGTCAGGCTTGCCCGACTTCACGTCATAACGCTTAACTGTTACGCAACTGTTAAGTGCTTGCCTTAAAAATACATAGTTGACCAATTCCGCTCAACTCAACAGTTGCCATTATACATCATAAAATCATAAAAAAAACCTCAACATGCTGATCGAAGAGTTATTTATGTAGTATAGATTATAATGAAACCCTGCTTTGTTTTGCTGTACAAATCTTTAAATAAAATATAGAAAAAACGTGGGCTGATTTTCATGCCTTTTTTATACGTAAATGTAGGGCTCAACACTTGTCCACAGTTGTGTAGCAGTTTAACTAGGGATGAGATTTCCATGCAAATTCATGTTTTTTGTCGAGAGTCTAAGAATGATGTCGACCAAATATCTATCCGAATCATTAAATTTGCTCTAAAATGGCATCGATTTGTTTTTGCATATTGTTGCATTTTTTGATGAAAATGCATATTTTTGCATATTTAGATTTTAAATGAATATTTTTTCATATTTTGGCATTTTTGAGTGATTTTTTTTTAATTTCCATATTTTAAAAAAAGTTCTTAAAAATTTTTAAAAAGATTTTGTTATTCGTGCTTAATTCCCAGTTTTTATTATTGATAAAAACACTTGAAATTTATTGTTGATGGGATAAGCTATTCCTATGCGCATTTCACTGGTTGCTTAGGCCAGATCATCAGGAAACTTCATCCATAAAGATTTTAGAAAAACTAAAGATATTAAACCAAATAAAACTGTTAAGCGTATAAGACTTATATCAACAGTTCTACTTGTAATAATATCAAAGTTTAAACAAAACACATCAACAATAAACAGTGGGTTTATCTCATCTTACATTCCCCACTACAATTAGTTGAAATTCTCTCAACATTAATTGTAGTTGTAAGTAGGTTAAGAAAAACAAAATAAAAACAACAACAACTTTACAAAAGATGTTGACAATTAAGTGTTTTTTAGGCCGTGCACTTGCCTGTTTATTATCAAAAAGTAATTTCAATTTTTGGGAATACAAAATTTTAATTTCAAAAGATTTTGTTATTCGTGCTTAATTCCCAGTTTTTATTATTGATAAAAACACTTGAAATTTATTGTTGATGGGATAAGCTATTCCTATGCGCATTTCACTGGTTGCTTAGGCCAGATCATCAGGAAACTTCATCCATAAAGATTTTAGAAAAACTAAAGATATTAAACCAAATAAAACTGTTAAGCGTATAAGACTTATAGCAACAGTTCTACTTGTAATAATATCAAAGTTTAAACAACACACATCAACAATAAACAGTGGGTTTATCTCATCTTACATTCCCCACTACAATTAGTTGAAATTCTCTCAACATTAATTGTAGTTGTAAGTAGGTTAAGTGGGGAATGTAAGATGAGATAAACCCACTGTTTATTGTTGATGTGTTTTGTTTAAACTTTGATATTATTACAAGTAGAACTGTTGCTATAAGTCTTATACGCTTAACAGTTTTATTTGGTTTAATATCTTTAGTTTTTCTAAAATCTTTATGGATGAAGTTTCCTGATGATCTGGCCTAAGCAACCAGTGAAATGCGCATAGGAATAGCTTATCCCATCAACAATAAATTTCAAGTGTTTTTATCAATAATAAAAACTGGGAATTAAGCACGAATAACAAAATATTTTGAAATTAAAATTTTGTATTCCCAAAAATTGAAATTACTTTTTGATAATTTTTAAATAGACAAAAAACACATTGAAAAAATCTTAAAATTAATAAATAAATTCTTTTGGAGCTTTGCTTTAAATACAAGATTTAAAGATTTCGACAAAAGATCCTTCTATTTTAAACCGATGCCGCACCTTACATGGTTAAGGGTTTTAAATATTATATCCAAAACTGTTACAAGTTACTTGCTTGGCATGTGGGTTATACCGCGTTGCAGAGGAAGTTAGAAGCCATTTCGAAAATATTCTACCTCAGCCAGTAGTTACAAGATGGGGACCTGGCTAGATGCTTCAGAGTTCAATTCATAAAACTTTAAGTAATTTAAGAATATTTAAAGAGCTTGTAAATATCATTATGCAGTTTTAAAAGTAAAAGAAATATTAAATTTATATAACATCAGAATTTAAAGGTATTTAGTTCACGTAATACTCAAGTCAAATTAATTAATACTGCAGAAAGTAAAATAAATAATATGGAAGGAAGAATAGCCCGAAAAATTAAAAAAAAAAATTCAAAACGTTTAGCAAAAAAATAAGGATTTAAAAAAAAAAATTTCAAATATTTTTGATCTTTTCCATTGACATTCTTCAAGTAAAAGACAATCATCCCAATTATGAATAAAAATTCCCCGGGAGTTTTCTCCCTTCTCTAATTTTTCCTATGTTAATTCAATTGTAAAAGTTGAAAAAGGGAAAAAACTCCCGGGGAATTTTTATTCATGATTGGGCTGAAAGTTTTACTTTTAATAAAATGATTTTTTAAGGACATTTTTTTAATTTTTAGTGCATATTTTTTATTTTTTTAGTGCATGTTTTAAGCGCATATTTTCGATTTTTTAGTGCATGAAAATCTCATCCCTAGTAATAACCATGTTCAAAAAATTTAATACGTAGCCCAAAATTGATCTAGAATGGTTTTTCGGTGCTCCTGAAAAATCAGATTTTAAGGCATACGCGGTTGCCCATAAAAACCATAGAAATATGTTGCAAAAAAAAAAACAATATTAAAATATAAAAAAAAATCAATAAGCAACTTATTTAAGAGATTAAAGTTTAAATTAAAAATAACAGAAACAAACGTTAATGCATTATTCACCTCAAAAAGATAAATTACATTTTAGTATGTTGAATTTGTATAAGCTTTTAAAATTAACGTTAAGAAGAGCTTTAAAAAAGCTTTTAAATTACACAGGTTTAAATGTTAAAATACAAGAGACAATTTTATAAAATAAACTAATTGAGCAGATGTTTTAACGAGTTTTTCACTTCAAAACTGTCCAATCTGTTTAAATAAAATGTAACGTTTCTGACTGACTGATTCATCATTGCACAGCCTAAACGCCTGAAGCTACAAAACCCGGGCCGGAGCTTGGTCTCTCGCTCAATAGATTCACTAAGAAGGAATTTTTAGAAATTCGAATGATTAGAGGGTAAAAATGCGTAAATAATTTAAATTGTATTCAGCGTTGCCGTTATGGTTACTTTTAACCAAATTTTTTTTCCAATGTGTACTTGTGTACTTTTTTTCTATTTGGTTACTTTCTTCATTACAAAAATAACCAATTTTTTGTTTTGGAACAAGAACAACCCGCTCCGATTTTTTGACCCTTAAAAATTGTGTGTGCATATAAAACCAATACTTTTTTCATCTACTTAAAAATTATTTTTTTAGAAGCTTAAACTTTAACAACTTTGAAGAGTAGATGTCCATTATCTGCTTCTCTTAACGCTTAATAAGTCTAACTGAAACACTTTTTTAGATAAACGATAAGATCAAAGGCTCTTCCGATCCCGTTCCGTTTAATATGATAAGTGTTAGTTAACTTTGTATAGCAGGTGCCACTTCCACTAAAATATTCAAAAAATTATATAGCCTACTGTTCTTTCCAGACCATCGGTAATGTATGTGCTGTCAAAACTTAATTAAAATCGGTCCAGCGGCTTACTTTATTGCTCTTAATAAAAGAAAATTATGGTTATAGACTTTACATTTATGCGATAAATAAAAAATTAAAACAAATGTTAAAGCAAAAGGTAAGTTTTTTTACTAAAAAACTCAGAGCAAGTTTTTGACTTGAAGATCAGCGATTAATTAATCTTTCAAAGTCGGTTTTTGAGTAGTCGATTACTTATTTCATTTTGTTTGCTTGTTTAAACGGATTAAACGTTTAAACTTACCACAAAACTGCCAAAGTACTAACGGCTAATAAAAGGCCCCATAGACGACAAAAGCAAGGCCTATCCAATATGTCTGCTTACCTATACAACAATAAAACAACACAAAAAACAACAGGCATTTTGTTTGAGATTGTTTGTGTGATTGTAAGTTTTCTGTAGACAATAGATTCACTAGAAGGTGATGTCAACCGTATAACAACACTGCTTCTTTGGTCGGATTGTCAAAAATATTGCTAGTAAAAAAGGTTTGTTTACATAAAAAACTAGTTTGTATACAAACGTTGACAACTCGACCACCGAAAAAAGACCATATCTTGACTTGACCGACTACACTTTCTTACATGTTTTATTTTACAAAAGAAACGAAATCTTTCGTAGGACTATTTTTTGTAAATTTTACAAAATTTGTTTATGTTTTACAAAATAACTTTCGTAAAATACCGCATATGCGCTGTTTTATTTAATGAAACTAAAGAAAATATTTTGCAGCAAATTTATTTCAATAATTTCATCAAAACACATCCCATTGTAGTAACGATAAAACTGGAAATACAACCCAAGTTACTACGGTGCTTAAGGAAGTGAATAGAATTGAATATCCTACTGTCACCAACGAGAAACTTCACACTTATATGCACGCGGTCGAGAAGCTCTAAAATAAACTTTGAAGCACCGGCCCCACACATGAGAGTTGTACTCAATTCTCGGTCGGATAAGTTTCTTTTAAATTTAGTTTAAAATTCAAGGTTTAAAGGTTTTATGTTATTTTGTAAATGCCCTTCTAAATTACAAACTGAGAAACTTAATAGCCTTTCAAGTATTTGTTAGAATAAAAAAAAAAATTACCAATGCAAACATGAGTTATGCAATAAATAACACTGCTTTACAAATTTTTAATTTCGAAAAATACCAAGAACGCCACAGACCTAGACAAGTTACTTGGGACCTCTTGAACTTACTTAAAAAAAAAAAATTACAGCGTTATTTTCCATTTACTTAGTTTAACACATCAGACGTCATAGAGTAGTAAAAAAGTAAAAAAGTTTCTTCGTCAATCATCCAGAGGCAAAAATAAATATAATTGATGAACAAAATTAAACTATAGTCCCAATTCATAAGTTGCAAGTCTTATTGATAAACTTATCACATTTTCTTCTTTGAATCAGCTTCGGCATTCACACAATGTCGTATTGCTGAAATATAAAATTTTTTATGTATGAAGTACGAATGAGAATACCAGAAGTACATATGTATATTACGAGTACATAAAGCTGAGTACTCGTTTCTTTTCCCCTCCTCTCTCTCGCCTATAAAGTAGCAAGCTGATCAATAAGACTTGCATTGTATGAATTGGGACATAGGAGAGTCACTTGATCCTGTGCTGTTCTTAAATGTTAAACTACAAGGTTGAGAAAGATGTTAGATATTGAATCCAATACAATATTGTGCAATATCTTATAAATCAGATTCTTGGCGTTTAAAATTTCAGAGCATAAAACACAATCTTTGTTGGTAAAACATAACTTAGTACATAAATTGCGAAACATGTATTTAAGTGTAAAATTTTTTTATATTCATCTAAGACTCCATAAAGTATATCGTTACTTTAATATATAAAAGCCCTAACTTACATTTTCCGTACTTTACAGGAGAAGGAAAAAACTTTATAAAAATTATATTCTTGCAGTCGCGATTTTTTTTAAACGCAGTTTTTTATTTAACTCTCTAAACAATTTAATAAAAAACTGCATTTAAAAAAAATCGCAACTACGATACTACAATTTTTATTAAGTCTTTTCCTTCTCCTGTAAAGTAAGGAAAATGTTAGTTAGGGCTTTTCTATATTAAAGTAACGATATATATATTCTATGTCCTTGAGTAATTCTAAGTCAAATTAGCCATGCTCGTCTGTATGTCTGCACAATATTGGTGCCGTGTTTTTAGTTCTCTTAAGCAGTTTGTGATTGAAATCCAGCAAAAAAAGAGTTATATGTATATTAAAATGTTGAACAACCACCCTAAAAAAATGATAATTTTGTAACAAAAAGTGTAACAGTGACAGAATGCACATATTGATATAGGATTTTGCATAAATTCGTTCTATATGACTAGAAATCATATTATAAAGCCCAATCCCCAAATTCTTTAGTAGGCCTTAACCGTAACGAAGAATTCTATTGCAATAAATTTTGGTCGGTTTCAGTTTTATATGGCTAGAAATCACACCGTCAACTTTCGTGCAGATCGGTCCATAATTTACCATAGGCCTCATATAAAGCCTACACTGGGAAAAAACTTTAGTACGCGTAAAACCGTAACAAAAAATGCTATTGTAATAAAATTTGCTCAATCATAGTTTTATAAGACTATACATCACTTTGTTAAATTTAATGAAGATCGACCTATAATTTACCATAGGTCTCATATAAAGCCCACTCCAGAAAAATTCTAAATAGGGGTAAAGGGTATCAAAGATTCGGCTCAGCTGAATATAGCACTCTAACTTGTTTAATATTACATTTTTGTATAAATAAAAATGCTTTTATTTCAAGCTCGAGGCCAGCATTTTTATTTATACGTATATGAAAAGGTCGAATAAAAACAACTTGAATTACATTTTTGTTTAAAATATTCTGTACGAATATTTTTAACAATACATTTTGATCTAGAATATTCTGTTCAGTGATCTAAACACTATAATTACACATAACGAATACAATAACAATTTATTACTTATAAATTAAAGATAGCTAAGAAATACAAGATAACTAATTAATTCAAGTTCTTAACCAAATTTACTTTTCGGCAATGTTTTAGAATGATATACAACTTTTGTTAAAGAAATTATAGCTCTCTTATGCCAAGTCATGTTTCATTATTGTTTATTTGTTATCGTGCTTAACCTTTCTATGCTCGCGTCAAAATATAAAATACTCGCTCCCGGTCTGCCAGACCGATGATTGCAGAGCTTACATTACTTTAAAAAAATGAATAACACCCCATTCACTTTTAAAAATTTATGTTTTTAGTAATACATACAAAAGTTTTAGAGAAAAAACCTTATTTTTATGACTGATAGTCTTTGTAAAATATGGTCAAAAAATATATATGTATTTCTATTAAAAACGTCGGTTTAGCAGACCATATATTGCTACTTGCGCACACATGTCTTGATTTCATAAACTTTGTAACCGCTCTTAATTGAAGTTTATTGAGAATAATGAAACTAGTGTTGCCAATGAGGAATTCGGAAATTACGCAAGACTGTGTACCAAATTATACATTTGAAGTAAAATTACACACGCAATTCGAAAAAGGAGAATGAGTTCGCCTTACAAAATCTTATTGATATTCCTTATTTGTTATTAAATCGTTAGATTTAGAAAACAAGCAAAGCTTACCAATTGCTGTAGTAAGAAAGAACTGTAAGAGCATGTACTTATGCATAACAGCACGTATCCACGCGCAGTATTTATTTCCGAAAGTAAGCAGTAACGTCGGAGGAAGAGCAGCGCAAAAATGTTTCTTTTTTTACAAGCCTAAGCAACATAAATTGATGTAAGAGGTTCTGTTTCATTCATACTTGTTGACCTAAGGTACTTTTTGACTAGACAATATTGTTGAGTACTTTATAGATACATATTATTATTGTCGTTTTGCTCCACACTATTCATTATTTATAAAAAAATTATATTGCGCAATTTGTTGTTAAAATTTAGTTTTTATTTACTAAAACATTAGGAACTTACTTCTTAAATTCTAAAATCTCTGGAATGTTCACACTTTTTTTTATTAAATAGCCCGAAAATAAATTGTGAAGAAATTAAAATCAAATTTGACAGTTTATGTTAAACGTGCTAGTTTTCACTTCCGTAGCACCGAAAAACTCAGACTTTCTGAATGAAAAAGCTTATAGTGTAAACTCAGACCTAGGCTGCCAATACAGGAGTTTTTTGTGCGTGTGATTTGTTCGCGTGCAATTTCTCCGCACAAATTATAAAAACTCAATGTTCATAAAGAAAATCATGACTGTCAAAAATTAATGAAAAAATAGAACTTAAAATAAAATTACACATAGATTACACATGAAACTTATTACACATGGTCTACACATGTAAGTAAAAATTACACACAATATGTGTAATTACACTTAGATTGCCAACACTGGAGAAGCTAACAGTAATGAAAATACTCTCGCACCAACGTTACCATTAAACTTTTTTAAAAAGATGTAATTGCACCAACGTTACAGTTCAAAATTTTCAAAACGGGGCACAAATAGGGGATTTTCAAAAGATTCGGAACAAATTAATTTTTTTTGATTCATAAATTTTTTTTTACTAATTTAAAAATATGTATGTTTATATTTATTTAATTGCCAAAAGCTAATAAAAAAAATGGCTTTGGAGATTTTGGCGATTTTTACATTGAATTTTGCGAAAAAGGTCAAAATAAATTTGACAACTCTGGTCTCACAGAACTTATGTATGTGTGAGTATAGGAAGGTTAAGAAACTATTTAAATTATTAAATTGTTATGAGCTAATTTTATATAAAAAACACTTTATTTCTGGACCATCAACACTCATTGCTTATTGTGTGTTTATTGTGGAAGCTTCCCAACAACAACAACAAAAATATATCAGCCTTTTTTTCTGCCAGCAATCAAAATGTGATAAGGTGATAATATAATTTGAAAATTTTCTAATCTCCGAACCAGTTCTGTATAAAAATAGGCTTGTGCTATAAAAACACTTTAGTTCACTTTCTTTAATTCGTGGCGTATGGTGTTCGAAATAATTGCAATCTTAATTTAAAAATTAAAAAAAAAAAACAATTTTTTTAAATGGATACTTGGCTTGTTACATTGACCTTATTGACGGGCGTTGTGGGATTAATTTATATATTTCTTATGTGGAATTATGGCATATGGCGTAAACGTGGCATTTCTGAAGCAAAAGTTTATCCCATAGGTGGTTCTTTTCCATCGGCTTTTACACAAAAACGTCATATAGTTTATGATATTGATGAAATATATGGACAGTTTAAAAACACTGACCGCTTTGTGGGTGTTTATCAAAGTCGTTCGCCACAATTGTTGATATTGGATCCTGAATTGGTTCATCAAATTTATGTTAACGACTTCAAATCGTTTCATGATAACGAATTTTCTGATTTTGTAAGTATTTGGAAGAAGTGTTGTTAATATGTATACTTTATTAATGTGTGAGTACAAGTTTTCTGGGACCGCAAATAGTTTATGTATGCACTTTTGTGACTCAATTGGGGTATTCACAAGGTGTGCTATCATGTTAAATTGTCATAATGTTCTAACATTTTACAATGGTTTAAAAATATTGTTGTTGCTTTGTTAACAAAAAGTGTCATAAATTAATAGAACTTTGCTTGCTATGTTTATTGTGCTGTCGTTATTAATCAGAAGAGACCTGCGCTGAGCGGCTGAGCCGAGCCGCATTAGTTTTTGAAGCCGTCGCCTTGATGGTACAGTTTTATCCGACTAACATCCGAATTCAACCTGCGGCTAGCAATTTTTGCAACAAAATACTTGCGGCGTCAAATTATATCGGCTTAGGACTCTGATCTTTGGTAGGCAAACAAAATAAAATTTTTTTGTGATTTGCGTCTAAAAAATGGAAAATAGTCAGATAAGATCTAATTTAATTTTTTAATTCATGGATTAGAATTAAAAAATATTTTGATATTAGGTAAATATTTATTTTTTATATTTGATTGAAATCAGCTGATTCAAATTTAAAATAGCACACTAAATTATGAGGGGTTGTTCACAACAGTCGTATTTTTTCATGTTATTATTTTAAGACTTATGACTTTATGACACCTTGTGAATCCCCCAAATAAATATTTCATTACTTAACAGTACAACAGTATGATTTTAATTTCAATGAACTATTCCCTTGCCAAATGAACATTTTATTAATTTTTGAGTACATTTATTATTACAATTATTCATTATAAATCCATGTTAACGAAATATTAAATTACTTTAATTTCATTGAGTCAATTAAATTGAGTCATTAAAATAATTTATTTACATTATTTTAACGAATATCTCGTTGGGACAACGAAAATAATTAATTCATTAATAAAAGTAGTTAGCTAATACTATCAACACTTTTTAGTTTAGTGTAATATAGTGTGAAGTAATGAAATAATACTTTTATAACGTGAAAAATAGTGAGCATATTAGGATATTTTTTACCACAAAATATGTGATTATAAAAAGAATTGAGGGTCCAAATAACGGCATTTCTGACAGGCCCACAATGTCGACAAGTACATTTCTTTCGAATATTTATATTGAAAACAATAATTCTTGTCGACATTGTGGGTCAGGCAGTTAATATCGATCAAAATTTACTAAAAAAATGTATTGTTATTTCCAGTGTTTCTAAAACTAGAATACAAAAAGAAGTAGTAACGAAAATATTCTATAGTTAAAAATGTGAAGAGCTTGAGGTTATGTTTTTACTACCACTGCTATCTTTACATGTTCTTCTTAGCAATTGATGAAGTAGTAGCTGAAAATAACATGTTAAGATTACAGTATTAGAGTACAGTAAATATTGGGTGATTTTTTAAGAGCTATAGGAACGTGTTAAAAAAAAACACATAAAATTCAGAAAAATGCATGAAATCTTTATTTAAATCGATATTACGGTCCATATAATTTAATGTTTGAAGATTATTTCATGCAAATGTTGACCGTGACTGCGCCTCAAATGGTCCATCCGCTTAGTCCAATTTTGGCATACCCTTTCCAACATTTCGGCCGGTATCTCATGAATAAATGCTTCAATGTTGTCTTCAAATGCGTCAATTGAAGCGGGCATGTGTGTATAGACATGAGCTTTAACATAGCCCCACACAAAATAGTCTAAAGGCGTTAAATCGCACGATCTAGGCTGACAATTGACCGGTCCCGAACGTGAAATAAAATGTTCACCGAACTCGCCTCTCAATAAGTCCATTGTTAAGCGTGCTGTGTGGCATGTGGCACCGTCTTGTTGAAACCACATGTCATGCAAGTCAAGCTCTTGCATTTTGGGCAAAAAAAAAAGTTGGATATCATCTCACGGTAGAGCTCACCATTCACAGTTACGTTACGATTCGCATCATCTACGGTCCAATGATGCCACCAGCCCATAAGCCGCACCAAACTGTGACTTTTTCTGGATGCATTGGTAGCTCTTGCAATGCTTTTGGCTGATCTTCACTCCAAAATCGACAATTCTGCTTATTAACGTACTCATTGAGCCAAAAATGAGCTTCGTCGCTGAACACAATTTTTCGATAAAAAAGTGGATCGCATTTTGATAATAAAATTCAATAATTTGCAAGCGTTGTTCGTTTGTAAGACGATTCATGATTAAACTGAAGACGTTTGACAGTGAAACAAAACACGAAACGTGCGTCAGCTGTTTTAACCAGTGTTGCCAAAAAGATAATAGCTAAAAAATCACCCGATAGTATAACATTTAAAGCATATATAACTAAAAGAAACAGCTGTAGAAATATTAAAAGATATAGCATTGATGTTGCATGTGAGGTAGCATTAGAAGAAGCATATAATATAGCAATAAAGTATTATATGAACAAATAAAAAACCACACACAAATTTATTTATTATTTTATTGCTTTTTTAAATCTTTCAAAACCTCCTGTTTTGTTACCGAAACAACTTTTTCTTTTTACTACTTAAAAGTTAAATTGTAGAAATAGTATAAAAAAACGCAAGTAAAAAAGTAGCATATGATTTGATTTTAAAAAAAACTGCTATATTGGTTGTTCATGTGTTATTAATTTTCCTCCATTTAAAATTTCTTTTTTTATATCCCAGTAAAAATTTTTATCATTTTGCGCAGCACTAAAGGTACATTTAAAAAAAAGCGCACAATTATGCGCTACGCAATAAGACATACAGAAATGCAGTAAAGTAAGTGAAAGAACTCTCAACAACTTGTATAAAAAAAAAATAACATTTCAAGTGCTACGGCATTCCCTTAATACGAAGCAGGTTTGTAAGGGAGAATACTTAAAAATAACGGTATGAAAACATTCAGTGAGTAAGGCTGATCGTTACATCTAACAATTTTTATATGCGCTGAATAATGCGCTTTATGTGTCAAAAATGTATGCTTCAAAGTGGGAACTCGCCATATAAAATTCATGTCTTCGTAAGCGCAATGGTAAGCGAAACTCTTATGTTTCTCCCTTACAAACCTACTTCGTTGGAAGCTCCATTTTTTATTGGTATTTAGCAGTTGCAATAATAGCCTTCTATTGGGGGACCCAAGGAAAAATTTGGTGACCATATAAAACGGGGAAAATTTAACACTCTCTTAACTGACCTATTGACGTAAACTTTTAGAATGCTGATTCACGTATATTTTTGAGTTCCCTACTAGAAAAGAGCCAACAATTACCGTTATAACTAAAAGGGAGTTAGAGACTTAAAATATTGCACAAAAATATTTGTCTTAACATTTTCTCCAAAGTTGCAGAAAATAAATTATACCTCAGACGTAAAAAACACATAGTTTCATATACCGATATGCTGCACGAAGATGCAAAAAGAGGGAAACCTAAACTCCCCCTAAAATAGAATTAGATGTGAGCTGAAACACCTATATTTTTTGGTCTGCTCTTTAAAAATCCACTGTCAGAGCCCCATTCTTTTTTTCTGAGTTGTGCAGTGTTATCAGATCTCCTAAAGATCAAACTGATCGGATACCAAGACAACTTTCAGTCCTTAGGTCTTTGGAGGTCTTTGTGAATGTTTCTGTGTGTTGTTAGTAAGCGCATTTTGTTCAATTGGATTTAGAGCACTGTAACGTTAGGGCGTTATAAAAAAAAACTGACGCTAACCTAGAACATTTCTCTCCACATATAATTTGAAAACAACCAGTTAATAAAAATTAAGTATTGTCGTTGTTCTTAATTTAAGGTGGATGAAAAATCTGATTTAATTTTGGCCAATAATCCATTTTCCTTAAAAGGGGATAAATGGAAGGAGCGAAGATTGGAAATTGTTCCTGGTATGACTCCGAATCGTGTGAGTAAAATATAAGATAACGATGTTCCACGTATTTTTTTTTAAAACTTTAATTTCTTCATAGATCAAAAATGCTTATCCTGTGACATTAGATGTCTGCAAACGGTTGTCTCAATACATAAAAGAACAAATGGTAAATGTCGGCAATAAAGGTTTTGATACCTATGATGTAAGTTTCGATACAAATCACACCTTTAAATTCCATAACCCTAACATCGGTTTTAACTTGTAACAGATCTGTTTGCGTTACACTTCCGAAGTTGTAAGCGATTGCGTTCTTGGTATTCAAGCCGAAAGTTTAACCAGCAAACCTACACCCCTTTTAGACATGATCAGAAGTCTCTTTGATCAAACAGCCACGTTTTTGATATATCAAGTAGCTGTCGGCTTGCTGCCCAGTTTAAAGTATTTCTACAAATGTACTGTTTTCCCAGCTAAATTGAGAACATTTTTCTTCAACTTAATGGAACAAACCATTGATATGAGACGCCAACAGGGAAATGAAAATCGCAAAGATTTCTTGAATTATCTATTGCAATTACAAGAGAAAACAAATTTGGACACAAATATTATGGCCTCACATGTAATGACATTTTTGACCGATGGTTTTATAACAACGGCACATGCTATAACCCATTGCTTCTTGGGGGTAAGTAATTCGCAAAATTTTATATGCAAATGTAGAATCAAGCAACCCTTAACAAAATATATATATTTTTTTAAGCTTGCTAGAAATCCTGAAATTCAGGAAAAATTACGCCAAGAAATATTAGAAAATCTCAACAGTGATGGTATTTTGACATTTGAAAAACTTTCAGAATTGCCCTATTTGGATGCCTGTTTCCATGGTGAGTACATAAATAATAAATAAAATGTTGCAAATAAATGCTTATTCTAATTGTTTCAGAATCTATACGTCTAATACCTCCCTTGACATTTGTTAGCAAGCTTTGTACCCAACCCATTGAACTAATTAATAAAAATGGCCGTATTTTAAAATTGAAAAAGAATGATGTTGTCTTGCTTTCCCATTACAGTTTGCACCAGGATAGCAATAATTTTGAAGATCCTAAAGATTATAAGCCCGAAAGATTTTTACCAGAAAATGGTGGTGTGAAAAGGTATCGTGACGAGGGTAAATTTTTAGGTTTCGGCGATGGTCCACGCGTGTGTTTGGGTAATTTTTATTACTGATTTCTAAGCCTTTTTTTAATTTATAATTTAATATAATTTTATTTTTACAGGCATGCGTTTTGCTTTGACCCAGAGTAAAGCTGCCATTGTTGAAATTGTTCGTAATTTTAATATTAAACTCAATCCAAAGACCCGTGGAGATAATTTATTAGATAAAGCTGAGTTTATATCACGTCTAGATGGTGGGGTTTGGTTAAATTTTGAACCAAGAAATTAGATTAGTAAAACTTGATTGTACTGATTTTTTAAATAAAAATATCTTTTAATAATTTTATTTAAAAAAATTTTAAATAATTTTGTGTTTTTGAACGGACAATTTTTTTTTTTTTAACCAGAGTTTTCTGCAGCACGATTCACTTATTTCGGAAAATTTGCCCGGACAAATCAAATTGGCCACATGTTAAGGGTGTTTTTTTTAGACCTATAGAACTTCCGATAGCCATATTTATGAAGTGCGTTTGACTTTTTTTCAGTATACATTGGTTATTCAAAATGAAAAGACCTAAACCAGAGAAACGTTTACAAATCGTGGAAATTTATTTCCAAAAATCGCTCTCTGTTAGCCAAACGTATAGAGCACTTCGTCAAATTTACGGTGCGCATAATCGTCCATCTGAGCAGATAATACGCAATACAATGGATCGATTAATGACCTCATTTACTCTTTTGGTTAATATCCAGATCTTGGACAATTTTGAGGAAAGTTTTTTGCCTACATTCATATAAGAAGCAACTGGTGCTTAAATGAAAGCCAGCGTACCATCAATTGCGTCGTGTTTTCGGTAAATGGGCTGATAATCAACTGGAAGTTTTTTTTATCGTCAAATCATCTTCAAAGTTAAGACAAGTAGAATTGGAGTGAGCACAATCCTCATTAAACTATATTACATCCCGCAAAAATCACTGTTTGGTGCGGCACACATGCCAAAGTTGTCATCGGACCATTTGTTTTTAAATCCGAAACCGGTGCCAAAATTACTGTGAATGGCGAACGCTAAAGGCAAATGATTTTTGTGGGGTAATCCTCATCTCAGGTATATGCCGATAAGCCGGCAACGATTGATTATTTAGAATCCAAAATTCTACTCACTATTGATGAAATAAGACCGGGTATACTCGAAAAAGTGGTGAATAATTAGACCTAAATGGTGGCGTTCATAAGGCCAGAAATGATTCTTGAACATTTAATGCCATGAAATTTATGAGTTATTAAAGTCCAAAGTTTGGTTATTTCATTGAATTTATTGTTTAAATTTGAAAAAATTTCTTTGCCTTTAAAAAAAAAAACACCTTTACTAAAAACACCCTTACTATATATTTTACAAGGTGGTAGTACTTCAGCAACGGATTATATTTTGCTTTATTTTTTTAGTGTCAAACTACATATCAGCATTTCCAGCAAAACGTAAAGCGTGACTTAAAACATAAATGTTATTAAAAAAATTTGTCTGGGTTCACACTATAAAAGTATTTCGGAAAGTCTAAGTTTATTGGTGAGAGGGAAAGAGAACATGCCCTCACCAATCAACTCAGAACTTCTGAAAGAAAACTTTCATAGTGTGAAACCAGTCTTTGTTTGACTAATATATCATATGATAGTACACAAGAAACTGTTTAAATTATTTGTCTGCATTGTATTTAAAGCCATCGCAGTTGTATTGAAGATTGAATAATTTTTTTCTTTCTAATTCTTAGTTATATATATTTTATCTTATTTTCTCTTTTATATTCAAAACATTAAGAATGGTATAACAAACACCGGCTTCGCAATTAAAGCTTATCTACATAGCCGACATTCGGCTGGGCACAAAACCGAAATTAAAAGCTTGCGTTAGCGAGGCCGGTGTTTTTATACCATAGAAGAGAACATCTTTGCGCCCGTACGAAGGCCGGCTAAGTAGAAAAGCTTTAGTTAGCGAAGCCGGTGTTTGTTATACCATTATACCACTGTATTTTCAACGCCACCTATAAAGTGAATTCGCCTTGATATTAACGTTATTTGCGAGAATAATTATCAGCATAACGATTGAATATAAAAAGTTTTTAATTTTGTCTCTATACTGCTAATTCGGAAACGTTATACATATTTGTAAAACCTATACAGTAGGTGCGAGTTAAAAAAGTACGAAACACAAATATAATAAAAGGTAATTTAAATTAGTTCTCATAATTTTTGTCAATAAAAAATAAATCTAATTACCAAAGCAAAAATTTGATATCTTCTTTTTAATTGTTTACAAAATACTTCAAAAAAAAAAAACTAACAGATAAGAAAAATTATAAAAAAATAGTTGTTTACCGGGCATGCAAAATTTGTTCAATTAACAAATACAAAAAACCGAAAAAGAAAGAGCTTTTAAATAAAGAGAATAAATCAAAGGTGAAATATATAAATATATAATTACACTCTAAAGCTATGGTCACACTTGTTAAATATTTTACCAAATATGCCCAACCACTACTTTTGTAAATGGTTAGTCAGATTTAACATGATCTTAATATAACAAAATAAACGAATTATACTGCTAGACATAGCAAAAACTATTTTAATATTTTTTGTAAAATGTGGTATCATAATCGAAATAAATATTGGAATTATATTTTTGTTTGCATACTGGTCACGTTTTTTTCGTCAAATATTTTCCAAGTGCGACGATAGCTTAAGTTTATGTGGCAGTTATGGCACATTTGTCATCCGTTGAAATCAGAGCTGCTAGATAAATTTGTGAGGAAATCGTCAATTTCCTGAGAAAAAATAAAAAAATCGTCTTTCACGTTTCGAAAAATCGTCAAAAAAAAATCGGACAACTTAAAATTTAGTTTTTTTAAAGTTTTTGTTTGATTTGTATAAAAAAAAAAAACATTCAAATATAAACATTTCAATCGTGCAAGAGATATTGGGAGTCTCATACAGTGCGTCTTTGATCGTCGATGCCACATTTTTTAATCGTGGAAGATTCCTCACATAGAAAAAACTGTAACACGACTGAGATTTCTCCATAGCACAGTGACAGAGGCTTCTTCATTGTGGGAATCTTTTAAGACATGGCTTAAGATTATCTAACGAGTCTTTCATGTCAAGAATCGTTTCCCAGTAAAAAATTGAGTTTAATGTTAAGCAGTTTTGTAAGGGAGATAAGCACAATACCCCCTTACAAACCTTCTTACAAGAGGCAAGATTTTTATATGGCGAATTCCCACTTGGGAGCACTACTTTTTTCTCTCTGCTAAAAAACAATTTGATAACTGATTGCGTTATTAAAAAAATTTTATTTCTATGTTCGGTAATATTTCGGAAATGATCGTAAACACATTTTAAAATCATTGCAATACAACCTGCTTCAATGTAAGGGAATAACAGAAGTACATAAAACATTGTTCGTTAATTTTTTCTTCAAAATAATGATGATTTTAATTATACACTTACAACCTGCCTTCTTATAAGGGATATTGCGAAGTTATTCAATCATTAAATTAAAAATTCACTTAAATGGTATTAGCTTCTCTGCTGCTTCTTAGTAGTGTGCAATAGCCAGCGCATATATAAGCACTCATGTAGTTTTCGTGCTTCCAGAAATATAAACATTTTTTATTGGGATGAGGCTCATGTATATATTATCTTACAACTCGCCGTATAATTGTTGAAAATATGATTTATACAGAGAGTCGTTAAAGATTCAGTCGATGATGGTTTGACGAAAGATAAACAAAGTGTAACATTGTTGTTTTTGTACTCTGAAAATAATCATTTTAAGATTTTCTTAAGACTCGCATAATACAGCCGTACCTAAACAAAAGCGGCACGCGTTTTCTAGTTTTTCAATAGAGCGGTATCAACGCTTTGCAATTGAAAAAAACCTATTTGGCAACTCGTTTTATAGTGAAGTTTGCCGCTATTATTAATTAATAATGGCAATTTAGCTTTTTTTTTGATCAATCTAGCGTTTTTAACTCTATTTTTATTTATAATTTGTGGGTTTTGTGACGCTCTTGTGAATGAAAGTGAATGAAAACGTTCCACCTTCCGCTCTTGTTAAGGTACGGCTGTTAAACATTCCAAGATTTAAAAACGAACTTGTAAGAAAATGTAATGTTTTATTCAGACTTTGGAGACTGAAAAAAATCGTCATTTTTAAGAAAAAAAAATCAGCAAATCGGCACTTTGCTCATTCCGGAACAAAAAATCGTCAAATCTGGCAGCCCTGGTTGAAATTCTTTACTTGCTGCAACATACTGAGTGATCCCAGTTAGTAATACCCATAATGCAGGGCATTCAAAGCTAATGTAATACTAAAGAGAAATAAAGCAACTCATACTCTTTTTTTGTAAAATTTTATTACCCCCATCTTTACAATAGAGTCAAGCTTTTATAATGTTTTACCAGCAAATAGCACAACAACTTGGGGAGAACGAAATTATAATGCCTTTGATATGATTTATTCTTTTTCGACAGTCGCCTGCACTAGACAAGCAAATAATTGATTAAAATAAATTTAAAAATATTTCCAACAGGAAGACAATGATATTGTTAACCCTTTGGTTACTGCTGGCTGTAATTGCAGTGTTTTACATATTTTTAATATGGAATTTTAACTACTGGAAGAGAAATGGTGTTAATGGACCCAAACCGGAAATTATTTTTGGTAATTTACCAAGTGCTATAACGAAGAAAAGACATTTTATGTATGACATATGGGATATATATGAGTAAGTCTTTGGAAACGGATAATTAATTGAAGAAAAGAATATTTTCAATTTAATTATTTTTTATTAAATGTGTGAAAACTTTAAATAAAAAAAAAATTCATTTTCTCTTTAAAGATCATACAAACATACGGATGACTTTGTGGGCATATTTAAAAATCGTACCCCGCAATTATTGGTTTTGAGTCCAGAATTGGCCAGACGAGTTTATGTTAGTGATTTCAAGCATTTTCATGACAATGAGCAAGCAAATTTGGTAAGACTGTGTATACAAAAATCAAATTGGTAAATCTCAAAGTAATTTCAACATCAGTTAAACTTCTTTATCTATATTGTGATTTTTCATAAAAAAAACATGTACACTAGACCGTACCTCAAAAAAAAAACTTTCGTCGTAAACCCTCTAATATAAAGTATTTTTGCAAGGAGGTTTCGATTTTTCGGTTTATCTTACGAATTTACAGTCCGATCTTAAATTATATAAGTATATTAATGTTTTTTTTCTAGAAGACCAATGTTTTGCCCTTAGGCGCAATTGATACAAGTATCTCGTTCTAGTATTTATCCAGCAGATCTCTGTTAATACCATCATAATGTACCACCCTAATGTCAGAAAACTAAAGATCGCAAGAAACTATTAAAGCCCAAACAGAATGTGAATAACGTGACTTAAGCAACTGAGCAAATACATGTTAATCATATGTGTAAAATAGAGTTTCTCAGCGGGAAAGAATTCCCGGGAATCCCGTCAAACTTTTTTAAAATTAATCCCGGAAAATTTTTTTCGGTAATTTTCGGGAATTTCAAATTTAATTTTTTTAAATTTTTATTTGTTAGCATCGTTAAAATCAAAAAACCAGAAATAAAAATATATTCTTTACTTAAATTACTAAAACTACCTTCAAATCGGAATAGAAAAAGTCCGGGAAATTAGAAACCCTAGTGTAAAACCATATTGAACTTAAGGAAACTTTATGTTAAGTTTTATAAAACTGTCATTTGCTTAAACAAGGTGCGAAACTAATCGCTCATTCCGTACGGAATCAATGTTTTTTTATTTTCTTTTTGTTATTTTAAATGCATTTGAGAGACTTTTTGTTTTCTTTTTGACAGTAGCTTAAGTTTGTTTATGCACATTCTGGTTGGGCCTTTAAGCTTTTGCTAAGGAAGTAAGTCGATAATTCCAGCAGAAACATTTTTAAATTAAATTATACAATAATAAATACCGTTATTTCGAAATTGAGAAGGTTGCACAACATATGTTCGCGTAACTTAAAAATGGTTCAGTGTATTAAATAAGCTAAAAAAAACCAAAAAAAGCGAATGTGTTATTTAATGTGTTGAAAATATGACTGCTATTTTAAGGTATAAATATATATTCGCATTTTTAATTTTACAAGTTATGACTTTATATGATCGGTGGTGTATATACATATATATTTGTACAGACCCGTGTAACCGAAAGATTGAATTACCCTTGCCAAAATTTACATTTCTTTTTTGCTTTTTGAAAACTTTTAACATCGGAAATGAAAACATCAAACATAGCAAGCCAGGGCCGCTAATCAAACAAAATCAATTTAGCCATTCGCCATTTTTTAAAGTCATTTTTATTTGGCCAAATTTTCGTCAAGCTTTTAAACATTTTAGACCAGAAAGTGTTATAAATACTTTATTAGTTGTGTTGTAACAAGTGTTGCCAAAATCTAAACGGGTTCTGAAAATCACGTGTTTTTGAAATCACGAGCGTGATTTTGTGGTGTTCTGAAAGTCATATCGTTTTTGTGTTTTTGCTTTCGGCAATTAAAGATCACACCAAAACACACAAAAGCTGAACAATAAAATATCACACGTCTGATAGGCATATGTGATTTAAAATCAAGTGATTTGAGTAAAAAATGTCATTAACTTCACGTGAAGAAAATTTAACTTTTTCGCATGCCGGAGGCAAAGGCGATAATCCTCAATTTTCAACTCAACAAACCAATATTTCTAAATTTAAACTAAACTACTAAATCGGTCAATGCACGTCAGAAAATAAGTATGTTCTCAGATGGCGGTAATAGACCAACTATATCGATAAGTACTTCTTTAAAACGACCACTTTTAATACGAATGAAATAAAAGAAATAAAGTTTCAAGACACACTTCCAGTCCTTCCAGTTCTATATGCTCGAAGCCTTTTTCAATGCTAAATGAGTTTAAAAAAAGGTAGCTCTAGCATTAAATATGCTAAATTGGCAATAGTGGTTGTAATGTTGAACTTTTGTTTAACGTAAATGACTTTTACAATAAGAAAAATTTATTTTATCTATAATTTGAGATTTTTGTTATTCAAAATTTTTTCTTTTTTTGTGGAGAAGAGTTAGCATCGCTGTAGAAGATAATAAGAACAGAAAGAGAGAAAAACTCCGAACTCATTTGTTTATTTCACTGATGTAGATTCTTTTTCAATTCTAGTCAACTTCAATGATATAAGCCAAAGCGAATTTACTAGAATTCTAGTGAAATCGCTTTGGATGTGCTACAACAGCAAAAACATTATATGTAATTAAAACGCAAGTTTGTATAGATCTTAAGTGAAAAAGATTTGAATGTATTTCGACAACAAACACTGGAAGTCTAATTGATTTTCTTATTAATTTCATTCTTGTTAAGATTGATGAAAAAACTGACTTTTTGTTCGCCAACAATCCCTTTGTGGCTGGTGGTGAGAAGTGGAAAGAAAGAAGATCCCAACTAACGCCGGGTTTAAGTACGCAAAGAGTAAGTTTTGAAATTTCTTGACTACTTAAAATATCTTACTTCCCTTAAGCTTAAACCTAGATTAAAAATATGTTTCCCATAACTTTGGAAATATGCAAAAACATGTGCAGTTATATTGAAGAACAAATCAACATGACTTCCAGAGAGGGCATAGATGGAAAAGATGTAAGCAAAATTGTTTATAAAAATAAAATTCGTTTACCTTAATTTATTATTTTTCCTATTTTAAAAAGTTGTCTTCCTGTTTTATGGCCGATATTATAGCAGATTGTGTCATGGGCTTAAAAAGTGATAGTTTTAATGATCGCGACTCTTCACCTCTGCTTGTGATGCAACATAAGATGTTTGAATATTCCTTTATATTCTCTTCATTGGTAGGCCTCGTTCCCGACATTTTAAAATTCTACAAAAAACGTTTTCTTACCAAAAATTTTGAAAACTATTTCATAAGTCTTATGAGCCAAGCAGTAGATTTAAGACAAATTATAAAATCGGACAAATCCAAAGAAGAGAGAGCAGACTTTTTCAACTATATTCTACAGTTACAAGAGAAAAAGAATCTGACTAAAATGGAAATTTCAGCACATACAATGACATTTGTGTTGGATGGTTTCGAAACTGTGTCCTCGGTTTTAACTCATAATTTATTAATGGTAAGTCCAAAGATAATAGACAGTAAACTTTTTATTCAAATCAACATTATTAAACAGTTGGCTCGCCATCCAAAAGTTCAACAGAAACTACGATTAGAGATACAAACAGAAGTTGGCAATCAAAGAGATTTTGAAACGATTTCAGATCTGCCCTTTTTAAATGCCTGTATTCATGGTGAGTAGTATTTGACGATTCAAAAAAAAAAAAAAAATTATAAAAAAAGTTCTTTTAGAAACTCTTCGTTTCTTTCCCGTTACATTTTTATCGCGTAAAATCTGCACTGAGTCCCTAGAGATCATTAATAAAAACGGTAAGACCTATCAGGTTCCAAAAGGTATTTTAGTTATCATACCCCAATATGCCATAATGATGGATGAAAATATTTATTCCAATCCATTCGAATTTTACCCCGAACGTTTTCTCGAAGAAAATGGAGGCCTTAAGAAGTATTTCGATATGGGTGCTTATTGGGCTTATGGCGATGGGCCACGAATTTGTTTGGGTAAGTTTAAGCAACAATTTCATCTTTTTATTAAACAATTAATCATTTTATTTATTTATAGGTATTCGTTTTGGTTTAATACAAATAAAGGCTGCTTTGGTGGAAATTTTAAGTAAATTTGTGGTTAAACCAAATCCTAAAACACGCAGTGATAACAAATTTGATCCGAACTATTATTTGGCACGTTTAGCTGGCGGTATTTTCTTAGATTTTGAATTATTATAAATAATTTGCAAATTTGTTTTATATAATATATATATTATTATGCGTATAATAATTTCAATTATAAATTTATAGAAATAAATTAAAAAGAACACTTACCACCAACTTCAAATTTTAGTATCTGCAATAACAAAAATAAATAAATTGTTAATAATTTAAATTTAACATGTTGAGAATATCAATTCTAAGCTAATTTTTTAAAATTTGTTTACATATTTGTACAGTAAATAATTTGAATAGAATTTGGTATGTGATAACAATTAAAAAACACTCTTCTTTGTATATATTATAGTGATATAATAACACACTACGGCACGATTTTTTACCCATGATCAAACTGACTAGATTCTGAAATATACTGGGGTGTGCTGGAAATCGAAAACGCGAAACGCAAGAATTAAAAAGTCGTTTTTTAATAAGATTTCTGTAATAAAAAAATTTTATGACAAATATTATACAAACATTTCTCTATTAAACTGAATTTTATAACAAAATATATAAAAATTAGATTAAAAGTGTTTTAAAACAGCCTCCAAATTCTTGCGTTTTACGTTTTCGATTTCCAGCACACCCCTGATAGCTTAAAAAAATATACGTATTTCTCAGTTTTTCTAGATCCATTCATTTCGTGTTTTTAAGCGCAATTAAATTTTTAATGTAAATCCACCTGTCTATCACTTGGAGAAGTTTGGATTACACCCACACCGGTTGATCCAGATTTTTTGCTTAAATACTTCGTACTGTTCTCAGATGTAGTGTAAAAATTTATCATTATCGGTTCACGGGTTCAAAGGTTATGATCACATTTCTTAAATTTAAATAAAATTTCATATATTGTTGTTCTAAAATAATAATATAATCAAATATTAATAAATTGTCGAGTTTGAGGTCTTTTTTTTAAAAATCTTTAATGTAGTTTCATTGTTTCCAAGCATTCCAATACCCTTAAGCCTAGTACGCTGTTCAAATTTGTGAAAAATGTTGAGCAACGTTGATCATTTCACACGAAAATTTCGACATTTATCAATGTTACCTGTTATACGAGTTTGTACAATTTGACGTTTTTATTCCTGCAAAGTATGCAACATTGTTTTGCGAATGTAAGCAAACCGCACATTTTTTTTTCTAAAAATATTTTTTTTTTAATAAAAAATAATGTAAATATGGATGAAAAACTGTAACCGGTTGTGTTATTTTAATTTTTTAGTTCTTATTTTATAATCAGTTCATACTTTTTTGCTTTTGCTTAAAATTCTACGTGAAATAAGTGCAGCTTACATTATTTCGCAGTTGAAAAAAAATGTTGCCAGAAACAATTCTGAACTTTTTCACAAAATGAACAGAGTACAACTCTATCAACATGATTTCATAGATATTCCGCAAGGTATATTTACACAAGGTAGACTCGTTGGCCCATATTTTTGTCAGCTGTTTACCCCAGTTTGAACCCAAACGTCAAATTTCGTGTATATGAGCCAAAATTTGTACATGTGTACGTTATATTGTTTTTGTTTTATATGAAGACAATTTTGACAACTCGGTTCTTTTTGTAGAGCAGCATGTCTACACTCTCAAATGAGTCTACCTTGTGTTAATGTACCTTGATATTCCGCACAAGTTTTATTCACATGCGTTTTGACATCTTTTCACGTGAAATGTTGAACAGAGTACCAGGCTTTAGCTATAAATATAGTAGAGGAAAAATGGAATATAATAAGGGAACATACGAAGATGGAAAAGGATTTATTCTTACGTATTCTTAAATATTGTATAATAGGTAGTAGATATTTTCAATTAAATATTCATTTAGGTATGTATATTTTCAAATGAAAGGACTTCTTATGGGTTCGCCAGCTTTTCCAATAGTAGCAGGTATAGTTATGGAAAGATTATTAGATATATGTGTTGAAAAAATTATTATAAAACCGAAGATCTTGACAAAATATACTAACGATTTATTTTGTATAATTTTTGAATCAGAAATAGAGCAAATGTTAGATATTTTTAACTCATTTCATTCAGACATAAAATTTACAATTGAAGGGGAATCTAATTCAAGACTATTATATCTAGATACCTATATATAACTTTTTGTTTGACCTTTTTTAATTTAATAACTGATTATTTTTATTTAAGCTCTAGGTCTTTTTTTAAAAAAATTTTTAAATTATTTATTTTTTCGATATTTCGCTAACCATCGGTTAGCATCGTCAGGAAATTTTAATTATTTAACAATAACAAAATTATTGAAAAAAAAATTTTTTTTTTTTCTTTTTTTTTTTTTAATTTTTTTCAATAATTTTGTTATTGTTAGTTATATTATTGTTAAATAATTAAAATTTCCTGACGATGCTAACCGATGGTTAGCGAAATATCGAAAAAATAAATAATTTAAAAATTTTTTAAAAAAAAGACCTAGGGCTTAAATAAAAATAATCAGTTATATCTAGATACCTTGATAACACTATGCTAGTTGAAAAAACAGACAAGCCGGGCACATGGCGTTTTAACATAATTCGGGGACGCTGAATCCAGTGGTGACCGCGGTTTTTTCAGATTGGCTCTGGTTTTCGAGATATACCGTTATTTCGAAAATGGAGGAGGTTGCACAACATATATTCGCGTAACTCAAAAACGGTTTAGTTTTATTTATTTCGACTTTTGTGAATAAAATCAAAAGTTGCAAACAGATTTTAATCATTTATGGCTTGTTTTGTTTGTAGCTTCGTTTTTTATAAGTCTGCAAAAAATTAGAATCCTAGCTGCATTTGTTAATTTTTTATGAATTTTTAAAAAACAAAAATTTCGAAATTTTGATAAAAAATTAATTTTTTTTTCAAAAAAAAAATTATGTTTCAATAACGGCTACTCATATTAGAAAAAGAGTTTTACTTTTCTAAAATGAAATTTTATTGCGGAATTTCGGTTTTTTTTAGTAATTTCAATAAACTAAACCGTTTTTGAGTTACGCGAATATATGTTGTGCAACCTCCTCCATTTTCGAAATAACGGTATATCTCGAAAACCAGAGCCAATCTGAAAAAACCGCGGTCACCACTGGATTCAGCGTCCCCGAATTATGTTAAAACGCCATGTGCCCGGCTTGTCACGAAAAAAAAGTGTCAATTTCATGCACAGTGTAATTATAAGAGGAAATAGGGTATTAATAGATTGGTATCAAAAGCCATATCTTCTGGGAGAATTATTAATTATTTCTCGAAACATCCGAAGAGAATAATTATTAATACAGCTAAAAATTTTATAGAAAGAGTTCTAAAAATAAGTGATTTAGAATTTCATAGAGATAATAAAAGAAAGATTTCAGGTATTTTAACTGATAATAGCTTTCCTAAACAATTAATAACAGATTTATTAATACAACATAATAATTGTAGGATAAATAACTGAAATAGTTTTACAGAACTAAGGATAAGTCGGTAACATACATATATACCAACACTTTCACAAAGATTAGAAAAATCAAATATATTTGAGAGCAAAATATACAAAATAACTCATAAATCTTTTAACACAGTAGGTAAACTATTTACTCAAATGAAAGACAAAATAAAGAAGATGGAGATGTCAAATATTGTTTAAAAAATACCTTGTAAGGTAATGATAGTGGACAGTTATATAAAGTATATATAGGTACACTCACAATATTATTACAGTAACGGACTGTAGTTTATTTAAGAAGTATTCCGTTCAGTCATTTTTAAATAAATAAACATTTAAAATTCCAAGCAAATTAATTTTTAACTGATTCTAACAGTTATTCAAAAAACTAAGAGCATAATAATACGGATTTTCAGTTGCAGTTAATATTGTCAGTTGATTTAGTAAATTTCTTCTTTATGAAAATAAAATGAAAATGTAATTTAAAATAAAGAAAGTTCATTTAATTTTTACTGTCGAAAATTCAACCGCGAATTCCGTAAAAAAACAAAAGAATATTCAGTTATTTTATTAAATTTAACTGTCAAAAATTCAACACTATATTCAGTAAAAACAATCAAATATGCAGTTATTTTATACAATTTTACTGTCAAAAAATTAACCCCATATTCAGTGAAAACAATTAAATATTCAGTTATTTTATACAATTTTACTGTCAAAAATTCAACACCATCAGGGGTGTCATGGAAATCGAAAACGTAAAACAGTTCTTTTTATTTAACTTTTAATCAAATTTTTACAATTTTTGTTAAAAAATTCTGTTTAATAGGTAGATCATTATTTTTATTATAATTGACATAACTTTTTTTTATTACAGAAATCTTATTGAAAAACGACTCTTAAAATTATAAATAAAAATCCCTGCACATTCAGTAAAAACAATTAAATATTCAGTTATTTTACAAAATTTTACTGTCAAAAAATTAACACCATATTCAGTGAAAACAATTAAATATTCAATTATTTTATAAAATTCAGTTATTTTCGTTTCCTCCACAAAAGCGCCGAATTTAAAATAACGGTAAATTAACATAAACCTAGGTAACTACATACATATCTACTTATTTTGCTTTAAGTTTTATTTGATTTATTCTCTTCAATTTATATTACCAAAAAAGAATAAGAAAATTTAACCATGCGGTTACCAGAAACGCAAAAAGTTATTCAAGGTAAATACATTTTTATTAAAATCACATATGTGTGTACTGAAAACACAAATATGCGTGTTTATAAGATGAACGAGTAGGTACTACATTTAAAATAAAAACAAATTTTGAAATTTTGTTGTAGAATATTTAAATAAGAAGAGCGAAATTTTTATACGTCTTATAAAAACGTATTAACTGATTCTCTTTATTTAATGAAATACTACTTGGGTACATTTTTTATGTTTATGGTAACGATATATTGTCAGTAACTTGATTGCTTTCAACAGAGTGGGAATCAGGGGTGGAAAATGGCTTTTATAATTTTGTACCAGCTATGAAAACAAAACGTACTTTTTATGCCATGACTTTTTTTAATATTTATTTAAAAAAACAAGCTTAACGGATACAAAATTTCCTTTAACCTCAAGTGAACGATAAGTTAAATAAAGGTTCATACTACCTGGTAGGTTAAAATAAAATTATAATACGTTAACACTTTTAATACGGCCATTAAAATTTTACCTTTTGCTAACGGTGGATTCATCCATGGGTTCCGAACAATATTTTCGTCCGGCAATAATTTTTTACTGAGAGTGTTCTGCAGAACGATTTACCCATTAAGCTGCCATATGGTTTACAGATATAAGCACTTATAGAAACTGGCAGCACAACTAGCAAACCACTAACATATTTTGAATAATTTGAAAAGTGTGTTAAAGAAAATGGACGAAAAAAGGAACGTGATTTTATTATTTTTAATTATATTAGGTTTTTTATATTATTTAGCAGAAAACAATAATATCAACTTCTATGAACAAATTGAAAAAAGTGGCAACTCAGTTCATTTTGTTCTGAACAAAAATTAAAATTAAACCAATTCAAGAAAAAACTTGCAGAACAAAATAATTTCTCTCTCTCAGAAGTAAGATGTCAAACTCTATTTAAAAAAATTTTGTCTGGACAAAAAAATTGTTTAGAACGCATGGGTTAATCCAAGGTATATTTACACAAGGTAAACTCGTTGGCCCATATGTTTGTCAGCTGTTTACCCCTAGTTGGAGCCAAAACGTCAAATTGCGTGTATATGAGCCAAAATTTGTACATGTGTGCGTTAAATTGTTTTTGTTTTATATGAAGACAATTTTGACAAATTGGCTCCATTTATAGAGCAGCATGTCTACACTCCCAAATGAGTCTACCTTGTGTAAATATACCTTGGGTTAATCGTTCGAAGAAAAGCTGATCATTAAAAAGAAAAAAGGGGCAAAAAAGAGAACAAAACAAAATTTAAGTTGACATCTAGAAAATCGTTGAGATTTTGAAATTGTACTAAGTAAGCCGCGGTAGTATCACGGTACTAACAAAGTCCAAAATGTAACAAGAAAATACAATTGTACCATGATTTCCATCCATCGTTTTCTTTTTTTTTAATGAGAGCGAACATTTGTTTGATACACTGAGAAGTATTGATAACAAGCTACATAAATTTATGCATGTTTTCGATTTGAATGCATATTTATATCAGTGTTTAAATCGACTTATACACTTGCAATATAATTGTTTAATTTTCGTATTGTATAATTATTTATATTCAAAGGTGGCACAATATATTGGGAAAAATCAAAATCCTTTTGATTTTTATTGCGCTACGAAAAGTAAGTGAAATGTGTTGGCAACATTGTACAATGCTGTTTACATTTTTCCTGTAGGTTATGGACCCTATTACGGTTTACAACTCAACTCAGTTGAGTTGTAATTTATTAATTCTTGTATTATGGTTAACAACTTTGCTATATTGTGGTGAACAAAAATTACAACTTTTCACAACCAGTTGTCTTAATAGGGGCCTATGTTTCCCTTTTTATTGAATGAAAGTTGGGCCATATTTTAATTGAAACCATTGTGCCACTATTGAATCATATAGGCCAAAAGGGAAATAATACGGCGAATAGCATATACAATAATATTGTTAAATGGATGGATGCTTAAAAGCATCCATCAACCAGAAGCTTTTTATTTTTCTTTTGCAATTGAAATTTTTAAAATTTTTATCGATAGCCAATGTTTTGATTTTAGTTTGTGCAAAAAAGCCAATCCATTATTTTGTACATTTTTATTTTTTGAAATTTGCTTTTTTTAAAATAAGTATTCATGATTACACTACGCCACAAAAAAAAATGAACCTCAAAAATTAGATATTTTTTAAGATAAATCGGGGCTGCTGAACACGAATATGGCATTCATCTATTTTTCTATTTGCAGTTGTTTTATGTATTTCGAAAAATCTCGAGAACTGTTCAACTGAATTGTACAAGATTTAACTAAATTTAAATTTAATTGTCATAACAATTACACCAAGACTTGTTAGAAACCACAATTAGAAAAATTCATCACTTCTTTCAGTGTAATACTCTCATTCTCATTACTCGTTGGGAACAGGATTGTCAGATTAATTTTTACCTTTTTCGCCAAATTCAATGTAAAAAATCGCCAAAATCGCCAAAGCCATTGTTTTTTAGCTTTTGACAAAAAATACATACTTTTAGAATTATTAAAAATATTTTTTATAAATTCTAAAAAATAAATTTGTTCAGTATCGCTAAAATTCGCCAAAAATTAAAAAAGAGTCGCCATAATATATGTTTTGTTTAATATTTATTTAGAACACAGTAAAAATAGTTAGTGAACACAAAAGAGGTACAATGTTTACTATAAAATAATTAACAGCCGATCTCACGATGTCATACGTTAACGTTCGCATCGAAAATAACATTTAAAACAAAAACAAATTTTAGAAATTGTTTTTGTTTTTATTGTAATTTTCTATGCGAACGTTAACGTGTGACATCGTGGGATCGGCTGTTTTAGTGGTCTACTTAAAGCCACAAAAAAAAGAAAGACTTTTTGCAGTTAGTATTAAACAAATATTGGATATACATTTCTATATTAGTTGCAGTATCTAAAACGCTTCACTTGCAAGACTCCCTATTTGTCTTCTTTTTTGGAATACATTGTGAGAAAATTACATTTATTCAATAAAGGTACAAAAGAAGTGCAACATGTACTATTCAAATTCATATAGTTTAAACTTCGTAATAACGCGTCTAGAAGTTCGTTATGCATTCTTCTTCGAAAGCGAGATTTTGTAGAGTTCATAATTTAAACACAGACAATACTTGTTGTAATTACCAGCATATAAAGAACAGCCAAAGCAAGTTCTTTTAAATGGTACGTACCTGCCGTATCCATGTATTTATTATGTATTTATTGATTCTTTCAAGAGCACTTTTAAAAACGAAAAACAAATTTTCTCGAAGATATTTATTATCTTCTTTAGCCATTTAAACATACATACTTTCATATACTGACCATATGAATGCCTAAAATTTCATACATTAAAATACTAGAATAAAGTAATATTCATTGAAAATCGCCACATCTGACAACCCTGGTCGGGAACAAAACTATTTTACACAAAAAAAAAAAAAAAACACTGTTGTTTTTGTGTCGACCTTATAATTGAACTAAGTGGCCGTTTACATTGTTCGATTTTTGTCGTTGCGATTTTTACTTTATTGGTGAGAGGAGGGATGAATAAATTATTCTCTCCCATAACTTAAGAATCACACCGACAAACATCGAACAATGTAAACGGCAACTAAGAAGCAGACAAAAAGTAACTGTTTTTATTTGTATGTTTGTACAATGTACATACCAATTAACGTACAAAGTTAATCTCTATACAACATTTATTTTTCATAAATGTAACAGTCATTAATCACAAGGCTAAGTTGGTGCTTCTTTAAATTTTAATTTTAATAAATACCTGTAAAAGAAATTAATTTGTTGTGAATTAAATTGTTGTTGTGAGTTATATTGTTGTTGTAAATTATATTGTGTAAATTAAATTTATTTTATTTATTTTAGTTTACGCGGTAATTTAAAGAAATGGCAAAATGTTTTGTGTGTAAGAAGTGGTTTAGGTGTCACAAAGAATTTTTTAACCATTTAAAAATTCACTACATTTCAAAGTTTAGTTATTTTACTTGTATAGAGTGTCAAAATAAATCTTTTTCTTGTTTGGAAAATTTTAGAAGGCATATGAAAAATGTTCATTTTAGTAACGAAAGACTTAATACTGTCCCAAACCCTTCAACTCCTATCCCTCAAACAGGCGTAAATAGAATTGAAGATTCCCATAAAGATTATTTTAATAGTAATACAGAAACTAAAAAAACAGACTGCAACTCAATTGATCATATTGCTAATTTAAAGAATTCAGCCTTAAAATTTGTATTGTCTTTATTTTCCAAAAACAATATCAATAGAACAAATGCTTTTGAAATCATAAATTGCATTAGGCAGTTTATACTGGTTGAAATTGTAAGCGCAATTAAATCTATCATATTACCGTTCATAGATATTAACAATCAAATAACTCTACTTGATTTGTTGTTTAATATAACAAATATGTTTAACAATTATGATACTGAATTTAAATTCATAAATGCACTAAGTTCATTAAATCTATTAATACCAGTAGTGAAGGTTGTTTTTTCACGTGAAATTAAGCCTGTGCATAATCGAGGTGAAATATGTCTTAACGAATCGATTAAAGAAGGTATAGTTTTTCCAATTGATTTCTATTTTGAACAGTTTTTTAAGAGCCATAACTTAATTGCAACGGCATTAGAAGATATAGAAAACTTGCTTAAAGACAAAAGATTGGATAACTTTGTTCAAGGCAGTATATGGCGAAAGAAATTGAATAAGTTCCCTAAGGACGAAAAAATAATTCCGTATTTTCTTTACACTGACGACCTTCAAATAAACAATGCTTTAGGTTCTCATGCATCGTCAGTTTGCGCATTTTATATAGCATTTCCCACCATTCCAAATTGTTACAAAATTGACAATATTTTAATTGCCGCATTAATAAAAAGCAGTGATTTGAAGGAATTCGGAAATTATACGTGCCTTGACAATCTCGTTGAAAAACTTATAAATTTGGAAGTACGTGGCATAAACTTTTTTATTGATGATAAACAAGTTAATGTGAAGTTTGTATTAGGTTTAATACTAGGAGATAATTTGGCATTGAATTCAATCTTAGAGTGCAATAAGAGCTTCAATGCTAATTCTTATTGTCGGTTATGCCGAATAACTAAGGCTCAAGCTGAGCATACATGTGAGGAAATTTCAGAAATAATGAGAAATAGAAAAAACTATGATCTAGATATCATAAACGGAGACTCCCAAAAAACTGGTCTAAAACAAGAAACAATATTTAATAAAATACCATCATTTCATTTTACAGAAAATTATGTCGTCGACATTATGCACGATCTTTTTGAGGGAGTGTTCATTTATGATATTTGTAAATCTATTTTATTTTTAATTGAGACAGGCAAATCTGATAAAAGTAATGATTACCAAAAATTTTCTTTAACTACTTTAAATTTAAGAAAGGCAAAATTCAACTATGGACCTATTGAATTTGGTAACATTTCTGGAGATATTACGATCAATAGGCTTAAAAGTAATAACCTCAATATGTCTGCAAGAGAATGCTGGACATTTATTCACTTTTTCCCACTTATGTTCCATGATTTAATTGACAATAATAGTGGCGTATGGAAATTTATTTGCATTGTTGTACAGTTGCTAGATTTAGTTTTATACATATCTCATAATACCAAAACAATCAACTTGCTTAAAAATGCACTAAAAGAGCACAATAAACTTTATGTAGAAATTTTCAAAGACACCCTTAAGCCAAAACACCATTTCCTAACTCATTATCCAACTATTATTAAATCATCCGGTCCGTTAAGACATTTTTCCAATTTTATGTTTGAAGCCAAACACAAAGAAATTAAAACTTATGCTAACGTCACAAATAACCGCATATGTTTCGTATTATCAGCTGCAATTAAATTCCAATTTAAATTTGCTTACAAAATTTTTTTTAAAGAAAGTAGTTGCAAACAAGCAATTTATAAAGAAAATGATATAATTAATTCAAAATTCAGCGATACAATTTCAACTTATGAACATTTTAGAAACACTGATTTCATTACACTTAATTCAATATCCTTCAATGGAACAATTTATAAAACAGGATATCACGTTGCAAAACTTAATAAAGAACAGCAAGAAGAAGTATTTGAAATAAAAGAAATAATTTACTGTATTACAGATCAAAAAGTATTCTTCATTTATGAAAAACAGTTTAAGCTAATCTTTAAACCTTATATTGTTGGTTATTTGGCTGAGCATTTCAAAAATACCTTATTATTGATAGCGCCTATTAATGAGCTAATAGGATTTCCATTTAACATTACTATATTGCACAGTGGTCAAAAAACTGTTAGGCTAAAAAGATTTACTTCTACTTAAACACAATGGAACCCAATACACAACCGCTTTTATTTACCCTATCCGGAGTAAGCAATTTATTGACAAGCAACATTTCATCTGAATCAATCACCCAATCTCAGCATAACAATCAATCCTTAACAAATATTGAACAAGAAACACAAGAAAGCATATTATCATCGCTTTTAAAAAGTATTGATAGTAACAACTATTTATATGTTTTGCCATTAATAGAAGGTAAATAAGTTTATATGAATATGTAATTTTACAATGAATATTTCATAATACTTTCTATAATTTTATTTTACAGAGCAGAAGATCACACATAACCAATTACAAATTTTTGACAGATATCACTTAGAAAAGTTATTTGAAATTGGTAGTTTTCATCAGGTTAGAGAACTAGGAAGAGAAGTGGAGTTCATACAAAAATTCTGTATTTGGAAATCTTTACCAAACCAGAACATATCCGCCTGTGGCAACAACGCTTACGACCCATTAACGGACACAAATCAAAAAAAACACTAACAATTACGTAAGTTACTGTTTCTAAATTTAGCAAAATAAAATTTTAATTTATTTACATATGTATATTTAGACATTACACCACGTTTTCAAAGACAATCCAATTTATAATGAACTGAGATCCTATTATGACAAGTATGGACAATTAGGGAGTGCCGAGCAAAATAAATTGTCTAGAGCAATTATTGATTTCTACATAGCAAAAAATAATAAATTGGAATCCACTAATTTACAAAATCTTGCATCTCAAATCGTAACATTATTTCCTAACGAAGCACAAGAAGTTTACTTTGAAAAACAAAAAAACCAAAGGGCGAAAGGTAAACTCTTCTTCAGATACCAAAATATGTTAAAGCCAAATGCGAAGCCAAATAAAAAGTCTCAAAAACAGTTAACTGAAAAAAATATTTCTGTTGCAAATGGTATGTACGAAATACAATGTACTTATATGTTTATTTTTGATTTTTTTTAATACATTTGTATGTATATATTTTATATATATTTTGTTTTAGTAGCAGATGAATTGCAAACAAAAAATTTTTTAAAATATAACTTTGCCGACAAGGAAGAAACATGCCAACGTTGGGGGCAATGTATAAATTGTCGCCTAAAAGAGTTAGCGGAATGTGCAGATGCAAATATTGCAAATATTATTGACAGTTGGCCTGCATATAAACAGACTTTTGGGGCAGATCTGGTAAAAATAAAGTAAACATATTTATGTGTATATTCCTGTATAATTAAATATATTTTTGTGTATATATTTTAGGTTTCAATTGATTTTGAGGGCTTATATCCCGAAAAAAATAATAACTTCTTTTCAAATTGGACGAAATTGAATAGCATATTGCCAACGTATCTTAACATGAATTTAAAAGACGTTAAAATGAAATCGGTGTGGGTAGAAGCAAAGGAGAAATGGTCATCATTAGATCAAAGTAACATACAAATACACTATTATTTACAATATGAATAAAATTTTACTTTATTTACAGATACAAAAGATGCACTTTTTATATTTCTTTTACATGGAATTTTGAAACCTGAAAGAATTTCAAAAGAAGTTGGAAAAGCAACTATAGCCGAATCTCAAATGGCTACCATCAAATTCGTAGAAGCGGAGACTCAGTTAAATTTATATACAGGGCATTCACCATTTCTCCTAATTAAGAAAAGTCTTTTTGTAGTTGAAGAAATATTTGTCGTAGTAGATCAAATTATATATAAAGTAGATACAGTGGCAGCGGCATTAGCCCTTTGCTTTAAAATCCACCAAATATTCAATTTTAAATATAACACAAAATGCAAAAACTTTTGGTTATTTGTGCAAACAGTTATATCAAACTTTGAAAGGTGATTTTGCAGGAACTTCTTTGCGGTGCTTAACATCATTTTTTGAATCACAAAATGCAATAAATATCTTTTGATTGTAATTTATATCGTTAGATAAAATGCTAAAACTAACAAAAATATGATTTTGAAGAGGAAGCAAAAAACTTTGTAAAATTAAAACTATAAACATGCCACAAAAAACTTCATTCACAAGTTGTCCATGAAATTATCTTAATAATTTTCAAAGAAAACCATTTCATTGTATTTTTTAAGAAAAAAATGTGTACATAGTTAGGTCTTTCTTATTAAATAAACACACGTCTAGTTACGTAGTTAAGCGGCATTTATAATAATTAATCAAAAACACGATTTTGAATTCTTTGCTAGTTACGCCTTTTTTTATTTTAGCTAAAGATGTACATATATAATTAATAAAAAATTAATTACATTGTTATTTATAATTTTCTTAAATTTAAAATATTATATGTATTAAGGAACATGTACATATGTATTAAATAATTAATTTATAGTTTTCATTGTTTTTATTATTTATTTTATAAATATTGTATATTATGTATATATGTATGTATGTATGAATTAAATTTAAAATCAATATTTTGTTAATAAAATAAAATAACAATATAAAATGTTTCTAAAAAATTTGTGTATTTGAAAAATTGGGGGTTATTTTTTTGACAGTAAAATTGTATAAAATAACTGAATATTTAATTGTTTTCACTGAATATGGGGTTAATTTTTTGACAGTAAAATTGTATAAAATAACTGAATATTTAATTGTTTTCACTGAATATGGGGTTAATTTTTTGACAGTAAAATTGTATAAAATAACTGAATATTTAATTGTTTTCACTGAATATGGTGTTAATTTTTTGACAGTAAAATTTTATAAAATAACTGAATATTTAATTGTTTCTACAGAATATGGTGTTATTTTTTTGACAGTAAAATTGTTTAAAATAACTGAATATTTAATTGTTTCTACAGAATATGGAGTTGATTTTTTGACAGTAAAATGGTATAAAATAACTGAATATTTAATTGTTTTCACTGAATATGGTGTTAATTTTTTGACAGTAAAATTGTATAAAATAACTGAATATTTAATTGTTTTCACTGAATATGGTGTTAATTTTTTAACAGTAAAATTGTACAAAATAACTGAATATTTAATTGTTTTTACAAAATGTGGTGTTAAATTTTTGACAGTAAAAATTAAATGAACTTTTTATTAAAAATAAATGAAAAATAAGTAGACCGGTTTTTAATTGAATTTTCATTTATTTTATATTACAATTTCAGTTAATTTTACGTACAGAATTTTGTGAGTGTACAACAAAAAATAAACTAAAAACTAGGATAGCAGGACATAAATCAGATCAAAAATATAGAAATATTTTATCACAAAAAATAGCTTTATCAACTCATTGTGCTAATCTAACCCCTTTTCCAGATTTTGAAAATACAACTGTTTTAAACACAGAAAATAATTATAAGCTTAGATTGATGTTAGAAATGTTACAAATTATAAAGATTCCAATAATGTCGAGAATTCATTTTAAGTCAGACACTGAAAATGTAGCACAAAATTATAGACACTCAATTTATAAAAATAGAAACGGAAGTTAAAAATTTTTTTTACAATCAAGTTTGATTTGAAATATTTTTTTTTATTAAGTTTAAAAATTTTTTAAATTGCCATTTATTGTTAAATTTGTTACAAATTGTTAAAAATTTATAAATTAAGATAAGAAAAAAATGTTGGTTCAAATAAACATTTCAAGTTTTTTAAAAAAAGGCCTCAAGCTCGATAATTTATTGATATTTGAAAATATCTTGGTCGATTTGGCAAGGAATTACCCAGATATATATATATATATATATATTTTATATATTTGCTATTTCAGTTACAGGTTTACGCTTCCTAGCCTAAAAAAAAATCTTTTTTTGAATAGGGATACAAAAAAGAATACTCGAGTATACCTGAAATTTTTTTGGATCCTTAACATATTTATTATAGAGTAATATTTTTCCAAAAATTATCTGCAGAGACTTCCGGATGCGACTTTATCATCGGTTTTTTTAACTGCACATCTTTTTACAATTTTCCGACATGTTTGTTTGATTTTATTGGAATTTTCTTCTGAAACAACTTGGTATTAAATATCTAAATCATGAATTGAAGAGACAGATGCATACACTTGTTGATATACCAAAATCTAATTCTAATCTTGCTGCATCAATAACAGGAGTTGACAAAAATCTTCTGCAAAATTTAGAAATATTTCAAAGAACCTCTTGGTTTGTGGTTATGCTGTTAATACAGAAGGCAATAGAGTCAAGAAATAAAGACTTTAGAAATTATAGGGAGTTTCACACCAGAAAATTTCCAGCGAATTAACCATAAGGGATCTCGTAACTTCACTCTATACATCAAATAATCCCATTGAATAAATTTCCCCTACAAAAATCCCTACGCATTATTGCCATTAAAATAGAAGAAAATAATTAGATATAAAAAATAAATTTTACTCGAATATGTTTATTAAAGCGTTGACAAATATTAAATACAAAACAAAAAAATAATATATATTTATGTACTTTTAACAAATTCAATTAAATCTTTCAACATTGAATAATATCCCAGGGGTATAAGAAAGAACCATTGTCATTAGGAACGAGCGAAATGGTTGGCATATTCACTCTATACACCAATGGCGGTAATGATAGTGTATACCACAGTGTACATACATATCTCTTACTCCAGACACTTACAGCTGTAACAAAAGGTACCCACTATTCGTTAGCCTCTTCGCTAACCCAAAGTTACGCAGGAAACATAATTTTTTTCTAAGATAAATTCTTTATTTGTCACTAAGGCATTGATGTCCATTTCAGCAAACAATTGTTTAGAAACCCCAATACTTTGTTTTTTAAGATATCTTAGAAAAAACAAATACATACATAGTAGTGTCGCCAACTTTTTAAACCACAAACATATATATTTAAATTTTTAATTTAAATTTTTAATTTTTAACCGTTTTGTACAAGAAAATATTACTAAAAATACGTTTTTTTCTGCATTTATTTCATAAATATTGCGATATCCCTACATATTGGAGATTATAAAAAACCTGTCTGATTTTCCCTACGCTTCTATTTTAGTATCAAAAATACATACATATATGGATTTTCCCCTACTTATGGCAACACTTAATTTAAAATACACCTCTGGTGTGATGAGAATACATAAGTTTTTTAAATGGTTTAGAAAAAAAATTATTTACCGACCGCTTGTCAGATTTTGTATTTGTATTCTCTCTTACTCAATACATTTTGCTTTTACATGATATTATTTTTTTCATTAAACATCATGTCGTAATACAATGTATTACCGTGTAAACTAGCCTTAAACCGTAAAAGATTTATTGTTAAAATCTAGTATCTTACAAGATCCAAAGTCCGGGCGACTTTGTAAAAAATCTAAATTTCAGTATGAATCTGGTTTAAATAAAATAAATTGTAAATTAAGTGTTTAAACTGTGTTTAAAGGGCACTTTTCGAAGCTCTCCCATATTTTGAAATAGCAATAAAAGAAAATTAAAGAAATAAAACTAAAAACCGATACAGTTGTCACAGTTGTCGTCTAAGGAATTTTATAAAATTATGTATAAAAGATAACATCTAGCAAAACGTTGAGAATTTTTAAATTGTACCAAGTAAGCCTCGGTAGTACCACGGTACTTACAAAGTCCAAAATGGACCAAAAACAAGTACAATTGTACTATGATTTTCATCCGTGGTTCAGCTCATTAGTGATCATTCGTTTCAGGTGTGTTTAACGCCCAAAAATATTTTACAAAAACAAAATACAAGCTATTCGTGCTGTGGTCGCAAAAATTTGTTATTTGTTTATTTCTTCATCGATGTAAAAAAAGAATAGAAAATATAATGTTTGTCTACAGTACCACTACAATTGTTCTGGTTTTTAACGAAGAACAGAACACTATTTAATGTTCGGCTCTTTCTTAAAAAGAGTAACAAACGGTATTAAGGGTTGTGTTCGTCTACACAAACACCAAAAAAATAGATATCGTTCCTGGGTGTGTGAGCCGAACGGTAAATAATGTTCTGTTTATTTTCGAACACTGCACACAGAAAGAAATATCAATGTAAAATTAACATGGCACAATGTTGATTAAAAATCATATTAAATTTCTGCAAAAGTATGGACTTTATTTAAATTTATCATTTTTTTTAAATAAAATGTTAAAATAACATTGTTCAACACTATAAAACATAATTTTTTTTTAATTTCATGTTTAAAATAATTTATAAAAAGAAGAAAAATTCCCGTATTCTTTTTGTTAAAATGATTTAGTTAAATTACATCTAATTTTCAAAGTATAATGATGACGAAACCCATGCTTCTGTAAACATAGGGGAAAACAAAAAAGTGAAACATGTGTTACAGGAAAATAAATAATTATATTCTCTCTCTCTCTTTCTCCCTGGTTCCGCGGGTAAGTGTTTAGAATTATTTAAAAAAAAAATCCATATGTTGCCTCTGAAGCTTCTTCTCACTGTTATATCACACTCAAACTAATCCGATACTTCATTAAATCCACGTTGTTTCATTCAACGTAAATCGGAGTGTTATTTCAATATGAATGCCATTTTGCTCTAACTTTACTGGAACATTAACATGAATTATAGTTGTTTTATAAGAAAATAATGTTGTTCGCAAGTTATTATAAAATCATGTTATATTAACATGAAGTAACTATGAAGCAATATCACTACCGAAAAATGTGAAATTAAGCTTGTTTTCGAGGATTTTACATAAATTGTTTTCTGTGTGTGATTACGAAATATGATATTTAACTCAATTTTTTTCAAATTAGTTTTAGTTGACTAGAAATCAAGCATAACGCTTTTTCATTGTCGGTCAATAATTTAACATATGTAGGTCTAGAACGCAACCAATTTTAATACTGATGTCCGTTTTTGTAGGGCCCACGTCTGAAAAATTATTACAAAGGAATTAAAAATTATTTCAGACATACTAAAAGTTACCTACACGAAACGAAAAGTCTTAAAATGTAAAACAATGTTTATTGTTTAAGCGCATTGTTTATTAAATTTTTAAAAATCATTGTTTTTATTTTTATCTAAATAATGACTTCACAATTGGTAAACAACTTGTTATTTAATTTTCAAAATATTATTAAACAACTAGTTTTAATAGAGAGAGAGAGAGAGAGTGAGATAATAATTTTTCTGTATAGTCACTGTTGCCACATGATTGTATTCGTACAGAAATTGTGAATTTCAGCACTAATTTTTGTGATTTTTGTGCTGCTTTTTATGATTTTCAAAACACTCACACTATTAAAGAGAGCATGACAAAATAATTTGTATTTTTACTAGATAACACTGAACAAACAAAAACAATTACGCTCAAAAATAAACAACCAAGGATATGGACCAATTCCTTTTTATATTTGGTAGGATGATTTAGATTGAAATTAAATAAGTTTTGACCAAGCTTAATCTAACTACCAGCATAATAAGATGGTTTATGGGCACAAAGATCTATTCAGGAAATAATATTGCATGGGGGCTTTGTAAGATAATGGACCGATGCTCACAATATTTAATAGGCTTGGTTCCTGTAACAATCAGTACCCATGTAGCAACTTTAATAATTTATATGGACGGACATAGTCAGATCGATTAAAAAAACAATTTCTAAGTCGATCGATGTACTAAAAGGTGGGTCTAGGACCGATATTTCAAGGTTTTACAAACATTCTCTCAAACGCTACCAGCACCGCTATTGTGGTGTGGGTGTTAAAATTGAGAAAACAATCGTGTATATAAATTTTAAGATAGGAATTTTTTGGGACTTTAACCTTTGAGTTGGTTAAACGAGCTAAGCATTTTCTGGCAGCACTGTCTTTAATAAAGAATTTAAATTTTAAATCATTTTCCGTAAATCGTACACTCACACTTTCACATACATTTTGACAGTAGACTTACATTTTCCCCTCACTGGCATTTTAATTATTCCTAAATAAAACTCTTTAATAAAATATGTACTCACTCTCAAATATTTAATATGAATCAAGCAACTAATTGTGTTTATTGCTCAAAAACTAGGAAAATGATCTCATTTGTTAAGTCGACCTGAATATTAACGGACGTTTGAAAATTTCGGTTGTTGTATAAAATATATTGTTAGTTTTATAAGATATGTTTCTTACAACTATTTCTTTAATATTGGCACTTGTGGCCTTAGTTTATATTTTTTTAATATGGAACTATGATTATTGGAAGAAGTTGGGCGTTAAAAGTCCCAGACCACAACCATTTGTTGGTAATTATCCTAGTGTTTTGACACAAAAACGTCATATGACTTACGATCTAAGGGATATTTATGAGTAAGTATTTTTAAATTAAATACAATGTTGAAAAACAAATAAAAATTATTAAATAAAATAACAGTACATAACGGATATAAGAAAATTATAAAATGTTACAAAAAATTTTCGTATAAGCGTGTTTTTCTTTTAAGCAGTTATTTCTTAAAAAGGCTTATAATGAAAAAATATATTTTTTTTTTGGTTTCGTAGTAAAACAGATTTTTGGATACTTTGTGTAAGTACATACTGTATTGCTGAGTAAAAAAATTTCCTTTAAGAAATGTTTTTAACACGTATTTTCATTTTTTCTGCGTGGCAATGTATTAGGCATATCACATATTCTGATTGAAGAAGTTTTTATTATAGTTTCTTTATTTTAATAGAATTTTCCTTTTTTGGCCAAGTAAAATACGGAATGACTTCCACTTTCCATCGGTATTTATTCCTGTGACAGGCCTGTGTGTTTTGTATTAGTTTTTTTTATGCGCGTTTTTCTTATCATGAATACTTTTAACATTAAAATATATTATTTGTTGTTTTGTTTGGCTGCAGGTCCACGTAAATTAATAAAATAAAAAATAAAAATTCGTGATATTTTCGTTTTTTTATATTTTTATTATTATTTTCCCAATATTTCGGTTAACATCGCTAACCATCTTCAGGGGGTATGTAAACAATTAAAAAAATATAATAAACACAAAACTTCACAATAACACTTGTGTCACTTCTTATTAGATTTTTTTTTTTTTTTTTTTTTTTTTTTTTTATATATCGAGTCATAACCGAAAAAAAGCTCAAGTGACAATTTTTCATGATTTTGTTTTTTTACAAAAATCGATAGCTTAGGATTATTTGCACCATCTCTAAAACTGTTACCTCTATACAAAGTACCGTTTGAATTTTACATCAAAAACAATTTTAGCTCAAGTGTGCGTTTGTTATTTGATTACATTTTTGGTGACAGCACTTTGTTACTTAAGCTTAAATTCTTTTAATCAATAATAAAAAATAATTTAATAAACTTGTTTTATATTCAAAATATCGTTAAAAATTACTTAAATTTCGCATTTTGGACACGTGAAAAATATGGCAGGGGTAAAAGTGTATACATTTTATATATGTAGCTTAAATGCATTTTGATGTTTTCTTAAAAAATTCTTTTTGGAAAGCGCTCGTTCTATATAGTGATTCAGATTCAGATATTGAAGAGGTCAAAGAGGTTATAAAAAACAAAAGAAGGTACCGAAAAGATTACAAAAGTTAAAAATCCGGGATAAATGTGTTCTACCCAATCCATGTAAAAATAAGAAATGTGGAAATTCATGCGGTGATAAGTTTTCCGAATCTGAGAGGGAGCAAATAAACGAACATTTTTGGGGAATAAGTAAAATAAGGCAAAGAGATTGGTTATGTTCCTGCATTAAAAGAATCAGTGTTAAAAGACGTAAAGGAGAGACTAATAAAAGGCAGTACAGCTATAATTATGTCATTAATTTTAATAATACAAATTTGAAAGTATGTCAACAATTTTTGATAAAAACTTTGCGTACAAGAAATAATAGTTCAAGATATTTATATTATGAAAATGTTAGAAAATCTACTCCACATAATAAGTCAGATGAAGATTCCGTTTCTTTAGTAAAGATATTGATTATAAAATTACCGGCTGTTCCCTCCCATTATTGTCGGAACCGAAGTAAAAAGTGATACCTTCCACAGGAATTTGGAAATATAAAAGGAGTGTATAAAGTTTATACTGAACATCTTAAAAGTATAAACAAAGAATCTTGCCAATTATCACTGAGAGTTTTTCGTGGCATTTAGGTTTCCATCTACCTAAAAAAGATAAATTTATCTCATGTGAAAGTTATAAGAATAGTCAATCTGAAAATGAAACAATCAATGAAAAAGAAATGCAATATACGGAGAAATATCAGTTACATTTAAAAGAAAACCAAAAATCCAAAGAAGTTTTTTTGGAAGAACAGAAGAAATTTAAAGAAAATTCATCACTTTTATGTACAAGTTTCGATATACAAAAAGTTTAAAACACACCACATGGAAAAGCTAAAACGCTTTTTTATTCAAGAAAATATGCATTTTACAATGAAAGCTTTTATGAAAGTAAAACCAGAATCGGCTACTGTTTTTTATGGGGAGAAAGTGATGGAAAAAGGGGATGCAACGAAATTTCAACAATTCTCTTCCAGTATTTAAAACTTGTCGACGAAAGGAAAACTTACTCCTCTGTGAGTCTTTATTGTGACAGCTGTGCTGGGCAAAATCGTAATAGAGCAATACTTACCAGCATAATTTTTTTTCTTGAAAGATCAAAATTCATAAAAAATATAAAAATAACTTATTTCTTACCAGGGCATACAATGATGCCCGTTGATTCAATTCATAGTACCATTGAAAATTTTGCCCTTGATAAAACTGTTTGGGCACCAAGTGAATGGTCTACTTTAATAACTAATGCACGTAAAAATCCAACAAATTATAACTACATTCTAATGCACTACTCCGATTTTAAAGATTGGAAAGGATTTTCACAAAAGCTGCAACCCAAATCAGTAAAGATTTCATTTAAAAATTTACGATCAGCTTCATTTGAAAAGGGGGCCTGTTCAATTATATAAGGAATTGTTAAAAATTTCGTTACCCAAATACAAGGATTTAAAAACACTTTGTGATAATAGGACAATACCAGGCAGAAATCACCAAGAACTTTTAATTTAAAACACAATAAGTCTGTAAATGATTAACTATGCGAAACTGGCGCAGAAGATAATATCTTTTAAGATCGTGTTATTTTAGAGCAATTGTTAAAACTTAAAAATTACTATAGTTACAACTCTTATCCAGAAGTTAGGTTTTGATGAAGCTACCTATTGTATTGAAATAAATATTTTATAATTTTCTTTTCTTTAACACTACATTCTTATAAAAATGAATTCAAATCTAATTTTTAATAAAAAAAATCGATTTAATTTAACCTGTATTATTTTAATTTTTTCATAAATGAGATTATTTTATCTTAACCAACAAAAATTTCAGGAGTAGACTTTCAGAGTGACAGCAAAAAAGCTTAAGGGACAAAAACGAACCTTATATCACTAATATTAAAATAAAAAACCTAAAATTGTATTTATAAGACAAAACAATGCTAATGTACAAAATTTCAATGAAATAACTATATTTTTAGCGATGATAATTACAAAAAACCGTCCCATGTAAAGTTTGGTTTTTTGCACTTAAGCTTTTTTGGCGGTTATGACTCGATATATTGAAAACGACATGGTGTTATTGACATACTTTCTTATGAGCAATTTTTTCTTATTTTAGATGTTTTTATATCTGCTTTGTACTGTTATGCATAAAACATTTATATGAAAAAAAAATGAAAATTTTTGTTTTAAGTTTTTAACAGTTTATTTGTATTCTAATTAATTTTAATTGTTTTTAATTATTGTTTTTTTTTTTCGAATTAGAAAATATAAACACACAGACAATTTTGTGGGCATTTTTAGTTGTCGTAGTCCTCAACTTATGATAACAAATTGTGAATTGGTTAAACGTATTTATACTACTGATTTTAAGCATTTCCATGATAATGAGGTTTCTCTAATGGTAAGTTTAAAAATTTTGTTTTTTAAAGACATACATAGTTGTTCAAAAATTTTATCGCAAAAAAAATAAAGTATGACAATTGATTTTTGACGGTTTGAACCTTAAATTTAAAGCCATTTCAACACATGTAATTTACGTTTAAAAATTTCTATAAACAACATTGTAAGATTTATTATTTTACGCCAACACATACAACTTTTGAGCTCTTGATCCTCTTTACCAACCGACATACAGCTGTCGATGTGAAAATCAAGAGGTGTCTAAATAAATTTCGACCATATGCAATATGTATACCAAATTAATCAAAAAGAAAAAAAAACTATTTTTTTCCGGTCTTATCTCTTAAAAAGTGCCCAATATTTTTATCTGGGCTATATGCTGTCTCTATGCCAAGTTTATCGAGAAAAGAAGTGTCAAAGGTAAAAGCTTTTCCTCATTTCTTCAAATTCCCAGAAAGTACACTGTGTATTAATGTAGGCTATTATCTGCCCGTATACCAAATTTATCGAAATCAGAAAAAAGTATCAATTTTATTTTACTTTAAAAAGTACACTATATTTTAATAATGATCGTAGGCAAACCAAATTTATCATAAAGATAAAGTACTAAAACTACAAACTTTTCCCGTTTTACCTCTTAAAAAGTAGCCAGTATTTTAATCTGTTCCCTGTTCTATCCACATATTTTGCACCAGTAAAAGCATTAATCAAAAATAAAATCAGTTTAAATTAAAAATTTAATTAAGTGAATTAAACGTTTTCTCAAGTGAATTAAACTTTTAATCAAGTGTATTAAACGTTTAATTGACAATATTAATTTGCAACAGTACACAAATTATTAATATCAATGAAGAGAATAACTTGATTTAACGTTTAATTCACTTGATTAAATTTTTAATTAAAACTGATTTTATTTTTGATTAATGCTTTTATTGGTGCAAAATTTTTTACGGTGCATCTACCAATCTTCACCCAAACCCATTAAGCAGTTTTCAAATGATAGCGCCACAAACAGGCAAATTTTTACCTTAATAATAATATAAAGTAAAACTCTAACGCATAAATTTAAATTGTATTTAAAAGACATTTCTCTAGAGTTTCACAAGCCTTAAGAAAAGTTTCAATGTAAAAGTAATTACAAAATGCCATTATTTTTAAATAAATATTAAAAATACATTAAAAATATATAATAACTAGAATGAGAGAATTCTCAGTAAAAAGTGCATAATCGAGCTCTTCAATAAGAAAGCTCTTATAAAGCAGTAAATAATAAAGAATGAAATATACAAAAAAGCTTCTATTTTAGTGCTGACAACGAAGAAAGTTTTAAAGCGAAAAAAATAAACATATATTATGGTTTACGAAAATGATTGAAAAAGGGCATTTTAACCAGTAAAAGAAAAACATTACTGAATATGTTAATATGGTTAGCCCTTAAAAAAGCACTTTAGGAGTGCTTTGTTTGCATGTTAAAAGAAGCGCTTATTGTCAGCAGAAAATAGTCCTCCAAACCGGGAACACCCCATACAAAAATCAGGCATCCCAACAGCAGGTTTGAAGCGATTTGAGGTATGAATTCATACATAAAACTTGCTCCTTTTGGAGCACATTTTTTACTGGGTTATTTCTTATTTATTATACTTATAAAAAAGTTAGTTGTTATTTTATTTTTTTTTGTGTAAGCAAAAAGGATGTTAAATATTAAAGGAATAAAACTATTGCAAGAACGCTTTAAAAATTGAAACTTGATTCATTGAAAACATTCCAAAAATAAAAAATGGTTTATATTTCAGGAGTCGATTAACAAAACTTGTCTTTTTGAACTTTTTTCGAAAACGAGTTTTTGATGTCTTTGCATTTATTTGGTTAAGTTCTATTGAAAATAGTCTTATTTGTACAAATTTTTTTCTTTTTCTCATAGAAAAAGTGTATCTTAAAAACTTGATATAGAACAAAATGTGCTTTTTGGGTCTAGGGCCAATATTTTAAGGTGCTACAAATATCAGCACAAACGTATAAAACCAACTCCACTACTGTAACGAGGGTATAATTAAAAAAATTAACATTTTGGAATGCGTACCAAAACCACTGTTTGAAAATAAACCGTAAATTGTTTAGCGTTCGGCTCACACACCCAAGAACGATGTCTATTTTTTTTTTTTGTGATTGTGTAGACGAACACAACCCTTAATACCGTTCATAACTATTTTCAAGAAAGAGCCGAACATTATATATTGTTCTGTTCTTTGTTAAAAAACAGAACAATTGTAGTGATACTGCACGTAGAGAAAAAATATGGTTAAATATGGTCACCTCCAACAAAAGAAAATGAAGAAAAATTTAAACATATTTTGTTTAATTCAACCGTATTATTGTCACCGACAACCATATTATGGTTAAATTATTCCTCCATCAAGAAGCCATAACCACATTATAGTCGCCTCTAAGCATGTTATGGTTTAATATGACAATAATATGTTTTTAAATTAACAATAGTATTTTACACTTTTATAAGAGCAACATGCTATGGTTGAAAACTAACCATGCTCATTATAAGTGTCAAATATATTTTAGTTATTATTAACCATAACATGTTTGGAAGCAATCATAATATGGTTGTGGCTTCTTAATGGAGGACTAATTTAACCATAATATGGTTGTCGGTGTCAGTAATATTGTTAAATTAAACAAAATATGTTAAAATTTTTCTTTTAAAATAGTTTTGTTAGAGGAATAAAGATAAAATTTAAAAAAAAGTGGAATTAATTTCAACCTAAAATAAAAAGTACACTCTGCACCGTCATTATGTACTTATAATCTAAAATTTTTTTTATTATTAATTTGCTATTAAACCGATGATAATAAAGTGATAAAAAATGCAAAAATTCAGTAATATGAACGTGGTTATTTCAATACACTATCTTTAATTTGTTTTTTAATTGATAAGAGCAAAATAGTTAAATGTTCATAAACAAGTAAAAGTGCTATATTAGGCTGTGACGAATCTTATATAATCTTCATTATAGTATTAAAAAGACAATTGGTATAGGCGCAATCGTGTCAAAATACGTATTTTGCCGGCATATTTGTTTATGTTTTGGATTTGGGGTCTATGACGTAACCGCTCAAATTTGCTACTAACACAAATGCAAAATACACATATAAAAAATTTGTTTTTTTTTTTCAATTATTAAAAAAAAAAATAGGGAGGTCGATTATTCGACAATTTTCAGAAACCGGTTTTCGAATATTTCGACTATATAAATCTTATGTATAAATCGGCACAGGCAAAACAGTTAAGAACGCTTTCTTACTTTGTTTTTCAACCGAGCCTCTATGGGGAGAAAAAAGTATCAAAAAGGGGAAATACGGGAAACTAAATTACTTTTCTGTGGCTTCATGTGGTAATTTTTAAATCTATATATATATATAAAAATCAAACGCTGTGTCTTAGTCAAGCTTAAACTCGAAAACTACTTGACCGATTTGTATGATTTTTTTGTTTTGTTCGTCTAATCACGAGAAAGGCTTAGAAAAAAAGAAAGTTCAGAAAAGCCCAAAAAAAGGTTAAAAAATCGAAAAAAGCGAAAATTGTATTTTGTATGAAAATTTTACATTGCACCATTAACTGCTGTGGATTCAGTTGGTGGCGGACCCATTGTTTGACAGCTGCACAGAACAAACCAAACCCATTTAAAACATCGAAAAATGTCTACGAATATGCGTTATTTTTATGATGGTGTGTTTTCCCTATATAAAATGTATTTTTTTCCTTATAAGAATTACATTTTGTCGGTATAAAGGCCGCTTTAGCCGACCGTAAATGTAATTAAATGCAATGTAACGTACCGTAACGTACTGTAAGCTCGTTTGTGCACTTATAGAACATGTAAGAACGTGTCAGCTGTTTTTCAAAAACATTAACAAAAAAGAGAAAAGTGATGAGAACTAAAAGTGTTGAAATGGTGACCGCTTTGAAGAAAAAGTACCAAGTGATTTAAATAGTATTAATAAATATTTGATATTAATATTACAGATTTACAATAAACAAATATGTATTATGTATAGCATATTCGTACACATGTTCTTACATTATTTTCAAAATCAAAACAAGGTTTTAATCCCATTAAAAACCAGACTTTTTATTGTTTGGGGATATGTATGCATTTGTTTATTTTATACATCCAAACATATATTTTTATAAATGAAAATATGTATGGATTGTAACTTATTTTGTCAAAAGTCCACAGATATTATTACTAAAATGTACCAAAGAAAAAGAGTGATTTTACCCGCATTCCATTTAAAATACAAGCAGCCCATCACTATCTACAACTGTCACGTAATCTCGTAATGAAATTCTATTTTCTACAGGTTGGCACGTTACGGTAAAGTGACATTACAGTCAGTTAAGCAGTTGCATTGCTTTCCATATAGAGCAATTCCATATGAAAACGTTCAAAATTGGCAAATTTTTGGACGACCCCTCTCCGATTTTAAAACAAATAGTCTCAATCGATTGCCCAGCAAAAAATAATGTACCTACATTTTTTTTTTTTTTTTTATAGTGACTGGTTTAGTGGTGGTGTACACCACTGTCATGTGACAAAATTGAAGAATTCTTCATAAGGGACCTCATTGAAAGTTGTTTTAAAAAATAACTACTAAAGCGATCGCAACGAGTGATAGCTCGTTGGAAAGGTATTGAATCAGGCTTTAATTGAAAAACAAAATTTTTCTAATTTTTCTTAGAAATTTACCTTTAAATTTTCCCATGAAAATTAAATTTTCCGATTTTCCACAGAAGCTCCTAAATTTTCCGGCTAATTTTTTTTTTTTGGATTCCTCATAATTTTTGCTTTAAGAATCAGCAATAAAAAAATCGGCCCCGACTCCTTGTTTGGACAGGAGAAGAGCATTTAAGAGACCACCTTGTTAAAAATACATTTTAAAAATTACACTGTGCATGAAATTGACACTTTTTTTCGTAACAAGCCGGGCACATGGCGTTTTAACATAATTCGGGGACGCTGAATCCAGTGGTGCCCGCGGTTTTTTCAGATTGGCTCTGGTTTTCGAGATATACCGTTATTTCGAAAATGGAGGAGGTTGCTCAACATATATTCGCGTAACTCAAAAACGGTTTAGTTTATTGAAATTACTAAAAAAACCGAAATTCCGCAATAAAATTTCATTTCAGAAAAGTAAAACTCTTTTTCTAATATGAGTAGTCGTTTTTGAAACATAATTTTTTTTTTGAAAAAAAAATTAATTTTTTTATCAAAATTTCGAAATTTTTGTTTTTTAAAAATTCATAAAAAATTAAAAAATGCAGCTAGGCTTCTAATTTTCTGCAGACTTAAAAAAACCGAAGCTACAAACAAAATAAGCCATAAATGATTAAAATCTGTTTGCAACTTTTGATTTTATTCACAAAAGTCGACAAATTTTTCATTAATTTAAGAATTTCCCTTAGGGGGCTCCCATACAAATATTGCGTTTTATGAAATTCTTAAATTAATTAAAATTGGTCGACTTTTGTGAATAAAATCAAAAGTTGCAAACAGATTTTAATCATTTATGGCTTATTTTGTTTGTAGCTTCGTTTTTTATAAGTCTGCAAAAAATTAGAAGCCTAGCTTCATTTTTTAATTTTTTATGAATTTTTAAAAAACAAAAATTTCGAAATTTTGATAAAAAAATTAATTTTTTTTTCAAAAAAAAAATTATGTTTCAAAAACGACTACTCATATTAGAAAAAGAGTTTTACTTTTCTGAAATGAAATTTTATTGCGGAATTTCGGTTTTTTTTAGTAATTTCAATAAACTAAACCGTTTTTGAGTTACGCGAATATATGTTGTGCAACCTCCTCCATTTTCGAAATAACGGTATATCTCGAAAACCAGAGCCAATCTGAAAAAACCGCGGGCACCACTGGATTCAGCGTCCCCGAATTATGTTAAAACGCCATGTGCCCGGCTTGTTACGAAAAAAAAGTGTAAATTTCATGCACAGTGTAATTTTTAAAATGTATTTTTAACAAGGTGGTCTCTTAAATGCTCTTCTCCTGTCCAAACAAGGAGTCGGGGCCCATTTTTTTATTGCTGATTCTTAAAGCAAAAATTATGAGGAATCCAAAAAAAAAAATTAACCGGAAAATTTAGGAGCTTCTGTGGAAAATCGGAAAATTTAATTTTCATGGGAAAATTTAAAGGTAAGTTTCTAAGAAAAATTAGAAAAATTTTGTTTTTCAATTAAAGCCTGATTCAATACCTTTCCAACGAGCTATCAATCGTTGCGATCGCTTTAGTAGTTATTTTTTAAAACAACTTTCAATGAGGTCCCTTATGAAGAATTCTTCAATTTTGTCACATGACAGTGGTGTACACCACCACTAAACCAGTCACTATAAAAAAAAAAAAAAAAATGTAGGTACATTATTTTTTGCTGGGCAAACGATTGAGACTATTTATTTTAAAATCGGAGAGGGGTCGTCCAAAAGGTGATCGCTTTCATATGGAATTGCTCTATAACAGAAACGATCAGCTGTTTACATTACATTTACATTTCTACATTTACGGTCGGCTAACGGGGCCTTAAGGCTCTGCTTGCTCGCGTCATTTGACTTATTTTGTATTGTAGAAGCAACGCGAGCAGGGTTACTCTAGTTTTATATAATATTGAACCTGGAAACATAATATATATAGGTGCAGGTCACTGAGTAAATGAGAACCTATAAGATGAAAAATGTTGGTACTTTTTGAATTTATATTAATATTCGACCTACAAAGATAAAAATAAACAGGCAAGGTCCTGATTGAGAACCGGAGGTTGGTCTCTCGCCAAATCGATCTACTAAGACGGAAAAAATAATGCTCGAAACATGTAAATTTATATATACTTAGATGAACTATGTTTTCTTCATATTTACATAAAAATTTATGGTTGAATTTTTAAAGTAATGTATAGTACAAAGAATGAAACCAAAGAGTTTGGAAATAATTTATTTTTAAGAATGTTAAGAAGAGACTTTTACCACAATGAATCAGATGAAGATTATTTTTTTGAAACGAATGAAAACAACCTTCTACCAGACCTTAAAGACATAAAGTATTAAAATGGTTAAAAAGTAAAAAAGAGATTCAAGTGGTATAATGGAAGACTACTTATTTTAAGAAAAAACCAGAAAAATAACACAGAAATAACGCTTTAATTTCAATCTCTCAAACGTCAACAATAAGTGAAAGAATCTTTTCTAAATCAAGTTTCATCAAAACAAAAGAAAGAAATCGTTTGAAACATAAACATTTAAACTGTATACTCTTTTTGAAAGATTATTTTAGAAGATAGGCTTAAATTTTGATGCTATATTTTATTTAAAAAGTTTTCCTCTTGTTAAATGGTTGTTTCTTTTTTAATAAAATTTTTATGTTAAAAAATATTATTTTTGGTCTTATTTTTAAACTTCTAAACTACATAGACAAAATTTAAATTATTCGACTAACCGAATTGTTCGATTTTTATTAGATTAAATTTTTACATCGAATAATTATTCTCGCGATTAATACAAAACACCAATTAACATCGATTTTTTATTGGTTCCAGGTTGATGAAAAATCCGATTTCTTATTTGCAAACAATCCGTTTTGCTTGACTGGAGAAAAATGGAAAGATAGAAGAGCTGAACTGACCCCTGGTCTAACAGTCAGTAGAGTAAGTATTAATTTAAAAAACAAAGTTTTATATTATCAAAATATCTCCCAAGATCAAGGCAGTATATCCAATTACCAGAAAAGTTTGCCAAAATATGACAAAATTTATTGAAGAACAAATAAAAATTGGATCAAAAGAAGGAGTTAATGGCGACAATGTAAGTTCTTAAAACAATTCAGAAATATTTTAAGATAATATTCTTAGTTTAATCATATTACAGATCAGTTTACGTTTTACCTGTGAAGTAGTTACCGATTGTGTCTTGGGTCTAGAGGCTAAAAGTTTTACCAACAACCCTTCGCCTATTATGGGTATGATAAGCAAAGTTTTCGGACAAAATCTTATTTTGGTATTTTACACTATAATGATGGGTTTGTTTCCCTCCATAAAGAAATATTTTAAAATGCGCTTTTTCCCTAAAGAATGTGAAAAATTTTTCATACAAATTATGGATGATTCAATAGAACTGAGAAAATCTCAAAAGAAACAGGGTATCAATGAAAATCGTAACGACTTTATGAATTATATTCTGCAGCTGCAAGAGAAAAGACAACTTTCGATTAAAGAATTAACGGCAAATACGATGACATTTTTATCGGATGGCTTTGAGACAACTGCTGCTATACTGGCCCACACATTGTTGTTGGTAAGTTTGGAACTTCCCTACATCAGTTATGGGCTCATTCTTGTTTTGGGCTCGCGAATATATCAAATACTAAGTTGTTATTTCTTTAAACAAAAATTCGGTTGCTTTACACATTTAATAGTAACTGCTAAAAATGTTATTGTTATTAATAATAATTATTGTCTTTTAACCAATTAGTTGGGTCGTGATTTGGAGAGACAACAAAAGTTGCGTCAGGAAATTTCTGCTAAAATTGGTTCAAATGGTGAATTTGAGAACATATTGGAATTGCCTTATCTAGATGCCTGCATTCATGGTAATACAACCACCAATTAAACAATTAAATAAAAACCTAGCTAACTTACCTTTTATCCCTTTTATATTTTATATTTTAGAAACCATACGCCTATTTCCTCCTGTCTTCTTTTCCAGTAAGCTTTGTACCGAACCCACAGAAATAACCAACAAAAATGGCAAAACTCTACTTTTGGCCAAAAATACTGCAATCGTTGCACCTCTACATGCGATAATGCTTGATGGCGACTTTTATGGAAATTCGGATAGATTTGAACCAGAACGTTTTCTAGAAGAAAATGGCGGCATTAAGAAATATAAAGATTTGGGAGTGTATTATGGTTTCGGCGAGGGACCCAGAGCTTGTATAGGTATTTTTTTTATTAACGTTACTTAATTTTTCTTTTTGTGAAAAGAATTATTATTATTTTTATTAAAGGCATGCGTTTTGCTTTGGCCCAAATTAAATGCGCTTTAGTGGAAATTTTGGGTAATTTTGAAGTCCGTGTTAATCCCAAAACTCGCCAAGATAATGAATTCGATCCCACATATTTCTTGGCGCGTTTAAAAGGTGGTATTTGGTTAGATTTTAAAAAGATTGAATAGATGATAAAAAGCAATCTCAAAACAAGTTTAATAAAGAATAAAAGTAAAAAATATAAATATTCAAGCTTTGCTTAAATTTCACACAGAGACCCGTAAACTTTTTATTTTTTATTTCATCATTTCATAATTTCATTTCATAATTTTTAAGCGAAAATTATAGAATTTAGTACAAGTTTTTAGTGTTCACCTGTGTGTAAATATGATTTTATTTCGTTTGTTTGAAAGATGTCGATCGAGAGTGTTCTTAGCTTTGTTTGAAAAAAATCGGCACAACCGATGAAAGTTATATCCTCTTGAATATATGTGTGTGGCACCCTTGCTCCCAAATGCCTTTATCGATATTAATTTAGTTTTTGTTGTTTGAATTGTGGCTTTATCTAAAACCCAAGAACGATATCTATTTTTTTAGTGATAGTGTAGACGAACACAACCCTTTATACCGTTCGTAACTATTTTCAAGAAAGAGCCGAACATTATATATTGTTCTGTTCTTTCGTAAAAAAACAGAACAATTGCAGTGATACTGCATGTAGAGAAAAAATATGTTTAAATACGTTCTACTCCAACAAAATTATTTTTAAAGAAAAATTTAAACATATTTTGTTTAATTCAACCACATTATTGTCACCGACAACTATATTATGGTTAAATTAGTCCTCCATCAAGAAGCCACAACCATATTATGGTTGCCTCTAAGCATGTTATGGTTAAATATAACAATAATATGTTTTTAAATTAACAATAGTATTTTACTCTTTTATAAGAGCAACATGCTATGGTTGAAAACTATCCATGCTATTATAAGTGTTAAACATATTTTAGTTATTATTAACCATAACATGTTTGAAAGCAATCAAAATATGGCTGTGGATTTAAAAAAAACCGAGCGGAATTAAATGCTCTCATCTTTTGTTGAATTTGATAAAAACAGTATTATTTTTGTGTTCGAAAGATGACTAACAGGGAAACGTTATTTTCTTAAAGCGTTTGTGTTTTCGACAAATCTACCGAACTGAACTGTAAGGAGCGATATTTAGGGTTTATTTTCGAACACTGACCAAAAGGTTCTATTTCACATTTTTTTAACAATACGTACATTTGTTTAATATTTATTTTAACAAAACATGTTTTTTGAAATTAAAAGTCCTTTTATTTTATACACTCTTTACATTTATTGTTGCGACTTTTTGTGGTCTGAGCATTTAATGATAAGGAAGGAACTTGTTATATTTTCTGGGTTCATGAATCGGGTGAAAAAAATAACCTTGGATTTCCCAACATTTTGAAATGTTCAAAAAGGCAAGTTTTGTTCTGAGACTCTTCATTTAATAACTTAAAAGTTTTTTTTTTAACTATTTTTTATTTATTTTTTCTTTACAACATTACGAATTTTTAAATAAGTCGAGCATAAATATTTTCGTTTTTAAAAATAGTCTCTCTTGAATATTATTTGTTTTACAATATTTGGCTGAGGAGAATAGGGTTGATTTATTAAGCGTGTTAACCAGCTTGAGAACAAATTCACTCCATATTAAATAACACTCATGAGGTCTCATATTTGTAAAATTGTTAATTAATTTAAGTTATAAAAAAATTTTCTTCAAAAATTTAGATTTATATAACTGTGGATAAATCATTAACGGCCTGTTTTTAGAAAACGTAAACAAGTGAGTGAGTGAGAAATTACATTAAAAACAAAAACAAATTTTCGTTTTTTATTGTTGTTTTCAATATAATTTCTCACTCACTCCCTTGTTTACGTTTTCTAACCCTTAACCCTTAAATGCCTGATTTTCAAAGTTTTATTTAAAAAAAATATCAATGTGTTTATTTTATTCACCAGATAAAGGGAAAAATAATAAAATAAATAAAATTAGTTTTTAATAAGTATATTAAATTGCAAAAATAAGACAAGTATCAATTTTGATAGTATTAATATTTTTTGTTTGTTTTGATAATATTAAAAAGTTTAATGATTGCAAGCAGGCGCGGATCCAGCTTGGGGATCCAGGGGGGGAATTCTGTATGACACAAAAAAGTAAAAATTTTGCTTTTAAAAGTTTATTAACAACAATAAGTGTATATTAGAGCGACTCAAGAAAAAAGTGATTTTGTTACCCCTCTGAAAATAAAGCTATATGTTTTATGATAATTCCCAAAAAATTTTGGTTCTACTGTTGACCATCCGTAAGCTGGACCATTTTTAAAAAATGGCTTTTTTCATAGAATCGCGAAAAGATTTTTTATAAATTGTATATTTTGATAAATTGAAATATGAAAAAATGTGATACCCATATTGCCTAAATATGAAAAAAGATAAAATTTATCTCGATTTTCGCGTTTTATGTGAATAATTACAAAAAAAAAAAAAATAAATTAACATTATTTTAAAACAGATTCAATTTGAAAAGCAGAACATTACTTTCACATACGTAGAATTTGTGTGAAAACCCGAGACGAAAATATGTATTTAGTAAAATATCTCAATTGGTAGGTCGCAAGTGGTCAAGATTTATATACCATTGGATGCTGCTTCAAAAACTCTTTTCGGTGATACCAAATTTTATTTATGTCGTCTTGGAGAAAAGTACAAAAAAATTCGAAAAACTAAAAAAAGGACTTTTTTAAAAATTGTCCATCTCACGGATGGTCCACGCTAGAACCAAAATTTTTTGGAAATCATCATAAAACATATCAAGCTTTATTTTCAGAGGGGTAACAAAAACACCTTTTTCAGCTCTATACAAGGTGAGTCGGTCGAGTGTATATTATATTAAAAAAAAACTCAACAATAAGGTTAAATAAAATATAAGATCAGTTAAATATAAATTAAAATAAATTAATTTTTTTAAATAAGCAATTTATGATTTCCTTGTGAGGCAAATTTAGATAGGACAGTCTATCTTCTGTCATTGCCCTAGAGGGAAGCGAACTGACACCGAAGTAGTCCCGTGATAGGTCTTTTGGTGGTAGAGACCGGTTCTAGTTCTAACACTTTATATGAATAAGACCTATCACTTTTACATGGGGTTGTCATTGGAGGGGGTCAATTGACACCATTTGACCAGTCACAGATCTATTCTCAATGAACGTGCTTAGTGTCAATTACTAAAATGTAGTATTATTTCAATAAAACTAGTCCTAGAATTAAAAAATGAGTCACAGCACCGGTGCAGACTGTAGTGAAATTCATTACTTTTTCTACTTTTTTGTTCTTCATAAACCAGTTAAGGGATTGGTTCTTCTTTCACTGGTCATGAGTCCTTTCTTTTTGTACTTGTTCTATTTTCACAAGGACTAGTCTGTTGGACCAATTGACACAAATTTCCCGCAGGGTGTTGATATGAACCATGTTTTTATGCGACGAAGGGTGGGAAATGACCTCTCGCTCGTAGCTGACGAGCATTGAAACGAAATTTTGAAATATTTTTCTTAGATTTGGGTAGATATCCTCATCACAGTTTATTAAAGCATCTACAACGTTATCTGATAGATTTTCAGATATTTTCAATGTTTGTTTCCAATGCAACAGTTCAGGCTCAAGTTTAGATGTAAGTAGATGTGGTTTTAAAAGTTTTGTATCTGTATAAGACTTGATTACACCTTGAGGTAAAAGTTTAGGTATGTTCATTACATTAAGGATATCAATTGGAAAAGGTGTTTTGAGAAATAAATTCAATAAGGGAATGTAACCTACAACTCGGTAGTAATCTTCAACATTTTGGAGGTGATTATTTTGTTTAAATCTTGTCTTTTCGATTGGAACCTCGATTTAAACGCAAATAGCTTTTACTTTTTCAAAATCGCTCTAAATTGTTCTTCGGGTTTATTTCTTTTCTATTCCAGGCACATGATTAAAGTTTTGATAAGGCTTGATCTTTTTTGAAGATTTATATCGTGCTTTTGTAAAATGATACTAAGCGGCTGTGTTATAATATGTATCACACTTAATATGTCTATTCCGCAAATAAATTCAAAAGTACTAAGTGAGTTCCCTAATAATAAGGCTTTTGATAAAGTATCTCTATCTTTTCACTTAGATATTTTTTCCAAAGCTTCTACTATATGGTGTACACTTGTTGCAAAGTGTAAAATTGAGTCGTGACGGTCCACTTATCTTGTCCCGCATAATGTAGAGAGTTTGGCTCCCAAATACTTTGCTAAAACTGCGTTTCGCTTGGGATGATTATATTTAAAAAATTTTGTCGTTTCTTTAACAAATGATACAACTTTTTGTAATAATGGCAGTTTATTGCTTTTAGAAATTGAGTTGTTTGATTTATGGAAATAGCAAGGCGTTTGTTTCGCATTTGTCGCGGTTTTCAGAATTTTTTAACAGCTCTATTTTCTGCTGACATCAGAGGACACCCATCTGTTGCAGCTCCTACACAATTTTTTAGGTCAAGACCAAAATTTGTCAAAGCTTTAAGAACTCTTGATGATAGTGCCTTCGCATCAATTGACACATCAACGTCATTATAAATATCTTTTGAAGCCTCTTTAAATGCGTTTACAAAAAAGCCAATAAATTCTTCTCTAACAACTTTTTGTCGTATGTTAAAATATTTTAAAGATAAGGAAATCTGGCTTTTCCCAGACCAATCCGTGCTTTCGTCAAAAATTTTCGAATAGAATTTTGATTCATATAATTCAACCGAACGCATTAAGTCAAACGTTTAGTCTTTGGATATATGTAGATGGCACCTGCTGGGATTGAATGTAGAATAATAAGTATTTGAATACGGTAAATTAGATGTTTCATTGGAAATATCAAATAAATGACTATTCGGATTAAGATTTGGATACTTGTTGAAAATTAGAGATTCAATAAAAAAAAAAAACAAAAAAATACTTATTGAAAATTTCGTTAAAGATTCAATAAAAAAAAAAACAAAAAAACCTTGCTGGGATTTCCAAAAATTTAGAAATTAGAAATGCTTGTATTATCGAAATAAACAAAACATATTTTTATAATTTAGGGGGGGGGGGGGATTTCCTTATTCCCCCCACTGAATCCGCGCCTGCCGCGGTAGATATGTTCTTTTATCGCTTCCCTGATAATGAGTGGGCACCACTTCTTGAAGGGACAAAAGATTCAAGATTCATATTGGTTCTGGCATAAAGACCTAGCTGACGACTTCAAAAGGCTCACTTGCCCTGGGCAAGAGTATGATTTTAATTATTCATATTTCCCTTATCAAATGGAATTTGGTTTGGCTTAAAGGAGTGCCTATTCGTGCCGTGCGAATGCTGCCATCCTTTTTTATTCCCACGTCATTGGACTAATGCATGCCTCTACCTGAAGTGAAAACTCCAGAATCTTGTTGACCAGAGCTATACCGACCCTTGTCTCAAACGCATTGGTAACTGGGTATGCGTTCCGTTGTGTTACCAATTTGAAGAGCAAATCCATTAGTCCGACTACATCGGAAGCAGGTACTGAGCGGTCTTCCTTTGCCGTCGCACCTACAGACCTACAGAAGAGGATGAAGAAGAAGCAGAGGCAGCCAGAGCAGGAGGCCGTGTTAACTTGAATATTGTTACTGCAAAGCCTACAACACGCGAAGCGCTAGATTGGTTTGAGTGGCGGAAAATTTCCGATCAATCCATAGATCCCGAAATTAACCGAATGAAGTTGTCAGTTCTTGCCAACATACACTGAAAGAATTTTCTTCGCAATACCAATGAATTTTGACATTAATCCCATGAAAAATTGCATTCAAAAGGAAACTATGCAGCGCTTCGTTGGATCAATAAAACCTGTTTCATTAAAATGTATTTAATGAAGCATTACATTAGATCTATGAATATTATTCATTGGATGAATACTTTCAATAAAGTAAAATTTTTTTTTTCTTATTTTATTTTATTTATTTTTTTTTATTTTTTTTTGGTTTTTTATTTTATTTTATTTTATTTTTTTCTGTCTCTGGCGGGAATCGATCGTGCTGCTTTGGTGCTGATAGACTAGGTACCCAGAACTAATTAAATTTTTAATTCATCACTCAAGGTTTATGATACAAACACTTTTGTTTAAACTTGGACCTACAATAAATAAATAAAAATTTTACTGCATAATCGTGATTTTTAGTTGAACTGTTAATTTTTAATTTTTTAATTTTTTTGATATTTTTTTTTTCTGTTTGTTACCAAAAAAATATTTTACCAATTTAATAAAAAAAAATGTCTGAAAGTTTTTGCGCTGAATTTATTGAATTAGATGAAGATTTATTTATTTTATTATTTGGCAGCTGAAATTGTCATCAGTCGCCATCTTTAATATATTTTCAGCAAATGGCAACCCAACTAAAGTTCGGTTGCCATATTTTTGGCCCATCAGTTTCGAAATCATGAACATTGTATACCGGTTAATATTTCGAACATCAGGTTTAAAATAATTTGCACTTTTGCAACAGGCAATTTGTACGATTGAATGTCACAAAAACTTTTTTTTTAATAAAAACAAAACAATTCACGAAGTTAAGGAACGAACAAAATACAAAGATATGACCTAAGGTATGTTCCGACCTAACAAATATTTGAAAAAAAGCGTGACCAGTAAATTGATCAAATTTAAGCTTTATTTTTAATAATTTCTATTTATTTACTAAACTTTATTCATTATAGTATAATGTAATTTAGAAACTGTTAAATAATGTTTGCTCTAGACAAACGTTTTTCAAAAGACAGCAACTCTTTAAGAAGCTAGTGGTTACGTGTAGGACATCAAATATTTAATAGGTGTGAACAAAGCTGTGAAAAACTTTGGTTTTAAAAAATAGGAATTTAAACTATTCTATTATTTGAGATATTTATTTTAAATGAGTTTTAATTTGTTGGTGGTTGAGCATGTCTATATGAATCCTCTTAGCCAGGTTTATATTTGAAATATATCTATCGTGTTTATTATACCCTCCACCTCAATAAGTTGTAAAGAGGTATACTAAAGTATACATATTCTGGCTCCTTGAGTAATTCTAAGTCGTTTTAGCCATGTTCGTCTGTTGAAAACACGCTCACTTTTGAAAAACTCAAAAGAAATAAAAAAAACTGGGTGTCAAATTGCTTATAGTTATCCTAAGCAGTTTGTGATTGAAATCCAGCCAAATCGGTTTAGTAGGATCAGAGCTATGAATCAAAATGTGGAACCACCACTTTAAAAAATTGATAAAAAATTTAAATTTTGCAAATATTCGTTGGAAATCATGCTGTGAAATTTCATGAAGATCGCTCCATAATTTACCCTAGGCCCCATATAAACCCTACTACCGGAAAACGGCTTTGTACGTCTAAAACCGTAATTATTAATGCTATCGTAATAAAATTTGGCACGTCACAGTTTTTTAGGACTAGAAATGAAAATGTATAATTTCATGAAGATCGCTCCATAATTTACCCTAGGCCCCATATAAACCCTACTCCCGGAAAACAGCTTAGTACGCCTAAAACCGTAATTGTTAATGCTGTCGTAACAAAACTTGGCACGTCACAGTTCTCCAAGACTTAAAATGACACTGTGAGATCTCGTGAAGATCGGTGCATAATTTACCCTAGGCCCCATATAAACCCTACTCCCAGAAAACAGTTTTATACGCCTTAAACCGTAATTAATACCGTTGTCATAACAAAATTTGGCACGTCACAGTTTTTAGGACTGCAAATGACGCTGTAAAATTTCATGAAGATCGGTCGATAATTTACCCTAGGCCCCATATAAACACTACTCCCGGAAAACAGTTTAGTACGCCTAAAACCGTAATAAATAATGCTATCATAAAAGAATTTGTCGGTCAATAATTTATTATAGGTCCAAGCCGCAACCGATTTTAATGCTGATGTCTGTTTTAATAAAGATAAATTAATAATAAATAGACATCATACAGATATCACTCCTGAAATATTCAAATTGTTTGTGGAGGGTATCAAAGATTCGGCACAGCCAAATATAACACTCTAACTTGTTTTTCTTCAACATTACTTGCTTACTTACCAGGTAAGTAAGGTTTTTGCTGGGTACCTTTAAACGAGCAAAGATTTTTTAATTTTATAACTTGGAAAATAAAAAAATATATAAGTGCAAAGCTTACTAAGAGTTTTATACGAAAAGTCTTGCTCAATTCACAGACTTCTGCAATTTTGTAATGCAAGTCAAAATCCACTTCCGTTTTTTGTAACGTCACGCCAGCGCATATTTTTGCTTATATCTTCAAATCCTTAGGGTCGATGGTTGTAAATTATTTTCTGAATATAGTGCTACTAAATTACTTCTCAAATATAAAAAACCTTTTTAAAAATTTTACTTCTTCATTTAATTTTTTTACATTTTGTCGTACAAATATACAAATATACAAATATCACGTCACAATAGAAATGCCCATATGTAATACCCGTTTGTAATTACATTTGTCATTTCTATAATATTGATCTTAGACCCTTAAAGGATGTAGTATAGATCATTATGAGTAGCGAAGTGGATTTAAAGATGTCCATCTGTCTGTCTTTGTGACCGCGTGGTTGTGGGTTTTTTGAAGACCCCAAACATTTATATTGTGGACCAGGTTGTTATATATTTATATCACTATTTTGCCTTTTCGCTATTTGACAGATCGGTCAAGAAAAGGCAGAACTATGAGCAAAAAACTTAATCCTTATAATCTGTGAACTTTATTTTTCTCTATCACCTTAAACAAGCTTACGAAAAAGACTGGTAGTGAAATTTTGAGAAAATTTAAAAACTACCAACTTATACCTAATTAACTAGCATTCATTCCTCCGAAATAGAGGTTTTGATAAAATAATAACACTACCATATGAGCTAGTAGGACCAAATTTAGCCCAGATATTACTTATATATAAAGAGTACCTAATAATGAAAAATAGCCAAATTGATCTAGTATTTCACCTGGCTCTATACGGTGTCCTCCTTATTTAAGGGTCTTGGTGCAAGTGGCTCCATACAAAACAACCTGGATTGATAAAATTAAGTTTAAATATTCTCTTTACTTGTTTTTGTTTTAAAGTCAACCAAATCGAAATATATCTAGCATTTATAGAAATTATCCCCTGCAATAAGGGCGTTGGCACGATAGCGACCACATGTTAAGAATTAGGTCGTTTACATTGTAACCTGCGTTTCTAAGATAAAAGTGAAACCTTTTAAAATATTTATTTAAAAGTCTAAAAATAAGCCTATTAAAACAGCAAGAATTTAAAATTAGGCATAGTCCTTATGTAAGTCTAATGCTTGAAAATTACTGCAAACTGTACAAACTTTTAGACAATAGATCTAAGTATTGATACACATATATTGATACACATGTATGTTACTTAATGCCGTCGTCCACAGGAAACAGTTAAATCAGAGTCATGCCCCTTAAAAATGTAACTAGATTTTATTATCACATTTTTAAACCCTTCTCCCCAGGTGAAAATAGTATGCATATATAAGTTTATCAGTATATATGTATATTCTAGGTTCTTATAAGTAGCAAAGTTTATTTAACGATGTTATATTTTTATGTCACATATACTTTGTGTCGTAATAAACTCCAGCCAGATGGAACTATAAATGACTGAGATATGAGTAAAAACCGAAAGACTGCCCCTAACTTTTAGAAATTCCTAATTGTTTGACTTTTTCGCATTTTCTTTAACATAACAAACACATATGTACATGATTTGACAATTAAATAGAGAAATGTGTATTAAACGAACAACCGTACTCAATATGTATACATATTTTATTTGAATGCCTTTTTTGCAATGTTAGTTAGTGGTTGGATGGTCTAAGGTGCTACTAAGGCACGCTTTCTACTGGTTCATAATTCAAATATATATGTATTTATAAATATTTATTTATTTATATAACTTTCTTATCGCACCATGGTCAAGGATGTTTAAGATTCGGCGTAGCCGAATATAGCACTCTTATTTGTTTTAAGTTGTATTAATATATTTTTTGGAAACCACAAAAGTGTTTTAAATTAAGCAATTTCATAACTAAAGAAATACCAAGTAAAGTGTGAATCAAACAAATACATATTTATTTTTTAAAATTAATCACTAACATTGATTAAATTGTTTTATTTTTATTCTATAATTTTTCTTTTCCTATCGCTCAATTTTAATTTGTATTCGAAGTACGTACTCAAAATATAAAAAACAAATAAATTAATTCGCTTAATTGAAAACAATTGCGATTGTGAAGAATAAAAATCTGAAAGCTTTTTATATTAAAAAAAAGCTTTTTCACAATAGATTGAGTATTCTAAATGATCGGAATAATAAACGTATTTTTAAACTTGTCTTCGTTAAGAACGGTTGTTTGTGATCAAGAGCTATTTTTAACTGTTTTTAAGAATCTAGCTCCATAAAACCACGTTTTAATCTAATAAAAAATAGTGCTAAGATATTAAAAAGGATATAAAAATGATATTTACTATACTTTCTGTGATCTTAGGACTTTTATCATTAATTTATGTTTTCCTAACATGGAATTTTAATTATTGGAAAGAACGCGGTATTAAGTGTCCCAAGCCGAAACCTTTTGTGGGCAATTTTCCCAGTGTGTTCACTCAAAAACAGCATTTAGCCATGGATGTGAAGGAGATTTATGAGTTTGTGATTTTTTTTTCTTTAAAACAATCAGCCATTGGATTATTAAGTTATTTATCCATATTTTTACAGTTCGTTCAAAAATACCGAAAATTTTGTTGGTATTTACAATTGTCGCAGCCCCCAATTGTTAATTACAAATGCGGAATTGGTCCGTCGTATTTATGTGACAGATTTTACACATTTTCATGATAACGAAGCTTCAGTATTTGTAAGTAATTCTGTTATTTTGTGAAATAAAAACTTTTATTTGCAAACAAATATTTCATAGACTTATTTAACACCTGTCTAAATATGTATATAAGCCCTGTTTAAACACTAAAGTTTTAAGTTAAACAAAAGATGCACCTTACTTAAAAAATATATTAGCACAGTTCAGTGTTAGGTGCAAATGTTCTTGCGGAAGAGTGAATGCAAAATATCGTAGCTATTTTATGAAATCTAACGGAAACTCTGTGTATTTTGCAGTTAGATCTAAAAGAAGGGTTAATATATTTATATCCACATCACAATAGTAGGGACGGTATTACACGTTTTTGCTGATCTATGTAACCATAAAAATAGTGGTCATAGACCTTTAGGCATACCGATCGACTTAGAAAGATATTATAAGTCGATCAGTATACCTAAAGGTCTAGGACCACTGTCCGTCCAGCTGGCAGGGTGGCTGGCTGGTTGGTTGTCTGCGCTAAGTACAAATCGCAATTTTACAGATAATTTGATAACATTTGGTATACACGTTTCAATCATAATAGGGACGAAGGCTATTGAAAATGGTGAGAATCTATCCATATCGCTCCTTTATTGCAACATAGGCATATCTTAAAAAATTAAAAGTTTTAAGTTTCTTAAGCAAAAGTGTTCCTTTATGCCTTCTTTATATGTAAAAGATAAATCAGCATTTTATCTCAAACTGAACCGAAGTTATACACAGAAAAAAAATAAAAAAAGGATTTCAATTAAAAAATTTGTAATATTAATTAAAAAATTAATTAAATTTGCACCAGTAAACAAATTAATAGTATCAATTAAACCAGTTAATAGTATTAATTAAATGTTTAATTTACTTGATTAAACGTTTAATTCGCTTGATTAAATTTTAAATTAAATCTGATTATATTTTTGATTAATGCTTTAATTGGTGAAAAATTTTGGAGAATTTTTTCAGTGTAAATAAATTATCAAAAATAACATTAAAGGCTTATAACCTTATTCCGTAAAACATCACGCAACGCATAAAATTTCATTGAAAGCAAAAACAAATTCAAAAATATTTTATAATTTTGTTGTTGATTCCTAGAGAAAAACAATTGAGCCGCGAATAAAGTTTTTAATGACAAAATAATAATTTTTCAGGAGAGAAAAAAAACCTTTTTTTAAGTTTTTATTTAATTTTTTTTTTTAGATTATCAAAATTAATGATTTTAAAAACTGGTATGCAAAATATCAAGAAATTTTAATTTCAAATAACATGCAAATTTACATTTTATAACTTTTGTTTAGTGGCAAAACGTTTCATATCCTCAATCGCGAGGCTTTAAAACGTTATTCCAAGTTGTAAAACCATTAGTTTGTATAATTTTTTTAGTAAGTTACAACGTTCTTTCACTGGCTGACTCTTTCTATTGCATTTTGAAGAGATAAAGGTGCATAATTTTGGATGATATGCTGTTTAAAAAATGTAAGAGAGTATTGTTAACGATAATTTGCAACAAAACAGATTTTGCAAAATGTGGCTTTTACAACGTTATTCGCAGCTTTGCTTCAATTACAAATAAAACTACTAAAATAATGAGTTTAACTTCCGCATTTAGTTGCATATATCTAGGGAAGGTTCAAAATGCTCATTCCTTTATAATGGGTGTTTTTTGCCCCACAAAGCTTATGAAAGGTTAGCTGTCAAACGAACTGTCATACTGCTTTCACTTTTTGGTCGGGCACATCATCATGAATAGATTCATGCTTGAACAGCGCCACAAAATTATCCAAATTTACTTTGGAAATTAGCCATCGATTTTCGCAACTTAAAGGCGACTTCATGATTAAACCAACAACTTATCTTTTAAAAGTGAAGGCGATGTGTTGATTTCGAGAAGAAAAAAAACTGCCAATTACACTTCAAGGCCGTGCGATGTGACACCTCTTGATTGTTTTCCGTAGGGCTGTGAATTCACTGGTTTATGCTGACAAACCAGCAATAATTGACGTCCTTGAGGTCAACATTGTTAATTTTATTCGTGACATGCAGCCAGCAATGCAAAACAAAATTGGACGTCTATTTGTTTGAAATCAGTTTCAAATGGTAGTGCCGTGTAGCAATCTGCGATTAAAATTAATTTTTTTTGTGTTGACAACCATTTTAAGTTTCATGGTCTTAAAATATACCCTTTATACCTTATTTATTAAACAAAATGCCTGCAGGGTTTTATACAACTGTCGCTTTCGTAACTCAGTTTTGCAACTTTAAAGGGCGTCAAATATTCTTCAAACTAAAGCATAAAAAAGTTGCAAGATAAATATAAACTTAATTATATGTTGGAATATTGGAAACATATCTTCCTCCAGGCTAGTTTTTAGTTTGAATAACTTTTTTCAATAAACTTCAGGTTATGTCACTATGATAGGCATTTTTATTCAAATCTAAGGGTCCATCTTGCGACGTTCATTACCAAACTTTAGAAAATATTTATTTCATGATTGATGATTTTTTTTAATAAGGAACCGAGACTTTGGTTCAGAAGACTGTGCATTTTTTAGCAACAATATTTAAAAATAAATAAATGTCATCACTGAAATCGAATCTTTATTTTATTTGGGTATCTGAAGTAAGAATTTCAAAAAACACCTGAATTACACCAAAGAGAAATCACCCACGCTCTCCACGACAGTAAAAATAATACTAAATTCGGGTAATTACTCGCAAAGTGGCAACACTGGTTTTATATCTATAAACCCCATTTTCAAAATAAAATTAAGACAAAGGAATCTAATATACATATATTTAGATAATATTCCGCACAAAGAATCCTTTATTGAATCCTTACTTCAAAGCACAATTTTTTTTGCGGGGTCCATGATAAGCCATGGGTGCCAAATGGGGTACAAGCTAAAAATACCGACCATAATTTCTTACTTGTTTTTTTGCAAGACCCTTTGCACCAAATACTGAACTTCGCTAATATTGCCTGATACATACTTTTAATTTTATTTACTCACAAAGCTTAGTATAATTACTGGGATTTTAAGCCCAAAAAACGAGAGCTTTCTTAAATCGACAAAACCCTTTAGTTCAACTGTAAAACTTTTTTCACCAATTAACATTATATTAAATGCAAACGAAAGTCTCTTATGTCTATTAACTAGACATCCCGAATACCAAAATCCCGGGGTTATTCTAAAAATTTAAGTCCCGAATACCGGGATTTTTACATAAAAATTCCGAGGTTTTGGGTTTAGTAAAAATGTGCTAATTTTTTTTTTCAAATACAACTATATTTAAATTAACGTGAGTTACCCTGTTAAAAATAATTTTAAAAATTTAATATTAAATTATACTGGCAATGAACCTAATTTTTAACTGGTTACAAAAAGAAGTCGCAAGTGATTAAATGTTACATGCAATGCATTTTGTACCACAGAAAAAAAAAAATCAGAAGATAAAGGTCGGTGTGTCTCTTTTCTAAGTGAATGATAATAGAACTGCGCACGCAAAATGCAAGTTGTGCAAAAAGGTGCTAAAAACTTTAGGGGGTTCTATCAAATTTCTTTTGACACATATTTGTTTAAGTTCATTTTATTAGATTAAAGGGTATAATAAACCACACAAATGGCTTGGCAAACATGTCACAATTTTACGTTTGTACAAATATTTTGTGTTGTTAATTAGGGTGTTTACTGTTTGTACAAACATTTGAAGCAATGTTTGTAGAAATATTAAAACTTTTTAATATTTGGCAGACATGTTGGATATTGGTCAAACTTTTTGTGGCGTCTAATGCTAAATGTATTTATTTCAGCGAAAACTTTGCAGAATGAAGACGTTGAAAAAGTACGATTAAAATAATTTTAAATAGTAAACTCAATTTTTTAGCAGTATTGCTTGCCACAAAACAGCTCGTTGTTTAAATCACTTTTTACTTTTAATTCTTTACCTTTATTTTATATTTTTTCTCCTTTTAAAGCAAAAAGTAAAATAAATTGCCGCAGCACTATCGGCGTCTGCATGTATTGAAAACAAAACAAATATAAAAAATTAATGTTTGTACAGAGTATATTTGTGTTTTTTATTGGCAAACACCAAACGGAAACAATGTGTGTGTTTGCCAAGCATTTTGTGTGGTTTATTATGCCCTTAATACTTGCATATAGATTTGAGATAAAATAAATTAAATATTATCATATAGCATATATGTAGCTATTTATTTACGATACCACCCACAAGTGTTAAATACGAATATTGGTTTCGTCGGTAGCTTATGTTTGCAATAAAAAATATAAGTTTTAATACATAATTCTTCCATATAACTTAAAAATAATACATTAAACTGTTTTATTTAGTAATAAGTTTAATTTTCATCATTAATTAATTGTTTTAATACCTAAACATAAACATTAAATTATAATTGTATGAATTTTAAAAATTGTCTTTTAAATATGAAATCCCGAAAAATCCCGATCCGTGCAGGGATCCCGTTTTTTTTAATTAAAAATCCCGAATCCCGGATTTCAAAAAACCTGGTCTCATTTGGCATCCCTACTATTAACTCTACAAAAAGACTTTTAACTACATTTTATAACAAATTAACAGTTTTAAATTCTTTAACTTGAGAATGAAAATTAACGAAAAATACATTTTATTGCCTAACGATGATCGTAGTTTTTAACTTTATTGACCATAAAGTCGTTTAAGGTTGGTTGTTAGATAGTGTGGCTGCCAATTTTCGTCTGTCAACAGTTAACCGCAAATTATTTTGTAATTTCCTATTGTCTGATGAAATTTTTGACTGTCACTCAATTTCAATAGTGCGTAACCCGCTTAACGCAGTCATGGCCGTTAAGCGATTCAAAAGAATTTAGTTTTGGAAAAGTTAAACTCACATCTTTCAAACAACACAAGTAAAAATAATTTTATATTTCCCTTTACTAAAGTTGTTTCAAGTTTTCTTTTAAGTTCCAAAAATGGATGTTTTTCAAAATATTTCTTCCAAAACCTGACCGGTACATATTCAAAAGTTAAATTTGTATAATAACATTTAGGCCCCTATTACGGTTTACAACTCAACTCAGTTGAGTTGTAATTTCTTAATTTTTGTATTATGGTTTACAAATTTGTTATATTTCGGTGAACAAAAACATAACAAAAATTACAACTGATCACAACCAGTTGTCTTAATTACAACTCCACTGAGTTGAGTTGTAAACCGTAATAGGGGCCTTAGTGTTTTTGCTAAAATTTTTAAATAGTTAATTGCATTTTTTTAATAACACAGCACTTTTCTAACTAATATTTTTAGTTTTTCTAAGAAAAACACTCTCCTGAAAGTCGATTTATTGGAAAACAATCGTTATTTTTTTTTTTTTTTTGTGGGGACGAGGTGAAAAAAGCATTTGCTTCTGTAAATATCGGCTCAAAATAGCCGTATAAAATTTTTCGATTAGAGCGTGTTTTTTTTTACCGAAAAACCATCTGACATCAGCTGTTTTGCAAGTCAATTGTTTGTGTTGGCAAATAAACATTAAAATCTATTTATTTACACATATTCTTAAAAAAACAACATTCTTAATTACAGTGGTTTCCCGATTTAACGAACTCTCGATTTAGCGAATTCGGGATTTAACGAACAGGCAAAAATGTTACCTTAGGTACTGTGTATAGCGAATTAAAATCCAATTTGGTACTCGATGTAACAAACAAATAAAAATAATATACAAAAAATTCGTAAAACTTATTTAAATACATAGTTGGAGTTGTAGTCTTGACGAAGATGAAGAAATAAATACACGATTAGAAAACGATGTACCTGCTGATGAAGGGGTAAAAATTAAACACAGAAATGTAATCAAAAGCTTTGATGGATGTGTTAATGTTACTTGTTTTAATTTTACTTTTTCGTAATCAAATTAACTTGAACTTTTATGTTTTTTAAATTTAAATTTTCTGTATATTTGTTGAAAATTATTGAACTAGAAAGAAGGCTGAACAAATGTAAGCTATTTTGAATGTATTTATTACCAAACGTATAATAATATTCTTTCTAGTGAATAAACAGCATTTGACCGTTAAACAATAAATAGCCTTCTTATTTGGATTTGTAACAATTTTATTCAATTTGATCGAAAATTGTTTTGAGACTTTTGGAAATTTTGGAAAATAAGTACGAGATAATATATATTGGAGGTACTGGAATCAAATGCAATTAAGAAGCCGACACACTTCAAAAATGCCGTTAACTCGATCACCTCAGCGACTAAATGATCAACCAAATACGACTATCGTTTATCATCAAGAAGATTCCTTACCAGAAGAAAGAAATATTGAAACTGGAACTACATTAGTAAGACCCGCGATTAACCCACCACACATTACAAATGAAAACATGGAACAAGTAACATTAACAATTTCCCACTCCCGTGAATTGACATAGGGAAATTCACCATTAGGCATCCAAATCGAGAAAAGCTAATTTTGACACTGGACGCTTAAAAACACCGTCAGTAGTTTTAATATCAGCCGATCGTATGATCCCATCTTTGCCGCAATATGTTTTTATAACTCGACCACGTTTCCATTTCGATCTTGGAGCATCTGAACCGCACACAAGTATTATATCCCCAACCTGTAATGGTCTTGAAGGTAAACACCACTTCACACGTCGAGTTAAATCGGGTAAATACTCTCTAATCCAACGCCCCCAAAAGCAATTTTTCAAATTTTGAAGTATTCGCCATTGTTTTCGCACATTTAATAATCGGCTATCAAATTCACCTGGAGTTTGTGTAGAGTTAGTTGTTCCTAGTAAAAAATGGTTAGGTGTTAATGGTTCTGGATCTTGAGGAGTTATTGGAATATGAGTTAATGGTCTTGAGTTTATAATATTTTCCGCTTCGATTAATAAACTTTGGAAAATGGTTAGCTTGGGTGAAGTCTCTTTGATTAATATCAACAATGTTTTTTTTACTGATTGTACCAATCGCTCCCACGCTCCTCAAGAGCTGGGGTCAAAGGGGGTATTAAAAATCCATTTTATTCAAAAAGTTTGCTTCATTTCTCAATTCCTTTCTTAAACCAACAAAATTCCTTCCATTGTCGCTTCGTATTTGAACAGGAATTCCACGCCGATTAATAAAGTTTCTTAGACAAAGCACAAATGAATCTGATGACAAATCATTTGCCACTTCTAAATGAATTGCTCTTACTGTCAGACAAGTAAACAAAGCCACCCATCGTTTTTCCGTGCCCCTACGTACTTTGATATCAAATGGACCAAATAGATCCACTCCTGTATATGAAAATGGCCGTACAAAAGGAGTGACTCGGTCTTTAGGTAAAATACTCATTTGGGGCTGTTCAGGCCTGGCTTTTCTTAACTTGCACAGGCAACATTTTGATTCAACATTTTTTAGTAATCTCCGAATTGAAGGTATCCAAAATCTTTCTCTTACGTCACATATAACTTTTGAAGAATATTGATGGCAGTTTTTTTGATGATAGTAATCAATAATCAAGCCAGATAATCGATGAGACTTTGGAAGAACTATAGGTTTCCTAGTATATTCAGGAAGAAAAGTAGCATTATCTAGTCGACCGCCGACTCGCATAATTCCCATATCATCTAAAAATGGATTTAACGTCAGAAGCTCACTTGATTTGGAAATTAATTGAGATGATTCCAAACAAGCATATTCTTCTGAGAAATACTTTTTCTGAATATGACGGCAGATAGTCAGTTCGGCATTTGTTTCTTCATCGACAGTCAGTTCGCCTCCTCTTCTAGATTGTTTCTGACGAATATTGTTTACGAATCTTAACATCCATGCCAGTTGCCTTCGTATTTTAGGATACATTGAAGAACGATTAATTATGTTGTCAACTATATCTGAATGATTACTTGCGACCATGACAAAGTACTTTGCTTTCAACTCATCGTCGGATTTATCTTTCTTCCTTGATATCCCACTTTCGACCGGCCACTTCTCTTCACCATCCAAAAGAAATTTCGGCCCGTTTTTCCACATACCTTCTGGATCATAAGCTATTGGAAATGAATAACGAGTGCCTTTATCTGCTGGATTATCTAAAGTTGGACACCAACGCCACTGGGACTCTTCAGAATTTTCCAGTATTTCAGAAATTCTGTTCGCTACATATTGTTTGTATTTTCTATGATCAGAATATATCCAGCGAATAACCGTATTCGAGTCAGTCCAAAAAAAGATTTTATCAACGCACATCTCATGACAGTTAAGAATACTTTCTTTCAAACGAGCTGCCATTACTGCTGCTTGCAACTCTAGCTTTGGGATTGAATGAAAACGTAAGGGGGAGCAAGCTGTTTTCCCAATTATAAAGGTAATTTTAATTCCATTTGGACATATAATTCTCCAGTATGCAACACTTGCCATAGCTTGTTCACTTGCATCACAAAAAATGTGCAGTTGTATAATTTTTCAGTACATTCGCTGAAATAAAATCTTGAAATTTTGAAATCTCCGAGTTTATTTAAATTATCTAACCAGTTTTTAAACTTTGTATTGATCTCTATAGGAAGTTTTTGATCCCAGTTAATCCCACATTTCCAAACCTCCTGCATAAGCAATTTAATAGAAATCATATAATCTGCTACAAATCCAAATGGATCAAATACAGACATAGCAATACAAAGTAGCTCCCTTTTTGTAGGAATTCTTTTCATTTCTAAAACATCTTCTGGAACTTTATTAAATTTTAGTTCAAATATAAACGTATCTGAACTTGACCTCCAGTGCATACCCAAAATCCGTTCTATAGTTTTTCCAACTTCAACTGTTCCAATATTATTTTTTATTTCTAGTTCTTTAGCCACAACATTTGAATTCGTTATCATGTTGTGCATTTCAAAACCTCCCGATTTATGAATTTTCTTTATTAATCGAACAACTTCTATTGCTTCCTCATCGGTGTCAAAGCAGTCTACGTAATCATCAACGTAGTGTTTTTCAATAATACCTTTAACAGCACGTGGAAATTCTGTAATATACTCCAGTGCATTTTTGTTTTTTACGAATTGGGCAGTAGTTGGTGAACAGGTGGCACCAAAAGTCATTCTCTGCATAATATATGTTTTTAAAGGTTTAGAAGGATCTCCATCTCTCCACAAGAAACGTTGTGCATCTTGATCTTCTTTAGTAATTTTGACTTGATGAAACATTTCCTTTAAATCGCCACAGACTGCAACTCTTGACTGTCTAAACTTAAATTTGATAGCCGATTATTAAATGTGCGAAAACAATGGCGAATACTTCAAAATTTGAAAAATTGCTTTTGGGGGCGTTGGATTAGAGAGTATTTACCCGATTTAACTCGACGTGTGAAGTGGTGTTTACCTTCAAGACCATTACAGGTTGGGGATATAATACTTGTGTGCGGTTCAGATGCTCCAAGATCGAAATGGAAACGTGGTCGAGTTATAAAAACATATTGCGGCAAAGATGGGATCATACGATCGGCTGATATTAAAACTACTGACGGTGTTTTTAAGCGACCAGTGTCAAAATTAGCTTTTCTCGATTTGGATGCCTAATGGTGAATTTCCCTATGTCAATTCACGGGAGTGGGAAATTGTTAATGTTACTTGTTTTAATTTTACTTTTTCGTAATCAAATTAACTTGAACTTTTATGTTTTTTAAATTTAAATTTTCTGTATATTTGTTGAAAATTATTGAACTAGAAAGAAGGCTGAACAAATGTAAGCTATTTTGAATGTATTTATTACCAAACGTATAATAATATTCTTTCTAGTGAATAAACAGCATTTGACCGTTAAACAATAAATAGCCTTCTTATTTGGATTTGTAACAGGATGTATCCAGTGGGGGCAGGAAAATAATATCGATATATCCAAGACATTAAGGATTTTCATGATATCGTTTAAAAGTCTCGTAATCTGTGCAAACTGTGCATATTAATGCCCTCGCAATGAATTGTCAAAAATTGTATGAGAATGAATTTACACAAACTTCGTAAATTTGCCCAGCAATTTTGACTTGTAACCGTGCGCAGTTCAATTGTGCACCAAAACATCCAATAAAAACACATTTTTTTAATGCTTCTGCCATTTCCGTTGTAAAATTCAAAAACAATTAATTCTTGCAATGATTTTATCATTTTAGTCTTTAAGCTTTCTTGATGCGTTTTTAAATACAAATTTCACACTTTCTTTAATCACAAATTTGACAAATTTTAATATTTTTTTATAATTCATTTTTCTATTGAAGTTTCTTACAAATTGGCATTTATTGTTTAAAATTACACACAAATTAAATAGCGTCTTCATGAAACGAGTCTCGCAAGTTTGTCCATTTGCACAAATGGCAATCTTAAGCGATATCATGAAAACCCTTATTAATTTTACGTGAGTTTCAAGAGAAAGCAATTGAAAAAAAGTTTAAAGAAATCTCAAAACCAAACGTCAATTACGTCAATTTCTTTAAATAATTGTATACTTTTTCTTATTTTTTTTTTTTTAAATAATCACTTTTTTTTCATTAGTTTTACTTTATAAAATCCAGTTACTTGTAATACGATATGATATAAATTGTTCTTTTAATTTGTTGTTCCATGAATAAATATTTTTTTTAGTACTGGATTTAACGAATTTTTCAATTTAACAAACAGGGCTGACAATAAATTGTTCGTTATATCGGGAAACCACTGTATCTAAAATATAATTAAAAGTAAATAGAAATATAACACAGTTTATAAATTAATGTTTTATGTCAGATAAAACTAAAAACAAACGTGTAAAAGCAAAAATTATAAACCTTCAGCATTTGTCAATTTTGACAGACATGTGCAATGACCTTTGGATTTTACATCTGACAAAGCCACTGCAAAATACATGTCGTGTAAAAGTACCTTAATACATAAATCTGTGCTAAGCGGAAAAGTAGAAAAGTTATCAATAGATTAATAAAAAAAAGGATTAACACGATTTTTTCTTTGTTTACAAAGAAGAGAAAGAATCTTAATAAATCCGCAGAGTTTTGGGTATAAGAAAAGTTTTATTACAGTTTTTAATCAAAAGATGCAACAAATTTTATGTATGCATTTGGTATTTGTCTACCAAAATAAACAAAAAAAAAGTCAATTAAAATAAAATTGAGTAACGTCTTTTTAATATTGAGCCATTGTTATGTAGAATATTGTAGTTTCGAGATATCGTCAGTTTTGTTGAAGTTTTATTCGGGGAGTTTTTTTGCTTTAAGTCTGTATTTTATCGTATTATTAACAACTTCAATAGAGTATCAAAGTAAATTTTTAAAAAGAAATATTAGTTATTATAAAAGATTTTACACCTTTTCTTCTTGTAGCAACTTTATGCTGTGTTATATCCACATAACCTACTCTTCCATATGAACACAGATATAAAAAAAAATATGGGTCAAATTCGATCCTCCTACCGATTTTGCTAATTTTTACAGTTAGAATTCTACTTAGCTTATTCGAGGTGAAAGTAAAAAAATAAAATTCACAAATTATAAGGAGATTTATAAAAATTAAGTTTTTTGGATAAAAAGTGGAGATAGACAGAAATGGCTGAATTTCAATATTAAACTTATTTAGACAATTATGGGGCCTAAATTCATTTTTACCTACACACGGACATAGTTTAATCAACTGATCTACTTATAACGATCCAAAATATGTATACATCAATACTGTATTATACTGTGTACAATATCAATACTGTAGAAATTGAAAACGGAACTTTCCTTCAAGGTGTAGGGCATAAATCGATTTAAGATATTTCCGAATGGGATTCAACAAAACAAATTGTTCTATTTCTTCTATTTTTAATTTTTAAATTCAAACTCTAGATTGATAGAAATTCCGAATCCATTTTTTCTGAAAATCCTTTTATTTTAACTGGAGAGGCATGGAAGGAGAGAAGGGCTGAAATAACGCCAGGTTTTACACATAATAGGGTAAGCCACAAAACAATTACATAAATTTATTAAATAAATAAATACTAAACGTTTTAATTCCTATTTAAAGGTTAAAACCGTTTTTCCTGTAACCAAAAAAGTCTGTAAGCTTTTAACCGACTATATTGAAAAAGAAGCTAAAATGGGCTCCAAAGATGGAATAGATGCCAGAGATGTACGTTGAGTCTGATTTTTCAAAAACAGAATTATTTAAGAAATTTAATTTTCGAATTTCAGCTCTGTTTACGTTTCACCTGCGAAGTTGTGAGCGATTGTGTGTTGGGCATACAGGCCAATTGTTTCTCGAACAAGAAGGCACCTATTTTTGTTAATGCCAACAAAATGTTTGAACAATCATTTCTCATAATAGTCTATACAACTTTAGCCGGTTTAATACCGTCGTTAACAAAAATCAAAAAATTAAGATTTGCCCCCAAACACATAGAAGACTTTTTTCTCGATTTAATGCGAAATTCTTTAAGTTTAAGAAAATCTCAGCATGAAAAGGGCTTATATGAGGATCGTGTAGATTTCTTGAATTACATATTAAATTTGCAAGAGAAAAAGAATCTGACTATACCCCAAGTAACGTCACATATAATGACTTTTTTGGTAGATGGTTTTGAAACTACGGCTGGAGTACTATCGTTTTGTTTGTTGTTGGTAAGTGAATGCAATATCATAAAAATTAAAAAAAAAAAAAACAATTTATATTTTGTAGTTGGGCCGTCATCCTGATAAACAAGAAAAGCTGCGACAAGAAATTGTAGAAAAATTAGGTGAAAATAGCGAAATTGAATCCATTTTAAATTTAGAATATTTGGATGCTTGCATTCATGGTAAATTTCATTGAAAATAAAATAATATTAAAATTGTTTTTCAAAACTGATAATTTTTGGTTTAATAGAAACTCTGCGCATTTTCCCACCCGGTTCACATTCCACGAAGTTGTGCACTGAGCCTATTGAATTGGTAAATAAAGATGGCCGCACGTTTAAAGTCCCCGTTGGTACAAGAGTCATTTTGCCAATATATGCCATAATGGTAGATGAAAACCACTATAAGAATGCAGATCAATTCGAGCCAGAACGTTTTATGGATGGGGGTCTTAAAATGTATAAGGACAATGGTGTCTATTATGGATTTGGAGATGGTCCTAGAGTTTGTTTAGGTAACTTTTTTCTTAAGATGTTGAAACTTTTCTAAGACATTTTACTAATTATGTTATAACAGGCATGCGTTTTGCTCTAACCCAAATTAAAGCTGCAATGGTGGAAATATTGCGCAACTATAAAATTCATGTCAATTCCAAGACCCGCAAAGACAATAAATTGAATCCCACATATTTCCTATTGCGTTTAGATGGTGACATTTGGTTAGATTTTGAAAAAATCAATTAAATTTGTTATGTAATATCTGTAGTATATACATACATATGTATGTATAAGAAAAAGTTAAATTAAAAATTGTTTATTTAATTAATAAATTTTCAATAAAGACGGATTCACCCCATTTATTCCAAACAATATTATCGTGCAAATAATGTTATTGAGAGTTTTCTGCAACACGATTCACCCATTTCAAACAATTTTTTAGAAATTCAAAACTACCAAATAAAATATACGTATGTATGTATACAAGCCGTATTCACTTTACAAGATGGCAGCACAGCAACAGTTGATTTTATGCAGCCAGCCCATCTTTTTTTGTTTTTCAACTTCATATCGCTCATTTACTGAAATAGTCTCATAACTCAATACGTACTATTTTTGAGCTACATAAGTATGCAGAAATGTGCTCAATATCATAGTTGATAGTGTGTAAAAAAAACTTCATTCCAAATCGTTGGAAAGGTACTTGTCTTTAAAGCATTTTTAACTTTATTAAGCATATTTCACGTTTATTAAAAATTTTTTATACTTGTTAAATTTATTCTTTCGCAGCGAAAGTAATAAAAAAATTCATTTGTCGTATGGTTAAGTTCGTTAGTTTGTAGGAATAAACGAAATATTTTGTGTAGAAAAGATATTTTTGATATTTTTTTTTTTATTATTATTAATCAAAAATTAATGCGGCTCTGCTGGAAATTTTAATTTTTTAAGTTACGACACTATTCAAGTAATTGAACGATATGCATTTTAAAATGTTTAATCTAATTGTGAAATAAAAAAAGTGTTAACAGCTGTTGAACTGTTATCTAATAACTTAACCAACTCTATATAAATATATGATGAGGCAACTAAATTTAACTTTGGCTAGTAAAATTAAAATTATTGGCCACTCAGTGCAATTTTGTACGGACAAAAAAATAAATTAAACTAAGTCACAAAAAGAGTTGTCTTAAAAAAATAATTTCTCAAATTTATTTATAACAAATGGGTGAAGCCACCTTAAATCTAAATTAAACACTTGTGCATCTATTAATATTTAACAAGTGATCTGCATAGTATAATAGAAATCTACGCCAAACAGCATCAACATTCAAGATCTCGGTCATTGAAAAAAAAGCTTTTAATTTAATATTTTGTTATCGTCGTAAAAGTAATGCTTTTTAAGGGGGCTGTATTTAGGGTTCATATTCGTGTTGAATTTTTTTAATTCCAGGAAATTCAAGTCTGTACATTTTTTCAATATTTTTGTAAAGTATTTTGCTTAAATATATTCTTTAAATGGCACTAGTTGTTCTCTTATCTATGCTTACAGGAGCAGCGTTGCCGTTTTGGTTACTTTTAACCAAAATTGGTTACTTTTTTTTCAAATGTGTACTTGTGTACTTTTTTCCCATTTTGGTTACTTTTTTTCAACACAAAAATAACCAATTTCTTGACCCTTAAATTTGTGTGTGGTATTTGTGTATCTAAAGCCAATACTTTTTTCATCTACTTAAAAATAATTTTTTTAGAAGCTTAATTTTTAACAGACTTTCAACTTAACCATATATACTTTGAAGTGTAGATGGTCATTATCAGCTACTCTAAATGCTACATAGGTCTCACTGAAACACTTTTCTAGATAAACGATAAGGTTAAAGGCCATTCGGATCCCATCCCGTTTAATATTATTATATGTCCACCGGGCAAAAATAATCTATTTTTTGTGAATATGTAGTTAAATAAAACGAACAAAAATCAATCAAAAAGTCAATTTTTTGATGATACGTTGTTTTGTATTTGAGGTGACGATATAAAAGATCAACCGCATAATTAAGCTCAAATTTGCACTTTGATACCATAACGCACAGCAAGACTTAAAATGTTTTACTTGCAAGAGCTTTTTATAAAAAAGGTTGAAATCTCTAGCTCAAATAGTTTTTAAAATTTACGAAAATTAGTGTTAACTTTATATAGGAGGTGCCATTTCCGCTAAAAATTATATAGCCTGTCAAAACTTTAAAAAAGTCAATCCAGCGATTTATGAGCCTACATGTTACAAACAAACACTATTTCTTTTTTATACACAAAATTTTTAAACTGAAGTGCGAATAAAATAATACTTTTGAAACAAAAAAAATTTTGGTTACTTTTTTTTTGCTTTTGGTTACTTTAATTTAAGATTTTGGTTACAATTTTTTTTTGTCGTGGCAACGCTGTACAGGAGTAGCTCACTGTTTGTTTTCGTTAAGAAAAAATGACAACTTAGACATAAAGAACAATAAAAAATATTTAAATCCAATTGAAAATAGACAAAGATCCCATTACATATCATCGCGTTTCTTTAATTTTTTAGAAACAGTAACGTTGCAAATCAGCTGCTTTATTTTGTTGTGTGTAAAGCAATTGGAACGATTATAGTTAGCAGCAATATGTTACGTCTCATTCTATAAGAAATAGATTGGTCTTACTTTTACGACTCGCTTCCTCGTTAAGAGTTATGTTTAACTAAGGTTGGTAACCGAAACGAATTTCAGTATCAGTATAAAATTATTTGTTAATTCGGTATCTCTATTAAACAATTTGCTATTTCAGTATCGGTATCGGCTTTTACGGTACAGAAACTTTTATAATGGGAAAGTTAATTATTATAACATGGACATTTCTTCAGAAAATAACTTTTCTTTTTGTTCGAAAAAGCAAAAAATAACTTTTATTTTTGCTAAAAAAAAATATATATATAAAAATTACTGTTATTTTTGCTGGAAAAAAATTGTACCGCCTGACTTTTATGAAAAAAAAAGAATAATTATTACGGTCTCTAACTAAAAGGCATAGAAGGGGTTTAAACGACATACAAGATGACACATTCTTTTACATGCCGGCAAATATTAAATACATTTTTTTCTAAAAGATATGCAAATTTTTTTTTTTTTATACATAATTTCTGTTGACGGGAAACAAATAAAAATTTTCAACTCTTGTGCCAATAAAAAATATGTTTTTTGGCAGCTCAAATAAATTTCGGTATCGTTATCAATACCGGTATTTAATTTAAAACGGTATTCAAGCTTGCTAGAAACAAAAAAAAGAGATCGGAAAATGAGAAATTTAAGATATCAAACCTTTTAATTTTATTTTATAAAATTCATCTTTATAATAAGAAGCGGACATCAGGTAAATACCAGGTAGAACCTGTCTATAATTATGTTATAGTTTCCATAATTTTGAGGTAACTTTAGACATTTCTAAAAAACTTTGATTTTTCTACCAACGATTTACAAACATTAATATCAGATCCCAACTCATTTTTTCACTGCTGTGAATGATTTATAGTTTCATCGATGCACAATCAAATAATACTGAAGTTTGAGTGTATTTAATCTATTTTGTTAACTGAGCATTAACATAAAAATGAATTGTTATTGTAGTGAATTAGTACAAACAAACATCTCCCGTTTTGAACTATTATTAGGTTAAATGGTTTTTAAATTTAATAGAATAGAAATGATTAACTCATATCGGCGGAAAGAAAAGGTTTTTAATGAAGTCGAAATATATGGTAAACAATGAAATTTTAGTTAATTTTTGAAAATCAATCAATTCATAAAGGTTATGTATTATGTTTTAGGCTTTAATTTATTATAATTTGTAGACATTTAAAATTATGATAAATGGAACGGAATAAATCAATTTTTGTTGTTATAAATGTACAGGGTGACGTATAAGTAATTTTATGATTTAATTAATGAATGCTTTTTTGAAAATTTGTTATGACAGGATTCAGCACAGAACAAAAACCAAAGCTGTTTAATTGGATTTTTCATATTTAAAATGCTGCTAGTGCTCCAACAATTTACCGATTAAGCCAGCGTTTTCGGCAACATGTAGCTGTCTGTGATCTTCGCATGCAGTTCGGAAGGATAGGAACATTGATCGTGTGCAAGGTACTCTAACAGTGTGACCATTTTGGCATTACATTTTTTTAACTTAGCTGCAAAGTTTTCATTTATTAAATAACTTAAACTAATTTCTGAACTTCTCTTGTCAACTAGCTGTCACGGTTAAAAAAAACCTTGCTATCCATGGTAAATTGACAAGAGTGAGTGGAAAGAAAATTAATCCTATTAAGATGTGTAGCAAATAGGGTTTTTCCCGGGATTTCCATTATTTTATTTCCCGTTTTCCCGGGATTTTTCTTGCGGGATCCCGGGAAATAAAAAATTCCTCATAATTTCAGAAAATAGCTATTTATACTTTAAAATTTAGTTTTCTATTCTCTAAAAATTAGCATCTGTGGATGGGTTGTCGATACGATCAATTACAAGAAGTGAGTACATGTATTTAAATCAATGTCTCCTGATGCAATAAATCTACTAAAAGCAGAATGGGCAGTGTAACAGTTGATAATTATTACATTTAGTGAAGTGAAGAGTTAATAAAGTACATTAATTCAAAATAAGATGCAGGCAGTAAATTCTCATTGTCTACGAACAAGTCTTAAAAATAGGAGATACCTAAACATATCGCTCCTTTATTGCAACAAAGTCATATCTACAAAAACAAACGATGTTGGCAAAATGCGATTAAAGTTTTCAAAATGTACCGATTTAAAAATATATTTTGCTATAACTTCGGTTCAGTTTGAGATATAATACGAGAAGGTATGAAGGAAAACTTTGCTTAAGTTACTTAAAATTTTGAGATATGACTATAATGCAATGAAGGAGCGATATGTTTATTAGGTGATAAACACAAATTTTCAATTTCAATTTGTGTTGGTTTATATACCCGCGAAACCGCGGGGAAACCGAAATAAAATAACATTTTGGAAACTCGTGTAAGATACTACAACATACAACTTGAAAAACACATTGTCCTAAAGATTACAAATGGACCTATTGAAATGAAAAGGTTTGGAAGAAGTAGTCCGGTTGATGCTATTTTTGCATCAACCTTGACATACATTTGACTGATATAGACGTTGTTTATAAAAAAGAAAAAAATGCTTCTGATTGTGAATCCGAAGCATGCTACAACGGTGCACTTTTAACTATTTGTCCAACCCGGTAAAAAATTAACTTAATTTTTCGGAAACATGATAATTAGTAAATAAAATCAGGAATATACTTTTTGACGACTTACAAAGCGCTTTGAGTGTGTCAGAAAGTTATTTCCTAAGCCATTAAAAATGTTATATATTTCTTTAAAGTATTTTATCTATTTTATTAATTAACTTTTTGATTTCATATTGTAGGCCTCTGTAATTTTTTATTTTCTTTATTTCAAGTTCTGTATCGTGTCTTGGCAACATTGTTTTCTTTTTCTTAATGAATTGTTACTTTTTATTTATTTTCCTTCTTGTACATTAGTTTAGTTTCTTTTCAACTGTCCGTGCGACAACATCAAATAAATCATTTTAAAATAATTCGCTTTGTGTTTCGTTTGCTTTTAGTTCAGAAGTGGGATAAAAAACTCGTGTGTGTGTAAGAAAAAAACCGTTACTAAGAAACAAAAACACTTGTGCTTACATGCAATCGTAATACGTGTATAAAAAACAAACCGGTCGCGGCATACAAAAAAATAAACAATATATATGTACATGCAAACGTTGAATAGCGAGTGATGTGCGTCGACGCAGTGTGTGTGTGTATAGTGCATTAGCTGTGTATAAGTACGTCGGCGTAGCTGAAAAAATAGTATCAGACTTGGAAGTTTTGTTGTTGCAAAAGTAAGAATAATATTATGAATCGTAAAATTCCAAAAAAAAGTCGTAGCAAAGACAAAAAAAAATAGAGTAAAAAAAGGGCAAGCAACTGAACGTGAAATAGTTGTTGGTACGTAAACGGTAACATAAAAAGTGTTGTGAATAACAAGGACGTAAAAAAGACTACATAATGCAACTGAACGGTAAATAGTTGTATGTGTTATTTGAAATGTTAAGTCTCAGTATTGTGTGAACAGAAAAAAAAAAACGTCGCGTATATTATATTAGTGATCGCTTAATAAACGTAAACTTTTAAAAGCCAATAAAGGGAAAACAAACAAACAGTGTCGTGCGTTGTATATAAAACGAAAAAAAAAACAACTTAACGGTCAATAGTTGCGGACATTTAAAATAACTCTGAAAGAAAAATTAGAGCAAATGTAAAATGGTTAAAGTGTCGGAATTAAAAGTAGATCAATTGAAACAATTGCTACGCGATCGAAATTTGTTAAGCACGGGTAATAAAAATGAACTGATACAGCGATTTATCGAAGATACGGGATCCGACGAAGTGGATATGGATTTTCCCGAAACAAACGTTCAAAATCAGATAGACGAGCTTCGTAATATGATGCAACAGTTAATGTCTTCAATAAATCAAAACGTTAGAGAAACTGTAGAACCAAGGGTTCAAGAAGTTGCACCTCCGAGGGAAAATTTTTCTTCGGTCGAGTTACATGAATCAGCTAACCGTAGTCCTTATTCCGTGAGAGAAATAGCCGAAACAATACCTGAATTTAATCCGACAGATGATACATCGTTGAGCGCCGAACAATTTGTGAATCGTGTTAATACTGCTATGTCTGCTTATCGCTGGGAGGAAAAGAGTTTAATTTTGGCGGTGTACAGCAAATTGAAGGGGTCGGCTAAGTTGTGGATTGATGGATCCGTAGACATGTATTCCAACTGGCATGAGTTATCGGCAAAACTTATAGAAGAATTTGGAGTGCGATTAAATGAAGCGGAAATTCATAGTAAATTATGCAACGCACAAAGAGTACAGAACGAAGATATTATAGACTACTGCTTTAGAATTTCCGCTCTTGGTCGAAAATTTCAGTTGAGTGACCAGGCTATAATAAAGTATACCCGTGATGGCTTAAAGCACAGAGATCTCCAAGTGGCAACTGCAGCAATCCGGTTTTCGTCATTGCGTGAAATGCGGGAAACTTTCTCGGAATATTTACGTAATATGCCATCAAAAAGCAGTAATGCACCAGCCTATGGAACCAAAGGTGACTCCGCAGTAACACAGATAAAATCCGAAACGGTCGAAGCGGTCAAAAAGAGTGACATGTGTTATAACTGTTTTGAGGAAGGGCACTTTGCATCAAGCTGTCCAAAACCCCAACGACGTCCACGTTGTGTAGATTGCCAGAAGGTTCACCGTCGGAATGAACCACAAAACTGCGGCAGAAAAACTCAAAATATTCGAAGCGTTGAAACGCATGACGATATATTTATGCGCAATATACGGTTGAACGGTATTGAACTCGTTGCGTTTATTGACACCGGTAGTCAGTGTAACATGGTTCGAAAATCGGTTGTTGAAAAAACGTCGTGCGAATTAAAGCCTTGTTCGTTGGTAATAAAGGGAATATGCGGTGGTGTACGAAAACTCGATAATTTTATAAAAACAGAGTTTGAGGTTGATAACCTTAAAATTGAAACGATTTTTTATGTCGCAGACGACAATCTACTGGATGCCGACGTTCTAATTGGACAGAATATCTTCGTGGAGAAAAAGGTGAGAGGTGTAGTGGGCAATGGCCATTTTCGTTTTGAGAGTATTATTGAAAACCCGGAGGCTTTGCGAGCTGGAATAATGATTGGTGATGTTAAAAGTGAAACAAAGACAGCATTGGTGGGCTTAAAAATGCTCCTATCGCCTTCCAACGCTTGATGGCCAAGTTAAAGGATAGTACTGAACCTGGAGATATGATTCATTATATGGATGATATACTCGTCGGGGCAGAAACTGAACCTGAGATGCTTGAAAAATTGAGGCGCGTGTTTGGGGTACTTCGGGAGTTTAAGCTTACTTTAAACCCAAGCAAATGCGGATTTTTTAAACACACCGTTACATTTCTTGGTCACCAGTTAACCCAAGATGGTTTAAAACCCGGCAGTGTGAAAACAGGTGCAATCATTCATTTTAAAACTCCAGAAAATATTTCTGATGTTCGCCGATTTTTAGGTTTAAGCGGCTATTTCCGAAAATTTGTTCCGGCATATGCAGTAATATCCGAGCCGTTACGAAAACTATTAAGAAAAGACGAGCCATTCATCTGGGGTGAGAGTCAAGATAAAGCATTTCTGGAATTAAAAAACGCGTTAATAACAGAACCAGTGTTAACCTCATATGACGTAAACGCTCAACATCAGTTACATACTGACGCGAGCTCGATTGGAATTGCAGCTGTACTTATGCAGGATGTTCATGGGTCCTGGAAACCAATTGCTTACTATAGTCGGTCAACTAGTCCAACAGAGAAGCATTTTCATAGTTACGAGTTAGAAACTCTTGCTGTTGTTGAAGGCCTTGAACGTTTCAAATATTATATCCATGGGAAGTTCCTTAAGGTTATAACAGATTGCAGTGCCGTAAAAACCGCTATGAGTAAGAGAGATTTAATACCTCGAATCGCACGTTGGTGGCTTCGTATCCAGGACTTTGATATAGATATCGAACACCGGTCCGAACAACAGATGAGTCATGTGGATGCTTTAAGTCGCAGACCAGATGAAGAGCCACGGGAAATCGAACCGGCCACGTTACGAATCGACAAGGCAGATATTGGTGTAAGCGATTGGCTGGTTAGCATGCAACTTCAAGATGAAAAGGTGCAAGAAATTACGAATAAGCTTCTGGCAAAGGATACTGAGATGGCGAAATCTTTTGTATTAGACCAAGGTCGTTTGTGCAAGATATATAACAATAACAAATTGTGGGTTGTCCCGAAGTCGTTACGCTTTAAAATTACACAAGATGCACATGAAAAGTACGGCCATTTAAGTGCTGATAGAACAATAGAAAAGATTCTGCAATTAATGTGGTTTCCGCGTATGCGAAATTTTGTGAAATCGTTTGTAAAATCTTGCCTGGAGTGTTCGTTCAACAAACAGCCAGGTGGCACAAAAGAGGGAGAGTACCATTTTAGTGACGTTGATCCTGTACCCTTCAAAATTGTACACGTCGATCATTTGGGCCCGTTTCCAAAATCTAGTAAACGAAATGAACATATTTTTGTTTTAATAGACGCCTTTACCAAGTTTACAATCATCAGAGCAGTTCCAAGTACAGCAACTAAATTTGTTATAAAAGTTTTAGATGAGGTATCGAGTTTTGTCGGAATGCCAGAACGTATCATTAGTGACCGCGGAACGGCCTTCACCTCGAAGGATTTTCGAAAGTACTGTGAGGTATTTTCTATTAGGCCCATTCTTAATGCAGTAAGGACACCTAGGGCAAACGGTCAGGTGGAGCGGATGAATCGTACTATTTTATCTATGCTTCTACCTTCAACTCAGAACGACCGCCGCTGGGATGACGAGTTGCGAAGGATTCAGTGGTCAATAAATGACTTGAAGAATTCGACAACGGGCTGTTCTCCAAATGAGCTGCTTTATGGATTCCGTCCACGTGATATATTAGGTAACAAACTGGTAACAATATTACATGATGAATACCAAAATGTTGGTTGCCTTGAAAATCGTATGCAAGAATTAGAGGAAAAGCGAAAAACTGCCGCCGAGAACATCGCCTGTTATCGTAAAAAGGCCAAAGAATACTTTGATAGAGCGCATGCAATACCCCGACAATACGCAGTTGGCGATTTAGTTCTTGTCGGAAATGAAGCCCCAAGTACCGGAACGTCTCGGAAGTTAGAACCTCGATTCAAGGGTCCTTTCCAAGTTTCCAAGATCTTAGATAATGATCGATATGTGGTCGAGGATTTACCATGTTCCAGCCGAAAGCAACGCCACTATTGTTCTGTGTATGCTTCAGATGGTCTGAAGCCCTGGTGTTCTCTACCGCCTTTAGATGATGAAGACGATAATGACTACCTCAGCGAGGGCGCTGAATAATCAGGAAAGGCCGAATTGTAGGCCTCTGTAATTTTTTATTTTCTTTATTTCAAGTTCTGTATCGTGTCTTGGCAACATTGTTTTCTTTTTCTTAATGAATTGTTACTTTTTATTTATTTTCCTTCTTGTACATTAGTTTAGTTTCTTTTCAACTGTCCGTGCGACAACATCAAATAAATCATTTTAAAATAATTCGCTTTGTGTTTCGTTTGCTTTTAATATCTTGAGTACCTCAATTTTTATTTTGTTTTTATTATTGTTTTATGAATTAAATTGTTATGCTTATGTTATCTTTTTATCTTGTATCCAGAACATAATAATACTGAATAAAAGCATAATAATAGGGAATGAAGGCGTGAGGTAATAATAATTCAAGTTCCTATTTCAATCTTCAATTAATTTTTTAGTATTGAACCATTTCATTTACTTTCTGTGTAAACAAGTTCCCTTACGTTTTTTTTATAAAAGTTTTTTTTCATTTATTAATATCAAAATTTACTTTGTATTATTTATATGGAGCGTGATCCCGGGATCCCGGGAAATTTAAAAAAATTTCCGGCTTTCCCGGGAATCGAAAAAGTCCGGGGAAAAAAAATCTAGTAGCAAAGTATGTATATATACTTATATATAGTTTCTGTATAAAGAATTGTATACCACGAAAATAGTTTTAAATTTAGAAATTGGGAGCGCACTGATGTATGACGATCGGTACACAATTGATTATGATTGAATTATAAATTTCGAAAAGGGTTCAGGTATACATTTTTGGAAATTGAGTTTTTTGCTGTTTTTGGAGGTACACATTCTCACAGTCTATAGATGTGCTGTGAGAATGAGAAGTTAAATAAATACACGCAGAGAAAAAACATAGTTGCGGTAAACATTTTCTAAGAGCATCATATTATGATAAGATTCATGATTGTGGTCAAAACATATTTTAAATTTTAAATATCAGATTTTGACCAAATAAATATATATAATGTAACATCATAATATTTTCCGCTTAAACATAATTTGTTTTTATTACATCATATTATAAATTAATGTAATCATACTCTTATCACATTAATCATAATAGAAGTAATCATATTATTATACAAAGTGGTTATGTTATGGTAAAAAGTTATCATATATGTAATGTCTGAAAGAATCATATTATGATTCAAAATATGATTACTGTAATTATATTACAATCATAGGTTATCATCGCAATTATTTAGAAATTATTTTATAGAATTTTGATTCTTTTTCTATTAAAATAACATTAAACTAACATGCAATGGTCAATATTTTTGCACCAATATTTTCACACTTTCACAATAATAATAAAGAAAATTTAAATTTTTTAGCAATGCTATTTTCTATTGTGACACTTAAAAATTTTTTTTAATGTACAATTTGTTAATTTTTCTTTTAATTTCTTTACACTTATAACTTTTGTCTTTATTCATAATGGGTATTGTTTTTTAATTGCTTTATCACTTTGTTTACACTAAAAGTTAATTTTATATGATACAAACAATAGAACTGAGGCAAAATTATTTTACAAGTATTGATAACAAAGTATTATTTGGAGTAAAAATATTTTGTTTTCATCTTAAGCATTCCATGAGTACACGTATAGAAAGTTATTATGTAATGCATGCAAAGAAAAAACATGGTTGTGGTAAACATATTCTAAGAGCAAAATATTATGATAAGATTCATGATTGTACTCACCATATTACGATTATTTTTGAATCATATTATGACCAAATATATTCGTAATATTAAATCATAATATTTTTTCCTTAAACATATTATTATCCTGTTAATCATACTAAGTTAAGAAGTACTCATATTACTGTCATGTTAATCAAAATAAGTTAAGATGTAGTCATATTATTATTACGTTAATCATAATAAATAAAGAAGTTATCATATTATTGTCTTATTAATTATAATAAATTTAGAAGTAATCATATAATGATACAGTGGTGCTGTCACAACAATTAAAAATAAATTAAATTTATTTTGCATCAATTTTTTATTTTGTGGCACTTTACAATTTTTTTTAATGTTACATAATACAATTTCTTTACTTTTTTTAATTTTTTTAAAATTGTTTTTTTAATTTGTATTTTTTTAATAGTTAAACCACTCACTAACAAATAATTTTATAGGCATATGTAAAGGAAACTACACAACTGATGAAAAATTATTTTGATTGCATCTTTAACATATTATGATAAATTTATAGAAAGTTATCATGTTATGGCTATTAAATATCATGATATGGTTGTGAGTAATATAATATGTTTTGAAAGTTATCATTATGTAGTTGTTAGAAAAATAATTATTTTTCAGTCAACAATACTCAAATTTATAATTGCGATAAACATTGATATGTTTACAGTAACTATACTATTGCTTATATTAAATAAAAATAACAATTATTTGTGTACGACAACAATATATTGTTACAATAAACTTAGTGTAGTTGCCGTAGCCATGAGCAGCCATATTTTTTCTCTGCGTGTAGTTATGAAATATCATTAAATGGTTGTTAATAATATTATATGTTTTTAAGCCATCATTCTTTAGTTGTAAGAAACATAATTGTTTTTCAGTGAACTATACCCAAATTTATAATTGCGATAAACGTTGAAGTATTTACAGTTACTAAAATATTACTAATATTAAATAATAATAACTACTTTTTGTGTTCGACAACAATATATTGTTACAATAAACATAGTTTAGTTGCCGTACCACAGCCGAACCATATTTTTTCTCTGCGTGTACCCTTTCAATAGCGGTGAAAAACAGGTGGCTTCTTGCAATGAATTTCGAAAAGGGCTCATCTCTATATTTTTTTTTTTTGAATATTTAATTTGAGTGTTTTAGTTAGCAATAAAAACAACTCGCATTCACAATTTTTACAGTGAGAGGTAAGTTTTGAATATGTGGTAAATTTGTTAAGCCCTTAAGCCCTTATGACACTACATTTTTTATTCATTAATTGATATAGAATTGATAGAAAGAAACAGTAAATGTAAGAAAGAGCAAACTATATGTATGTTATGTTTTTGTTTCAGGGATGGCGTTGAGAATTTTTAATATTGTACCAACAACCTTTAAAAATTATAGTTTTTTACCCTAATTGTACTAAAAGATTTTTTTTAGTTGAAATTAATTTTAATTATGTTCATAAAAAACACCACAAAAAGGTATTATAAATCTTAGTTAAAAAAGTATCAACAAAAAAGAACAATTGAAACAACTTAGCCATCCCTGTTTTGTTTATTTTATTAAATGCTGCCAACTTTTTGTTTATGAGAAACCTAAAAACAAAAAGCGGTAAATCGCTGAATTTGCCCATAAACCGCTGATTCAGCAACACTTTTAATATTTCAAGCTTGAAATGTCAATTTTAAGTTAAACAATTTTACATTTTTTTTGACATAACTTCATTTTTTATCGATAACTTTAGTAAAATTTTTGACAGTTTGCCATTAATCTTTATACAGCTTAACTCTTTGCACTTGGTAAATTTTTGTATTACATTATGTTTGTACTGTTCACCAAAACTTGAACAATGCATTAAAAATGTAGTGTCATAAGGGCTTTATGAAAAAGTATTCTAGATTTTGCAATTATTAAAAAATAGTGAATACTAATTCAGGAGAAAAATTAAAATAAATACACAATTTTTGCTTAACTTCATTTTGAATACGATTTAATCCATCTGCTCGGAGGATAACGATATCCAGATTGCCGATTTCCAAAATTGTTATAAAGACATATCGCAATGGCCAAATGGCATGTATCCACAGGCAGATGAAGAAGAAGATTTTTAATTTATAATTTGTAATCTTAATAAACAGATAAAAATGTACCGAAATGTGCTTATGGTTCTTTTATAATAAAAAGCTTTCGTTAAAAATGTTTTTTACTTTTAATAAAATTTTAAATTCAAAATTTTTAATACAAATAAAAAAAAAAAAAAAAAAATTTTAAGAAACGCTTTTCTTTACCTTAATATATTGATCAGTTGTGAACACAGAATAAATATGAATACCAAAAAAGTCGACTAAAAGTCAAAAAATAACAACATTTCAAACAACATAAACTTTTAAATCAAAATGGAAAACAACTCACACATCCCTTAAAGAAAAGAGTGGGGCGCGTTGTTATGAAACAAAATGCTCAATTATTGAAAATTGGTAGCTTTAAACATGATTGGTTGTATTTCTTTCGGTCTGAAATATTAAAATGTACTCACGGCAGTCATGTTTTTTTTTAAGTTTAGGTTGGTATGGGCGCCCCGCCCCACGCTTTTCTTTAAGGGATGTGTGAGTTGTTTTCCATTTTGATTTAAAAGTTTATGTTGTTTGAAATGTTGTTATTTTTTGACTTTTAGTCGATTTTTTTGGTATTCATATTTATTCTGTGTTCACAACTGATCAATATATTAAGGTAAAGAAAAGCGTTTCTTAAAATTTTTTTTTTTTTTTTTTTATTTTTTACTTTTTAGTAACGAATAGCTTTAATTAATACATTACAATTTACATTAACATTTACATTTACATTTACGAAAATAGTTTTAAATTTAAATGAAAATATTTTTAATATTTAGGGGTAAAAACTGCAGTAAGTAAGGAATTCATTAGAAATTTTTTTTTTAGCCAGGATGAAATCTACGGGGGGCAGAATTTTTTTGTAAAGTGCTTTTTTTAGCCGCCTTTTACTTAACGCAAATGGATGCAAGATTTGATGCTGCGAAGTGAATGTAAAGAAAAGCATTTCACAAAAAAAAAATTCTGCCCCCCTAGATTTAATCCTAGCTACGCTCATGTATTCGTGTATTGTCATCGGAAATATGTATGCCTGCAAAGTTTCATCCATTTGCATTGAGTAGAAAGCAGTCAAAAAAGCATTTTATCAAAAAAAAAATTGTTTGCCCCCCTAGATTTTTTCTTGGCTACGCCCATGTATTCGTGTATTACCATCGGGAGTATGAATGCCTGCAAAGTTTTATGCATTTGCATTGAGTAGAAGGCAGTCAAAAAAGCATTTTATCAAAAAAAAAATTTGGCCCCCCCTAGACTTTATCCTGGTGAATGCCTGCAAAGTTTTATCCATTTGCATTGAGTAGAAGGCAGTCAAAAAAGCATTTTACCAAAAAAAAAATTTTGCCCCCCCCCCCCCTAGATTTTATCCTGGCTGCGCCCATGTATTCATGTATTGTCATCGGGAATATGTATGTCTGGAAAGTTTCATCCATCTGCATTTAGTAAAAGGCTGTTAAATTAATGTTACAAGATTTGATTTTCCGAAGTGAAGCTAAAGAAAAGGTTTTTACCCCCCTCCCCTAGATTTTATCCTGGCTACGCCCATGGATTCATGTATTGTCATCGGGAATATGTATGCGTGCAAAGTTTCATCCATCTGCATTGAGTAAAAGGCAGTTAAATTAACGTTACAAGATTTGATTTTCCAAAGTGAAGCTAATAAAAAGCATTTAAAAAAATTGTGGCCCCCCCTAGATTTTATCCTGGCTACGCCCATGTATTCGTGTATTGTCATCGGGAATATGTATGCCTGCAAAGTTTCATCCATTTGCATTGAGTATAAGGCGGTTAAATTAACGTTACAAGATTTGATTTTCCGAAGTGAAGCTAAAGAAAAGGTTTTAAAAATGTATTACTTTTTTAATATTTCCTTAAAAAAAACAAGTACATTAAAAGCTTACAACGCATACACTAAGAACATAACACATTATCTTATTATCGTATTCCAAAAAATACAGAACAAGTAACCCATACAAACACTACACGTACGCTTAAACAAGATCGGTAAGTTATCTTATTATTTATCTTCGTCAGCTCACAATAGTTGTGTACCGTAATTTGTTTGTGTACAAATTCACAAAAATAAGATTAAGAGTTTTTGTTTTGAAAAAATACACTACGTTAGTGTACAGTTTTTTTTCGAACTCTGGCAGGGATAGCTTTAAATACCAATACTTAAACAAACAAGTCATACTAAAACATACATATGCTATGAACTTTTGGCATAAAACATATAAACTTGTCAAAGAATAGGCATCAGTGTTGCCATCAACGAAATGGTAAATTACACATGGATCGTGCCAAAATTACACATGAAAATACGAATTACACATGCTATCTTTTCACAGAAACAAATATCGATAAAAAGTGGAATTAAAACCGTATTTTCTAAGTGGAATTAATATTTTAAGCAGCATATATACCAAAATACTTATTACAATTATTTTTATTTCGTACAAACCACTAAAAATTTATGAAGCTAAAAGCGATAATAAAGGGTGTTTTTTATAGAGTGATACAAATTGAAATCATAATTAAAAATAGTAATATATTTAAATATGATTTCTGCCATGTGGCCGCCACGGCTAGGGCGTACAAGGCGCAACCTGGAACACCAATTTTCAACAACTTTTCGCATTCTGACCATCATCGTTTTTGAAGGCATATAGGCCAATGACTCCGCCAGCCAATAAAGCGGACCAAACAGTAATTTTCTCCAAATGCGACAATTCTGCTTATTTACGTACCCATTCAACCAGAAATGGGATTTATCGGAAAATAAAATTTTAATGGAAAATCAAAATCAATATCAATTTGTGCTTCAGACCATTCGCCGAATTATTTTGTTTAAAAATTTCAACAATTATACTTATGAATAGAATTTTTGTTTGCAATCAAATAAACATAAATATCGTCACTTAAATGCAAAAGGACGTAACAACACTTTTTAGTTTTTTACAGGAGAAGTAAAAAACTTTAGAAAATCAATAACAACAAAAGTGTAATTGGCGTTTGAATTTCTTTAAAAAAGTCGCAATTTTTAAACTAAAATTATTTGTGAACCTAAAGTTTAATAAAACGAACAAAACTCAATCAAAAACTCTTATTTCAATTTTTTTTTTTTTTTTTTTTTTTGTTTTTAAGCAATTTTGCATTTTAGGTGACGATTGTAACTTACATTTAATTTGGATATGACAAAGGATCTCATGCATCCCTCAAATGTCGCCGACGCAATTTTTCAACGGAATGTTAATTCAGTTCCTCTGTTGCTGTAACATTGGATATGTTGGACATTTTTATATATTTTACTTATCCAACACAAAAATATTTTTCAAATGTCTCTTTATTTGCTTTTTGTTTACATCAATCGTATCGTTACTAACTATATTTAATGCAAAAAAATAATATTTTTATTTTACCATTTAAAAGATTATAACAAAAAAAAACTATTTGCAAAGTAGGAAATAATCTGTCTCCAAAGGCATTTTTTTATTTTAAAAACCTTTTTTGCAATAATATTCTGGCATCAAATTACTACACTGAAAGAATTTTCTTCGCGATTCCAATGAATCTTGACATTAATGCCATGAAAAATTGCATTAAAAACGAACCTATGCAGCGCTTCGTTGGATCAATGAAACCTGTTTCATTAAAATGTATTTAACGAAACATTACATTAAATCTATGAATATTATTCATTGGTAAAAATAATTTTTTCTTATTTTATTTTATTTTTTTTTTTAATTTATTTTTGTTTTTTTTTTTAATTTAATTTTTTTTATTTTATTTTATTTTTTTTCTGTCTCTGGCAGGAACCGATCGCGCAACCTCGGTGCAGATAGACTAGCTCACTACCAGCTAGCCTACTGGGGCACTGTAGTTTTTGAATAAAAAAAAACTACGTTTTTTACTCAATTAAGAGCGTAAATATGAGATTAAATTGGCTATAACAACATTAACAAAGTTGATTGAAAGTTTTTGTTTCATTACTATAATGACATTTTTACTGTCATAATGAAAATTTAAATTTATGAAGGCAATTATTGAAATATGTTGCTTTTATTTTGATTTCATAAATTTAATGGCATATAACATTAGATGTATGAAATAATTAAATCTTACATTTTTTAGTCAACAATTAAACATATTTTTAAGAAAACTATAATTTTGTATTAATTTATGAATGTTGTTATGTTTGTATATTGTTTTTTATGTTCCCAATTAAAATTTTTTGTTTTACTTTGACAAACTTAAGTTTTCATATATCCAATGAAAATTTTTAACGTAATTACGAAATCCAATGAAGCGATTTTAACGAAAAGACTTCATTATAACTATGAAATTCCATTTAGACAATGAAAATTTTCATTTAACCAATGAAAATTTTTTTATGAAAATGATTCATTAAATATATGAATCATTTTTCTTTCAGTGTATGAAGCTAAAATTGTTCAAAATGTAAGGAGTGCATGTTGTCGCGAAAATATTCTTGAAACTTCTTAAGTTGTTTCTGCAGAGCATTACTTCTAATCAGTGTTCGAAAATAAGCAGTACATTATTTAGCGTTCGGCTCACACACCCAAGAACGATATCTATTTTTTTAGTGATTGTGTAGATTAACACAACCCTTGATACCGTTCGTAACTATTTTTAAGAAAGAGCCGAACATTATATATTGTTCTGTTCTTTGTTAAAAAACTGTAGACACACATAATTTTTTAATGTTCTATAATGTTTCGTTTTTTACATTGATTAAGAAATGAACAAACAAAAAATTTTAGCAACGGCCGCACCACAAACAGCTTGTTTCTGTATTGTGTATATGTCTTGTTTGTGTAAAATTATTTTGCTGGCTTTTTGTCATTTTTTCGTATGTGTATATTGTTTTTGTAAAAAATTTTTGGTTTGTTTTTACCAGCCGAAAGCGACGAACATTAATAAGCCGAACCGAACACAATGAAGTTTGTGGATTTAAAAATAAAGCAGAACAGAATTAAATGTTCTCATCTTTTGTTGAGTTTGATAAAAACAGTATTATTTTTGTGTTCGAAAGATGACTAACAGAGAAACGTTATTTTTTTAATGATTTTCTACACAAACACTATTAGCGTTTGTGTTTTCCACAAATCTACCGAATTGAACACTGAGGAGCGATATTTATTGTTTATTTTCGAACACTGCTTCTAATGAAACAAGATCTAATATTACGAAGTAAATCTTCCAAATGTGTTGGAAGGTTCAGACAGGCCTTCGACGCTACCAAATGTATTAGGTGGCACGAGCATTTTATCAAAATAATAACTGGCTTTTCGTCTTTAAGCAATTTTACTTCTGAATTATACACTCCAAACATAACATTAGGTATATCTGATGCAAAAACGATACATCGATGTTTAAAAAACATGTTAAAAACCTTCGATGTATCGTTCATAAACATCGATGTTTTGATTTACGATATATCGGCGTCCCGGCCACGGTCAAGAATGAAAGATTATCAATAACAATTTTAATTAATTTTCATGTTGTAAAATTCCTTTCCTCATAAAAATAATTTAATGAAAATTAAATTTAATGAGCTTAAGCCTAATTAAAAAATATTAAAAATTTGGATTAAAAACCATAAATAGTTCAACAAAATAACCACAATACTAAAAAACATCAACATCGTCCATTTAATATTTTTATTAATTTAATATTTTTTATAATACTTTTACCAATTTTAATTTTTATTTTTCAATTAAACCCTTTATTTAAAAATGTAAAAAAGTGTTTTTCAAAGCATAAGTTAAACGCAAGAATTTTAAATGTCTGTTTTTAATAAGATTTCTGTAATATAAAAATTTTATGACAAATATTTCCCTATTTTAACAGAAAATTAAAAATATCTTATTAAAAGTGTATTAAAAATGACTTCCAAATTCTTGCGTTTTATTTTTCCGTTTTCCAGCACACCGCTGATAGCCATACAAAGTACGTACATATGTATGCACATGCATGTATACTGTGCATTGCATAACTATATATATGTATTAAGTTGCTTAAGGTGGCTCAAGCAACTGTGCGAATACATAAAAATCATATTTGTCAAGCCATATTGCACTTATGGAAACTTTTTGTTTAATTTTTTGAATCTGTCATTTGCTTAAGCAAAATGCGAAACTAATTGCACTTTGTTGTTGTATTTTTGAATTCATTTGACAGGCTTTTTGTTAATTTTTGACAAAAGCTTATGCAAGTATATGTATATTATAGTTGGGCCTTAAGATTTTCAGTAGCAAAGAAGAATTAAAGAAGTCCGTAATTATAACTGCAAAGTAGTTTAAAACATCGATGTATCCTGTTGTTTACCGATGTTTTTTAACATCGATGCTTATCGTGGAAACATCGATGTCTTCAAACATCGATGTTTTTCAGATCGATGTTTCATCCCTAGATGCAAATCCAACTAGATTTTCAAAACGAATCCCTTTTTCTATAACTGTGCTTTTGAGAAGCTCAAACATGAATAATGTTTCGTAGTTATAATAAATTGTGGCAAAAGCTAAATAAATGCCAAATGGTTAGTAGTTAATAATCCATTATTTTAATTAAATTTTTAAGTTTTGCTAAGAATAATAAACCTCTTTACTTCTGGTGAAAAAAATAACAAAAATCAGTGCTACAAAACGTTAAAATATTAAATTACACATGAATTACACATGCAGTCAATTACACATGGTCTACACATGAAAAAAAATATTACGCATGTTATGTGTAATTACACGTGAGGTGGCAACACTGAACTGTACCTAATCGATTGAAAAGCATCGCATGCTTTTCGTACCTTACATGCGCTCTTCGCTTCTAGTTACATACAAAGCTTTTGAAGCGGCATCACAACAAGTAAAAATAAAATTTTATTTGACAAAATTAACTTTTCGCATCAAACGCAAAACGCGTGGTGTTGACCTCTAGCTTTAAAGCTGTGTTGCGTACAAATGTAGAAAGTAAACCTACTTTTCGCATTCAACGCCTCAATGCATCCTACGCTTTGTAACTTGTAACTTGTTATATACTATTACTACACAGATTCTACTTTTTGACGAAACGAAAGGCGTGCAACGCTTGGTGTGGCCCTCCAGCTTAAGGTTTACAACTCAACTCTATTTCAGTTGAAATTTTGCAGTTTATTATTTTTAACCCTGTGTTAGTGCGGTTAACAAATACATTAAGTTGAGTTGTAAACCGTAAAAGCGGCATTAATTATATTTTTTTTAGTTTCATTATTCAAAATCTTTATTTGAATCACTTAATTATATAAAATTTTTAACCAGACACTCCCTTCCCAACACAACGTAATAGAATGAATTTTAGTTTAACGGAATAGTTTGTATTTATAAAGATCAATTAAAAAAAAATTCAAACAAGTTGAATGAATGAATGATAAATCCCAAAAATTATTATTTTTTTTTTTTTTTTGATGACTATAACATTTGACCCTCAAAACGGGACGAGTTAAAAGAAAAATATTTGGAAACTTAATGAAATATGAGAGATATTTTAAGAAGGCAACAACAAAAAGAGAGAAATAATCACAATCAAATAAAATTCAAAAATAAGCAAATTACAAGCAACCAAATGCTCGAAAATAGAAAGAAAAAATACACTCAATAACAATCTTATTGGCCAAGGTCAGTGTTCCAGTTAAGACATAAGCTTTTTTTGTTGCCACTTCTTTTTTCACTTTGACTTGGGTTGAAAAGATAATGATGCTTCATGAATTCGTTAATAATTTGTTTTTATTTTAAAAAATTTTATTTATGTATTTTTTTTTTTTTTTTTTGAAGAGAGCATGGGATGTTATACGTTAGAAATTTATGCAAAAATTTTGAAAATATTTTATAAACTTATTTTAGTATCTAGTTTGTTTTGAAAACGGCCAACAATACACCAGCAACAGTCGTCAAATCAATTGATGATTTTTATTTAACATTTAACAATTTTGCAATCCCTATTAAAAGTTTTTGTTGAGCTCCACTTTCTGACAAAGTTAGTTACTGCTGCCGAAATTGCTGCTGTTAGGTCGGTAGATGAAGTAATAATCATGTTTTAAATATGAATATAAATACATATTTCAAAGCAGCTGCAGTTGCAGCTGCGGATGTAATGCCTGATGTCCAAATCAGCTAAAAGACATTTATTTCGTTTAATAGACTTGTTGGGAGAATTGTCAGCCATATTTGGGATGGGTATAAAAACTGGGGAAATGCTGGAAAGTATTATCATTAAAACATTAACTGTTGACAGGTACAGTTAAACCAACCGTCTGGATTATACAAACACCCTTAAGCGCAGACTAAACTACAATGAAGGTGTGTATTTGATTTTCATATGTTTTTATTGTGACAATTTTATTAAAATAATTGCATCTTTTATTATAGATTTTAATTTGTTTGCTGGCCACAGTTTGCGCATGTAATGCCACACTTTCAAGTATTTTGGGAGGTAATAATGGCGGTGGTGGGCGAGCAGGTGGAGGAGGAAGTCGTGTTACCTATAATGCTGTTGCCACACCTTCTTATGGAGGTGGTAAGGGCTATGGTAGCAGTAAAGGGGGAGCTCATGGGCACGGTCATGGCCATGGTGGTGCTCCTCAAGTTATAACAGTCATTTTGGACCATGGTCTTGATGGTGCTCATGCCGGCTCTGGTGGGGTTGGTTATGGCGGGGCTTATGCTAGTGGCCATAGTTATGGATCTTATGATCATGGTCATGGTCACGGTGGTGAAGCTCAAATTTTCAAAGTAATCACTCAAAACGCTGGCGATTCTCAAGGCCACTCTTTCGGTTCTTCATACGCCTCTGGTTATAGTCATGGTGGTTCTTATAGTGTTAATTCTCAATTGAATGCCATTTTGCCACAACTTTTACAAGTCATCTTAGAAGATGATGATGCTTATGGTGCTGGTGGTGGTTTTATGTCCGGTGGTGGTGGTGACCTAAACTCCCAGATTATCGCTCACTTTGGGCAACAGGGTAAGGCTGTTGCTACCCGCAGTAATGGTAAACCCAACAGTCTCTACTCTGGTGGCCACGTAGTGCAAAAAGGTGAACTTAAAGTAATGCGTCGTCGTAATGCACGTCCTGCCCCAGCTAATGTTCATTCATCGCATGGTCCCCAAATTAATGGACCTTCTTCACATGGCCAAGGCTGGTAAATTCAATCCCAAAGTCATTAGTGTTTCATTTCATTTAGGCTCTTAGTTAAAATCATTTTATTTAAATTTCAATAAAATTATGTATTTGTTTTAGTTGTGATAGATGTGTCTGTAAATTACTTTTTAAAATGTACTGAGTATGTATTTTGAAAAGTTTTTAGAAATAAATAAATAAGTAATTTATTTTATTAATAAAAAATACAAAAAATTTTACAATTGTATGTTTTATTTGGAGTTTAAAAGCAGGATGTCTATTAATATTTTACACCTGAGTTAGGCTTAATAAGATCTCTAACAATTGGATTTACAATTGTTCTAAAGCACAAAGATACTTCCGTCGTTTAACAAAAATATTAGAACTTTGCTTAACTGCCCGATTACAACTGACTTGATTTGCTGTTATAACTTGATGTTAAAAAAACGTTGTTAAAATATTTGCATTAACAGCCGTGTTATAACATGAGAAAACTTTTAACATGATGAGTCTATACTTAACACTAACATCATATTAGTGTTAAGGTTAAGCATTTCATGTCAGTTGTAGACTGCATGTAATGACTTTTGTAAGAAGGAAAATTGCTACAGTGAATCACCGTATTATTTAGAAAGGTTTTGGTTACTATGTTCTCTCTTTCTCCCCTCTCTCTCTCTGAAAGCGCTTTTAGGCGCATACAAGATAGCAACTTTAATCTTCAAGCCAAAAAACTATAAGAATACTTTACTTCATGGAAGGTATCTGCACTGAAATAAGTTTATTTTATAAAGTAATCAATTTCGTTTCTTTAAGCAAGAAAATCCATAATAATTTCTTTATTTTTACATATTTCGTTCGTATCTAGTAAATTTTCTTAAATAAAGAAGCATATATTTAGAGTAAGGAATTTTTGGCTTGAACGAGATCGTGCAAAAGTTTCTGGTTTCAGGCCATATTTGCTGGTGATTTAGTAAATAATTCTTTCCAAATAAAAAGGCTTGATACGTTTCTCTCTTCAAAACGCGAGCAGAAAAGTGAAAAAATTACAACTAACCAGGGTCAATACTAAAAACGAAATGGTAATTAAAAATTCTATATAAATACCGTCATATTTTTTATAAAAAAAACCTGAAAATTTCATTGGTTTCTCTTTAAGGGCGCTATCGAACACTGGAAAATAAGATCAATCTTGCGGCAGAAAAAAAAAATTAACCGCATTATCGACGCGGACAAATCATTCAGCCTTATTTCGGTTCTCGTTGTCGGTAACACAGTAAGTCGAATTTTGTAGTAGATTAAAGAACTTTAATTTAATTTACTTTAATCTACTACTGAGTCGTTTTCGACATCGAGAACCGAAATAAGGCTGATTGTATTTACAAATAAAATTTTTATTTATCACTTAGTTACCTGGTTCGGAAAATATGGCTTTTTAAACACTGAGAAAAAATTGTGTTGTAATTCCTACAATAGAAGACCCCAAATTTGATGAGCAAAAACCGCAACTGCCTTCTAATTTTAAAATTGTCTTTTAACACTTTTAACACTATTATACCACAACGAGTGCTTAAAAAAATATACTCCTAATGACTTTAATTAATATTATTCGTATTGGAATTGTTGCGTTATGTTATGGACCTCCTTAACTAAAACAACATAAAATTTAAAAGAATAATGGCAGGAAATAAAAGACAAATTTATTAGAAAAAACTTTTTAGACACTGTTTTGTTTTATCACAACCAGAATTTTCTGAATTTAATTTTTTTTGGTAGACAAAACTTATTTCTTTAATTTTTATTTACTTCCTCTTTTTACTCCGCCCCTGCTCAACACTAATGACACTGTGCTTAAATCTGAAACTCGATCGAAATCTGAAACTATCGAATGGACAGTTCACTCCAAATTTGAAGGCATACGTAGATCAATGAACCTGTTTACGAGAACAATAAAAAAAATCATCTTCTTTACTAGTACTAGTCACGTTTTATATAATACTCTCTTAAGGCATTTATTAAAAGATTTTGAAATCTTTGCCTCCCCTCTATCGTAATGCTTTTTAATAGCCAGCGCATTATGTAACTGACATAATGCCAAAAGTGCTATATTTATTTCAGATGACAGCTTAGAAAACCTGTGGAATATTTTTTTAAAGCTCTCTTATAATTGCGGTATACCACAAACAAAATGCCTCAAATTGTTACCCTAAAGCCGATATAATCTGGTTCTTACTAGGGAGATCGAACAGTTAGTATTCGACCGGTTTTAACCGGTTATTTTAGTTTTTCCCAAGTCGGATATTTTAAAATGTCAATTTTACGAATATCGAATAAACCGGTTATTTTAGTTTTTCCCAATTCGGATATTTTAAAATGTCAATTTTACGAATATCGATCAAATAAGCTGGTTATTTTAGTAATATGTAATTTTATTAACGTTCCCCTTACTTTTGTTATAAATGTACCCTTAATTTAAGTATTTTTCTAATTAAATATTGGGCAAACTTAAACTTTTTATGAAGAATGTCAAAACAAAATGTAACAAAAGTAAAAACATTATGAGCAATGAAAACACAAATTGCTTATATAAGCGTGTGTTCTTGTAACAAAAACCAAAAACAATTCAAAATACTACAAAAAAAATGTTCAGCTTAAAAAGTAATTAGCAATTTGACAGTATTCTATATATTATTGTATATTTTTTTATAAAGATGTCATTTCTGGTGATATTTCGAACTGCTTTAAAAGACAACAGTGCTTAAAGGGCCCTAAAATGATAAATTGCAAAGGTTCTTCAACGTCACGATTTATTAATCACCTCTAATTAGTCTTCAAGCTTGTCATAAATATACGCCTAGTAAAACTTTACACTGTTCCAAACTGCAAATAATCCTTTACTAAAATATGCTGCCAAAAATTAATCATATATATGTACATGCCTGTTGTGTTGCCGAGGACATCTTCATGCTTAAAACTACAACATACCGGCGGAACCAATGATATGTGAAAATTCATCAGTTGTATTATTAAAACATCAAGAACTTAAAACAATATTAAAGAAATCAAACAATGTCATGGAATGTTTTAAATTGTGATCGACGAATTGACAGATATTCCATACCACAGCATGTTCATATTACTATTTGTTTATTTATAAAGCGGAAACAAACTAATTTAAAATATATAATCCTGGCTAAGAGGTTTTGTTTGAAACTTTTCGAAAATATGGTTGAATTCAACTGATTTATATAGACACGCTTAACCATCAACAAATTAAAACTCATTTAAAATAAATTTTGGAGAATATCTCTAATAATAAATTTATTAAATTCCTATAATTTTTTAAAACCAAAAATTTTCAAAAATTCTAAAGCTATGTTCACACCCATTAAATATTTGACGTCCTTTTAGAAAAAGTCGAATAATCGATCTCCCTAGTTCTTACTGACATTAGGATAGGCAGAAGTTTTTTTATCATAACAAGTGTAATTTAAAAAAAAGCAATTGGTTTCAGTACTACTACGAATTCCTCAAAAAACCTACTAAATGTGTGTTCTATCAGAAAAAAACAAAAAAAAAATATGCCTACAATTCGGCATATTTTCAATAAGCTTGATCCTTGTGCCAATAAGAACCTACAAGCCAAATTTTACCAAATTATCTCCAAAATTGCGACCTGTACTTTGCGCACAAGGTTACATGGACAGCCAGCCAGCCGGACGGACATCGTTAGATCGACTCAGAAAGTGATTCTGAGTCTATCGGTATACTTAAAGGTGGGTCCAGCTGTTACACACATCAGCACAAATGCAAAATACCCTCTCCACTATTGTGGTGTGGGTAGAAATATACTGTGTTAATTTTTTTGTTTAAAAAACATTTGCTATGTTAAAAAAAAAAGAACAGCAGATTTCATGACAAAATTGTATTCAATCGCGGTTTTCCGCCATTTAGGGACCGATTTGGCTGAATTTCAAAAGCAAATTTAAGTGACATAAATATATAATAACATCGCCACCATCATTTCTAGGGTCTTCGCAAAACCCATTTCAACATACACACGGACAGACGAACTTTAAAGAGCCTTAAAAAGATTTTTTTTTTTTAAATTACAAACGGAATAAACTCATACATATACATATGTATATTTTTTCCACCTGTGGTTAAGAGTATACAAATCAGTGGGTCCCCCGGGGCGTAGGGCGAGTTGTAATTTTTAGTCCACCCTCACATAGATTGCTTTAGTGTTGATGTCTTAACGAGGATATGCATACTTGCTAGAGCGGCAAAAAAAATTTGTTTACAATCATTTGTCCAATCCAGAAGCTCGAATTATCGTTGTATAATGTTGTGTAATCGTATAATTATACAATGTTGAATTTCTGTTATTGGTAATTTTAATATAAAAGTGTAATATAATAATACGATTGCTTTTAATATGTATGTTTTGAAAAATGTTTTATTTATAACAGGCCTTCATATGTTCGATTTGTTTGGTGAATTTGTTAAAATTTTTTAGAATGTGATTACAAACAGCACACATTTAATTCTTCTTAATGATTAATATATGTTTAATTAATTTTTTTTTAACTATTTTAATTTAAATTTCTTATCAATTAATATTTATTCCAACTCAAATTCAAACTCCCATACCTGGTTTACTTTCATGGTATCGAATAATGTGAATGACAATATTAAAGAAGAAGAAAAAATTATTACTAAAATTTATTCATTTCCTTTTTTAGTTTTAATTTTCATATTTTTTATTATTATTTGGACAAAATGAATATGTTGATTTTCTTAAATAGTTTACTCAAAGTGAATAACATTACGATAAAGTAACGATGCAACCAATTTGTCTTTTCACAATTGCTTAAACAAAAATCTTTTTTTTTTAAACGATAAGCCATACGACAAAAGAAAATCTTTAAATAGTTCGTCCTATTACATGACTTGTTACTCCAATAACTCTACCAATTGATTAACCACTAATAGTTACAAAAATAAAGAGCATTAATATATTTATGTATATAAAAATAAAATGCTGCACAGAATTATGTAAAATCCATATTTAACATATTTGTAATATTTTTACAAGGTTATTATTTTCTACCCAGAGAAAACACTCTATTTTTTATATTCACACACAAATTATTTAAATTATTTAACTCCATAGCTAAAACTGCTACATATAAATATTTATCTTGTATTGCTTTTTAATTTAAAATTGTAACGAATTGCAAAAGAAATCAAAATGAATGATGCAAAACCCACTATACGAGTTTTTTGTTTTTTAATATTTAAACTTTAAGTTCACTGCTATTGCTGAATTACACGAATAGGCTTAGCTATAAAAAGTTTCGGCTTAATATAATTTGTTTCAGCGACCACCACAGTCATAAAACTGTGTAACTTTAATAATTTTAATGACAAAAATATGCAAAAACTTGTAAACAGGCATTGCAAGAAAATCATCTCGTATAAAATTTGAATTAATGAATTAATGATGTATTTCTGTATCGCATTAAATATCTTTTGTTCCCAAAATGGGAATAATAAAACGTCATCTAACACTATAGATATCCAGTTTTTGTTTATAAACCGGGCTATGTTGCATACGAACTTTTCATCGTGCAAACAGAAACAAATATTTGGTTGGATAAAATAAATAATGTGACCAACTATGTATTTGTTTTGTATATCACACAATTTTTTATTAAGATAATGATTTTTATCATGGTTCATGGGCATTAGCTCCTTAGAACAACTAATATAGTTTTATGTATTAAAATTTTTATTGCTGGATTAATTATAAATTTACGTTATGCTTTTGTGCTGCCTCTTCTTAATCCTTGTAAATAAAAAGACGTTATTGTATTTTCTTGATCTATATAATTGTTATAGATCCTGAAGATGAACTGATAGTTCGAAATATTTTTATTTATAAGGATTAAGGAGAGGCAACACAAAAGCATAACGTTTATATAGTTTTCTTTCTCTTAGCTAATTGGAGAAGACACAAAATATTTGTCTTTGATTTTAGTGCTTTTTAGAGACCCTTAAATGTGGTTGACTAATCGAATTGCTCTGATTGCCAAATCAAACCAAAGCGTTCTATGTTTCAATATAAAAATTTCACACAAAAAAATAATACTTTTAGGACCCCGCTACACGAGCAATACGCATATGTTGTGATATTTCGACAGCGATTCATTTCAAAATATTGATGGATACCGCGCGTATACTACATTTTTCGCGTCAATATTTAGATTTTATTTGTTTACAATTGTGTAGAATAATTTACTTTCTTATTTGTTTTGTTTTTCACTTCTTACCAACTTATCACGAATTAATATTTCAAAGTATGCTATACGTTCAATATTTATTACGTTATTGCGATCCAGATTATGGACGTTTATGTTGCCCAAATGCGAGAACTTAAACTTGTTAGGGCAATTGTCAAAAATTATCGGCTTAACTAACAGAGCTTTTAAGATCACATATAATACATAATCGAATTAAAAATGAATACTGAGCACATATTAAGTATACTTCTATAGAAACAGTGTGATCACGAAGTACTGCCTACAAACCAATGCGAATTGACTAGAAAGTGAGGTCATCTCCACAACAACACTGCTTCTGTGGTCGGGCTGTCTAATAAATTGCTAGCAAAAAATTGGTTTGTTTACATAAAAAACTAGTTTGTATACAAACTTTGACAAGTCGACCCAGAAAAAAACACCGTATGTTGACTTGACCCCACATTCCAGTCAATTCGCCTTGCTACAAACCAAGGTTATTCAAAAGGTATACTTATATGTGTACATCCGAGAGAATTATTCTGGTTGTCAATTATTAAAAATGGAATTATTATATTTGTAAGAATTAAAGAACGCTGTAACTGGCAAAAAATCGAAAATACGTTTTTTCCATTATTTTTATCAGAAAAAAATACTGCGTAGATTGGTCCCGGTCTCATATTTGTATGATGAAAAAAAATTCACTTACGCAAAAAAAAATCGTTTGCTGTAAGCCGCAGAATTCTCTGTGGATGTAAAGGTGCTTCGTTAAAAGCTTATGGATTCAATAATTTGCACGCTTTGCTCTGGTGTAAGTCGATTTATAATGAAATTATAAAGCAAACTTAACAAAAAGCAGCTATCAGCTGTTAAATGGGTGCTCAAATAAAGCAGTGATGCCAACTCAAAGTTGTGACACTCTAAAGAACAGCCTTTACTTTTGAAATAAAAAATAGGTTCAAAAATTACCCACACCGGCAAGTAGTTGGCCACATTCAATAGAAGAAATATTAACAATAGTTTGTTTTTTGATTCATTTAAAGAAGATAGAAAAAATTTATTTTGCTGATTATTAACCAGCCTTAAAAAAGAGCGCAAACTTAAAAAAGAAAAATATGGTTGAGTACAAGTTGTAAACCAAATATAATCTATTGTTTCATTAAAAATTTTACTATTGGCATGCATAATTATCGTATTAGGGAAATGGGAAGATGTTGACTATAAAAACTCTTGAGTTGCAATCAATTAACAACATTCGTCTTAGAGACATTTTCTGAGATAGACTCACATACCGTTGTGTTACATTTAAGCAAAGGAACAAATAACATGAAGGTAATTTTTGAGATTTTATTAAAACAAAAACAAAATTACAAAATAAATTAATATTTTTTTCTTTCTTTTACAGTTGTTGTTATGTATGTGTGCTATGTTTGCTGTAGGCAATACTGGCTTTTTGGGGCATGGTGGCGGTGGTGGAGCTAGTTCATATGAAGGCAATGGTGCTGCTCCCGAAATAATTAGAGTAAAAGTTATCAATGAAGATAATGGTGGTGGTAATGGTCAGGGCTATGGTCAGGGTCATGGTCATGGCCATGGCCAAGATTCTGCTCCTCAAGTTATTAAAGTCATTCATCAAGAATCATCTGGTGGTTCCTCAGGGGGTTATGGTGGACAAGCATCAGCACCTGCACCTCAAGTTATTAAAGTGATCCATCAAAATTCTGCACCATCAGGTGGGCATGGTGGACATGGTGGTCAGGGTTCTGCTTCTGCTCCTCAAGTCATTAGAATAATTCATCAAGAAGCTGCAGGTCACGGTCAAAGTCATGGTCATGGTCATGCTCAAGCTCAAGCTCAAGCAGCTCCACAAGTCATCAATGTTATTCACCAACAAGCTGAATCTTCGGCTTCCTCGTCTGCTGGAGGCTATAACAACGCTCACGCCCAAGCACCAGCTCCTCAAGTAATTAATGTTGTTCATCATCACTCCTCCTCCGGTGCTTCATCTGGTGCTCTTGGTTCAGCTCCTGGACCGGTTTCTGCCCCCCCTCAAGTTATTCAGGTCATTCACCAAAATGCTCCTTCCAACGAAGGTTCTTTAACCGCATCTGGCTCTGCTGTTCAACAACAAGTCAGTGCTCCAGCCAAAGTAATTCGTGTTATCCATGAACACGCTCAAGCTCAGAGTCAAGCTGTTTCAACTTCCAGTGCTCCTGTATTTGCCCCACAAAGCGAATACTTACCTCCCGCACAAGCCCCTGCTCCAGTTTTCAGCCCGCCCGCACCTCAACGTAGTGCTCCAGTTCCTCAATACTCTGCTCCTGCTCCACAATATACTGCCCCGTCACAGCAATATATTCCCCCCCCACCACAATATAACCCCCCAGCACAAGAATACAGGGCACCAGCTCCTTCGTTTACTGCCCCTGAGCCTGTTCCAGCGGTTTCTCATGTTCCCGCTCAAAACTATGGACCACCTCACTACTAAACTTTATTATTAAGTTTGTCCTCTAAGAAGATATTTAAGAGCAGCAACATAGTCATTATACCCACCAACTTCACAAAACAAGTACTATACTACCTACCATTTTGTACCAGTCTTGTTACGCCATAAATTAATTTTGTCTAATTTAATGTTTAAGAAATAGTTAATTTTAGAAAAATTATTTTATTAAAAATAAAAATTTTATTAAAAACAAAATCATTTTAAAACAAGTAAGAGTGCTATATAAGGCTATGCCGAATCTTATATCCCGTTCACCATGATGTGATAAGAACAGGAGGAAATAGAAATAACTTTCTTTAGATTTAAATAAATCTATTTTGTGCCACGCCCACTTCTCAAATCCCTGCCTAATTTTATCGGTTGCTGCGTATTAATAACCAAGATGCTTGTACATAATTTGGCAACTTTAGCTCATGCCGTATTCAACAACAAGGGATTTATGGGTAAAATTAGAGGCCGTCGTGGTTTTTGCTCATATCCCAGCCATTTGCGAAACGATTTCAATAGCATACAGTTTCGGACAATATTGACCCCTTTTTGCCAAAATACGAACTTTTTTCGACAATCTTTCCGAAAAATCAGAACTGTTTTTGTGCACGATTTTATTTCTTCTTTCAATGCGTGACAATAAAGCTTAGTACAGACGATGGTCAGATCATACAATATTGTATTTTATTAAGAAAACGTAAAAAACTATATAAGAACTAATCTTCCTAAATATCTGACTTAAAAGCTACCACAGTCCTCCTCATCGCTTTCAGCAATTTTATCGTCACTTCTCATAGTAATGAACTTATGGTGGTATCTTTGAGGGATTATTTTCAGGTGTCAATTAAGGACTTGTACTCGAGTTTAAGTTTTGGATTATTTCTTTTTTATCGATTTGCTGGTATTTCATAAAAAAATATTTAAAAAAAACCGGGCAAGTGTGAACCTTATATTTGCAAAACACTATTCCAAAGAGGGTAAAAATAGGAAATTTAATATTTAATACTTTGCATGTCGCTAACGTTTTTGTAAATCTCGACTAGTACATTCCACTGATTTAAAATCGGGGTAAAATTATGAATTCGGGGGCTACTTTCAATGGCAATAAAAATTAAAGATGGCGTAGATTACAATAATGAATTGTCAAAATATGTAAACAAATTTGAACTTGAAAAATGTATATAAAATAAATAGTGATGATTTGCGAAAAGAAAAATTAAATTATGTGAAATACAAATTCGCAAACGCATTAAAGAGAACCAATCACTAGATTTGCTACCATTTACTTTCGCATCGCAATAGAGAGTAGCCCCCCTGGATTGGTTTAAGTTTTTGTAATACACGAGGTGTCGTACTTCGGCAGCATATAGAGGCCCTTCTGTACTCATGTTCTGTAAATTTGGTGAAAACTTCTCGCATCGAAAAGATGTGAAACAAAATATTCCATCGTTTCTCGAAAAGTGAGAAAAAAGTGTGTCTGTAACTCATGTTAAAAGCTATCAAAAGAGATTACGTCGTTACGTTATAGATGTCATAATATTCATCTCGAAGACGATGTAAAATTGCAGAACGCCAGTCACACAGATCGTTGACGGCGACCAAAATTTACTATAATTGAAAAATTTTCAACAACGGCGGCGAAAATACAACCATCGGCTATGCCAAATAATGCAAAGTACGACTTTAATGTTTGTTGTTTACAATATGGCTTTGAAACCACAAAAGTGGAGAGGGTACTATGCATTTGTGCTCGGCACCTTAAAGTATACCGATTTACTCAGAATCACTTTCTGAGTCGATCTAACGATGTCCGTCCGGCTGGTTGGCTGGCCATGTAACCTTGTGCGCAAAGTACAGGTCGCAATTTTGGAGATAATTAGATAAAATTTGGCCTTTTGAAAATGGGCCGAATTGTAGGACCACGAGGGGAGATAGGGGGCAATTTCTGGCTTTTAGACGCTATCAAACCGATTTTAATGAAATTTTAAACATAGATAGATAAATAGATTTATATGGATACATTTGCTATGCATTTTTTAAAAAAACAGGACCACGAGGGGAGATAGGGGGCAATGTCTGCCTCACCGAACTATCTATCATATTTTAATGGAATTTAAATCATAGATAGAAACATATTTATATGGACACATGAGCTATGCAGTTTTACAAAAACTTGACACAAGGGGAGCTAGGTGCAATTTCTGCTACACACAACCTTTCAAACCAATTTTAATAAAATTTGAAACATAGATACATATACATATATGGACACATAAACATAATTCTCCCTGGGTCCCGAATAAGGTAAATCTCGAAAACGTGTTTTTAAATACTGTGGTGTTGGCTAGTATATAGTCGGGCTTGACCGACTATACTTTCTCACTTAAAAATGTACAAAGCAAAACAATTTAACAATGAAAAAATCAACTAAGAACAAAATAATTATCTCTTCCGTATTATTATTCATTGCATTCTGCATCTTTAATATATTTTTTAGTGTAAAAATTTTTCTCACCCCATTTTTATTCGTAAGTTTATGTGTTAGGTCAAAGCGGGAGCTTTCTCATAAAAATTTTACAGACATACTTTTTCTGTAAATTGGCAAGTAATTTCCTTACGTGACAGCTACTACTCGCCAAAAATGTTACAGGCCAAAAAAATTTTGTGGACTATTGCACCCCTGAGCCTTTCTTTGGCGCGGCAGCACATATAGCGCACAGCAATGCGCCGCCGGTCGTAAGCACTTTCCATGGACCGGCCCTAGGGGTATATACCGATAGGTTGAGGAAAGGTGAAAGTGTTGGCGGAGGTTTCTTAATAGAGGAACTGGATATTAAAGTTTCCTTTCGGTTGGATGTAGGGTCCTGCAGACGGAAATCTCGGCTATAAGGCGGGCGGAAAACTGGCTAAGGTATTATCGAATATCAGGAGATATATGTATATTTACTGACATCAAGGATGCCCTTGCTTCCCTTCCGCTGGATGAAGAAAATTATATATTCTTTAAACTTATGTACATTACGAAATCGCTGCAATCTTGCAAGGACAAATCAAAATTCGATGCTTTGCTAGAATTTAGTAAATATCAAATACTGGTACCTCTGTCAATGCCCTCGATACACTCCTCTCAGTGATCTTATTTTATTAAAGCGGTTGGATAACTACAAAATTATTAAAGAAGCAGTTGAACGCACCACGTTAGAAACTTTTCTTCGTCATCGGTGGTACTTTACCGCAAATTTGGTTACCTTAGCGTTTTTTTGATGAACATATCGACACCAAAACTTTGAGTTGAATGGCAAAAAATCTACATACGCCAAGTTAGCGAGAACGATGTAGTAAATTTTTAAAGAAGACAACCTTAAAAATAAAGAAATTTAAGGATTAAGTTCCAAAACCAATTTTTAAAGCATGCAATAATTCAATTGATTTTTTAAAAACAGATCCATAAAATTGAAAAGCAAACAAGTCATTTCACGATACAAAGAACAAAGTTAAACATTTACAAGTGATTAATGATGTGGCAGAACGAGGTGTGGCTTTAGCTAGAACTTACTTCAATGTCACAACTTCTGAAACTGATTTTCAGAATTTATTGCAGGGCATATACTACATCGTAAGAACCCCAATAAATGATTTTTAAACAAAGCAAAATAAAACGTTTGATTTTTATTTGTTTGTTGGGTATGAGTAATAATAATTTAAACTGGGTCCAAAGCTTATATAACTCAGGAACAGTAAGAGCAAATTAAAAAAAGGTGTTTCTAAATTATAAAGAACAAATTGATCTTTTAAACTGCATTGTTGGTTTGTTTAATTTTCATAAAAATTTTAAAAGTTATAGAGCGTTATTTACAAAATTTATGGAAAAATTACGAAACATTTTAATGTAGGGTGCATAAATGAGCAAATGCATCGCAAAAACTTATAGTCTTTGTACACCAAAATAAAGCTTGGACATTTTTCTTTTAAATTATTTCCTTAAAAGTGAAGGAAATCGTAGTTTTTGACCTCGTTATGAAAAAAACTTAAAAAAAGCCGGCAGACCAGATTTTTGGCAAAAATTCGAATTAAGCGACCTCTAAACCTCTTCCGAAAAATCTGAAAAAAACTCAAAAATACTTAACTCTATAAGCTCTTAAAATATGCTTGAGCACCCATGAAAATTCAAAAAAAAAACACACTAATGTACATAAATTAATATTTAAATAAATTGGGGAAGTCGGCCATTAATATTTGACAAAATACAAAGAAAAGCGTAAATTTTTCACATAAAAAATGTAACATTAGTTTAGAAAACTTAATATAAAAATAAGAAACATTTAATTGATTTGCTTAACATCTCAAATAAAAATTAATTTAACCAAGTTTTCTTGAGTATTTTCTAAAAAAATTTAAAGAAATCCCTAGCATTTGTTTTTTTCATGCAAGAAATTCGATTCTATTTAAAAATCAAAAAAAACTAATAATAAATAAATGCAGCTTGAACTCAGAAATCTTTCTTATTTTTAATAAAAACAAGCTACTTTTGTATTTTTTGTTTTAAGAAATTTTTGATTATATACCGAAAACGTGAATTTATTGATCATGAGAAAATGTTTCTGTATTAAAGAAGATTTTACAAAGTACGAACAAAATAAGTTTAAATCAAGACTTTGGATTTTCTTGTTTTAAGAAACGAAACTGATTACTTTAGAAAATAAACTTCTTTCCGTGAATGATGCAAAGCAAAACGACTGCAGGTCCACAACAAGCGTTCCATGAGTTTATGCATCTCTCCAAAATGTAGTAGTGTAAAATTGTATTGACAAGTTACACAGCAAACGTATAGAATGCCTGTACCTATCAAAGGCATAAAGTACGATTACTGTCCACACTTTAGCATGCGTCTTGAAAAGAGGTCAAAAAAGAAACATACGCATAAAACGCGTAGTGTGGATTGACCTCCAGCTTATGAATTAAAAGAAAATTTATTATTCTGTTTTATTTTTTTTCTCAGCTATTGAATGTGTTATTGCTCTAAGTTATTATGCTAAAAATAAGCATGGAATATTAAACTGTTTGTTAAAAAATATTATAAAAAAGTATCGTCGTATCGCCAGTAAAATATCGCCTATACAGGCATATCGGCAAACTCGAAGTATCGCCGATATATCGGTATTCGTTACATCTCTAATATTTATCAGTTTATCCGCGATCCAAATCCATCTATACTGCGTGATACACGTTTAATAAATATCGCGATACTTGATGAAATACACCAAAATAATAACTTTCAATTTAACATTACGAAAAACTAAAGTTTTTAACTTAAGACCTTTTTGCCTAACGTCAGAGATACATACATATATACTTTATTGGATCATGGATTAATATTAAAAAGATTTACAAGGAATGACAAACTAAGTAAATCTTCATACACCAATTTATTTTATAAAACAGAGAATTTGTTTCGAAATTCCTACTTCGCACTGTTAAGCTTTCCTTCCTATTCGCACGCCCAGAAATTATATTCCCCTAAGATTACAATAATTATGCCCACTTATGCAAATTTTATACGTATATTGATTTCTATGATACTATTGGCATCAAAGATAACCTATTGAGTGTCTTCAAATAACAGTTATCTTAAATGTTTTGCTTTTTGTTATATAAAATATACTAGATTTTGTTATTTTAAGCATACCTACTAGCTAGTAAGAAATATAAGTTTATAAGTATAAACGCAGGAAAAAAACTCTAGTGGATACTTTAATCTTTATGAAACTCACCAAAACTTCCTATAAATCTTTTGTCTTTCTTTGAATTTTTTACACAAACATAATATTTTTTATATTTAAACACTTTTTTTTCTTACGCCATTCGTACTATATTTTCAACCATTAATGTTTTACACACATTATTAATATCAACTTATAATTTGTTTGAAAAAACTATTTCTTTTTTTACAACTCCTACAAAATATAGTACGTTATATATTTTAACCAGTTTTTGTTGTTTCTTAATTTGTTTAAATTTTTTCTTTATTGCACACGCACACACAAATATTAGCAAATTCCAATTTTAATACAAAACAACAACAGCAACACAATAAAAACTGCCCAAAAAGTGCAAGCATTAATCTGGTTAGTAGCTTTTTTATTAGATAATCTGTCAACTTTTACTAAAAACTGTTCACCAACATGCTTTTTTCATTAAACAATTTTCGCACCACTATTAATTTTCAATAAATAATCAAAATAGTTGCTATTTTTCATGTTTTAAGCTTTAAAATTTATTCGTTACCAAACCAAATGCGCACTGTCATAATTAACTGAAAGAACTGACAAAAAGAACAAAACAAATTGTAGTAGAATTTCAAGCGAGAATAATTTTGTGGAAATAAGAGTGTTGCCATACCAATGAAAAAATTATTTTCTTAAAATGATGGTTTTTTAAAAAGAACCCAACAAACACGAAGTCAAACCTTTAATATGAAATGACTATCAATTGTTTTTTCAATTGTTTAATTTTAACATTTAAATTCAAATTGATAATGATTTGAAAATAAACATTTGACATCAAATCTTTTATCAATTTGATGTCAAATTGGTGTCAAATGTTAAATTCGAATCGAAACTAAACTTGACAATACTTAAACGAAAAATAAATATGTATAAACATTAAAAATGGCGATTAAAGTTGAATTTTTATTTCGTGGTAAAATGTGTTTTACAAGTGAACGATTTATTTCTTGTAAAAATTAAAAATTATTTGTGAGGAATTACAATGATTAAGAATACGAACAAAAAAAAAATGGGAAAATGAAGAATTATAAGTTTGTCGTATGATCCCGTTATACAATTCTCAAAATAAGAGGGAGATTTTTTCGTCTTTCCAAGAATTCGAGGATGGAAAGAACATTATTTCATCTTTTAGCTATGGTTTCAAATGTTTATCTCACAGTTTATTTAAATAAATAATGAATTTAAATTAAACGAATATACAAGATTTTATTACAAATTGGCGATAAAAACATTTTACATGAATATTTTACATAATTTTGTTTAGGCGGGTCCATGCAAAAATTGTTTTTATCAGGCCTGTTCTGCAAATCACTTTTACTCAAATCACGTGATTTAAAATCACCGGGGCAACCTGACCAAAATAATTTTTTTTTGGTGGATCAATGATTGCCCATGGGTCCCAAAAATAGTACACTAAAAAAATTTGTCTCAATATACTGTGTTGTAGGGAATCAAATGACGGGTTAACCCACAATACTTTCTTGTTTTGTTTTTGTTGAATAAAAAAGTGTAATGAATTTTAACTTTGTATGCTTTTTTATTTTATAGCAAAATTTTGGTACAATTTATGTCAATTTTGTACAATTTTGCTAATAAGATTTGAGAATTGTCAGATCCCGACAGTGAATCAAATACCAATGGACCAATTATGTTAATAAGTCATGTTTTTTGTTTGGATCAGTTTGAACGCTAATTTTCTTTTTTTTTTTTATTTAAAATTTTTTTTGGCTAACTCGCTTAAGTTATTATGCCAGGGTATCACACAATTTTTGGAGCTTCAACCACAAGTAGGTACTCGTTCGACCTAAACCTTCGTATAGGAAGGCGAGAGCTTCCAGAATCCGCTCCAGAGTATTTTGGCCTCCACCAGTAAACGTCTGAGTTATTTTCTTGGTACTCCACCAGTAAATCGTCTGAGTTTTATATGGTTCTCCACCAGTCACATTACAAATTTGAGGTTAAAAACGATTGCATATAGTTAATGCTGACCAACCGCAAAAACTGTAACTCGGTACAGTTATACGACGCCGAACCATTAACCAATACGGGGTGACAACGCAGACCGCACGAAAAGCAGACAAACAAGAACGACCTGTTTCTCCTTAAGAAATATGACAAAAAGCGCGAGCTGCTTCTCCACTCAGAGCAGTTTTACGAGTGTCGCTTAATTTTAGTGAGTACTAAATAGTACACTTAAAGAAATTTAACTTTGACAACTAATGGGTGATTTTTTAAGAGCTATAGGAAAGTTTAAAAAAAAACACATAAAATTCAGAAAAATGCATGAAATCTTTATTTGAATCGATAGTACGGTCCATTTAATGTTCGAAGATTATTTCATGAATATGTTGACCGTGACATTTCGGCCGGTATCTCATGATCTCACGATCTAGGCGGCCAATTGACCGGTCCCGAACGTGAAATAAAATGTTCACCGTACTCGCCTCTCAATAGGTCCATTGTTAAGCGTGCTGTGTGGCATGTGGCACCGTCTTGTTGAAACCACATGTCATGCAAGTCAAGCTCTTGCATTTTGGGCAAAAAAGTTGGATATCATCTCACGGTAGCGCTCACCATTCACAGTTACGTTACGATTCGCATCATCTTTGAAGAAGTACGGTCCAATGATGCCACAAGCCCATAAACCGCACCAAACTGTGACTTTTTCTGGATGCATTGGTGGCTCTTGCAATGCTTCTGGCTGATCTTCACTCCAAAATCGACAATTCTGCTTATAAACGTACCCATTGAGCCAAAAATGAGCTTCGTCGCTGAACACAATTTTTCGATAAAAAAAAGTGGATCGCATTTTGATAATAAAATTCAATAATTTGCAAGCGTTGTTCGTTTGTAAGACGATTCATGGTTAAATTATAGACCAAAGAATAGGAATCTATTTTGTGGAATGCCAATTTCTTTAATCCCGCCAACATATTGTCAGATGTTGTATATAAATAAACAAGATGCTTGTACCAAATTTGGAAACTTTGGCTTTTGCCGTTTTTAAGATATACAGAAAAGAATAATCACCATTATCATTGTTGGCGATAAGTGCGAATGTCTTTGTATGGGAAGTGCCACAACCACTACTTTAATCCCACCCATTTTTTTAGAACTGTATAGCTTATGTGTCCATATAGATATGGATCTATCTATGTTTTAAATTTCGTTAGAATCGGTTTGATAGTTTCTGAGAGGAAGAAATTTCCTCCTATTTTCCCTCGTTGTCCTACGATTCGGCCCATTTTCAATTTGGAACCTATGTCCCAAATTTTATCAAATTATCTCCAAAATTGCGATCTGCACTTTACGCACAAGGTTACATGGACTGCCAGCCAGCCGGAAGGACATCGCTAGTTAGACTCAGAAAGAGATTCCGAGTCGATCGGTATACTTTAAGGTGTGTCTAGGACCAATATTTTAAGGCGTTACACACATCAGCACAAATGCATAATACCCTATCCACTATTGTGGTGTGGGTATAAAAAGTTATAAGCCATTGAAACCATCCTGCACCGACCTGTATATACCCTTTCCACCTGTGGTGAAGGATATGAAAAAGTAGTTAAAAGACAAATAATCGACCCGTTACGGGTCAGTTCTGAAAATAACGTGCTTTTAAAATCACACGTGTGATTTTGTGGTGTTCTCATAGTCATACCTTTTGTGTTTCTCGGTGTGCTTCTATGAAAATCACACTAAAACACACAAAAACGGCACACCAAAATATCACACGTATGATTTTAAAAGGCAGATGTGATTTAAAATCACGTATAGCTATATACGTATAGTATAAAATCGCACAAATTTTTAAAACGATCCTGTAAAGAAGGTTTGAAAATATTTCTTTTTATATACTTCATACTTTGATTACTAATTATCTTTACAAGATCCACTGTTGAAAACCAGATAAACTACAGCCATTTTGTAAACAATTGAGATCAAAATCTCGTTCGATTTCAATTCCACTTCATTTCGATTTGTAGAACATGCCCGTATAATTGTCGTAAACTACGTAAATACGACAAACTTTCTGTTTTTTTATTACCGTGCCGTGAATTTGAAACGATATCGAAAAATTTTCAAACTACTAAAACTTAGACAACGGCAACGACACGCGTAATAATGCTGAAAACAATAATGTATTTTTCATTTTCATGAACACAAAAAAAAGTTGATACTCTTAACAACTCGCTTTTACTTCTCGTTAACTAAGTTTTTACACAAGAAGAATGGGAATACTTTTTAAAGGGGGTTTTTTTAAACCCTTTAATACACACTTAAAAAAATTTATTGCTAATTCAAATCTTTTTACGGAATTTTAAAGATGTTGAGTTGTCGACGAGTTGATTTTATTTATCCTTTTTTACACTTAAAAACAAGTTATTAAACATTTATTCGGCAGCTTTTACAAGAGCTTCACAAGCTTCAATGGCAATGGCAGCCTCAGCTTTAGCCTGTAAAGTATTGAAAATTTAAATTTGAAAATTGTTTTTGTTTAGTTTCGTTTTTTACTTACTTCATCAGAGGAGGCAGATGAAAGAGCGGATTGGTATTGGGACAACAATTGACGAGCTTCGGCTGAATCAATATCGGCAATATTGTGAGCTTCTTCAGCCAAAACTTGAACTGTGGAATCCTCGTTGACGGTGATAGTGCCACTGGAAACAAAGTATTTGGAGGTTTTGCCATCAACTTCATAAACTTGAACAACACCGGGTTTCAGGACAGCTAATAGAATGGAGTACAAAATTAATTGTTTAAATCGGATAAGAACTATCATTTAAAAAAATAATAATAGGCTGAGTTGCAAATGCATAATTAAATGCATTTTCAAATTCAAGCGTGTAGAATTTTACATGTCATCCGTCCCAAAATGCACCAAAAAAGTTATCAATGCGTACACAATAAGCAAACTGCGCATCGTTTAACTTGATGATACATTTTTGCCGTTGACTGCAGAGTATAAAGATATGCTGCACTTAAATTTTTTCTAAAATTATCCTTTTTTGATGGCTTTATAACATATTGTCGTTCGTAAATTATTGTGTTCAATAATATATGTAAAATATAATCATATAGAACACAATAACTTACGAACGACAATATTATAGTTAAAATATATATTGCCAAAGTAAAATGTATCAAAATATGTCTAATGCGCCAAACTCAAAAAGGCAATATCGGAGTTAAAGCTCTCTTGTATTTAATTTTAATTTAATTCCAGAACGAAGTCGAAAGTTACAATTTTGTTCATTAAAAAAGCTTTTGATCTGATTCTCCAACTAGCCGAATTTACGTGATTAAACAGAATTGAAAGCAAAAATTAATTAATTTTGGAAGTATGTATGTAATAATAATGGCTCCACAAGTAAATAAAACCGAATAAACGAAAACACTAAATCCTACTACGTATGTATATGTAAATCAGGTAAAAATTGGTACTTTTTCTCTTTTTGATAAATTTTGTATGCAGATTGCATATGGTTCAGCTTAGAATATTTTTTAACCCTTTTACATGTAGAGGGAATAATTTTCCCACCAACTTTTCTTCATTGGTAAGGTAACTGATCAGTCGCAGTTGTTTTTTTTTTGATTTGGCAACATTAATTGAAAGAAATAAAGTATGTTTTCTTAACATTGTATGTGACAGATTATAAATATTTTTTTCGAGACGGGTCTTCTGTAAATTGAAAACAGGTGTTTTTGCAACTGCGAACGAAATCGGTATATATCTTCGAAATCTCGTGGTGATATATGGTAAGTTCTTCTACGTTTTATAGATTTATATTTAATATCTTAGAAAAGAGACATATCTTTTACTTTTCTTCTACATTGCTTTCCTTGTGGGATTTTTTTTGGTGGGAAGAATATTCCCTCTAACCATGTTTGTTTTTTTTTTATACTAAAGGTTGTCTGAAAATGAGCAAGAAAGTACTAAAAGAATATGAAATAGAGTTGGTGCTAAATGAGTTATACGGTTTACCATCAGATCCAGAGCAGTCCGAAGACGATAAGGAATCGGACGAGGAAGAAATTGAACAATATATAAAAAGTGGACATGGTATTACTTTACCCGGCGGAGGCAGAGGGAATATATTTACCACCAATCAAAAACTAAAAAAAAAATAATTTTTTTTTATTTTATATTTTTAGTCATCAATAGTAACCCTAAATCAAAACCAGATTTTATTTATCCTATTCCGATCGCTATGACCGTAAAAGGGTTAAGTGAAATGGGCAAAAGCTAGAACTCCTGGTACTCTTTTATCTTTGCTACTTTTCACTTTTTGATTGCATATGGCCCAGTGGCGGGAATATATTGCTATATGGGCAGTTAAATGTCGGTTGCTCAAGAGTATCAAGAGTATGTGTTGGCGAAAAATAATCATCCTTATTCCATTTAGCGTCATCAATACGAAACGATATCATTTTGTGTCGATTGTGGTAAATCGGTACCCATTGTCAATATCAAGTTTTATCGATAAGCGTCGATGTATATTTGGTATGCCGTAAGCAACGTTAACGTTGGCATCGATATAAATTGACTCGGATTTTGTCGTCAGTCTTATTGGTGCCGAAACTATTTTTTTTTTTTTTAATTTTTCAATAATAATAAAGTTGAATTAAAAAAATTAAAAAATAGCAACAAAGCTTAGCGAAAATTGCAAAAATTTTCAAATATAGCGAAATTTCACGAAAATTTTTAATATTCCAAACATGCAGAATTGATTAAAAGTCCCTAAAACTAGTTATAAGGAATAGCAAAAATGCTATGAAAATGGCTTAATTACCGGAAATTCGCGAATTTTAACCATGTTCGCGATAGAAGCAAATTTTCCTGTAAGTTTTCTGATTCTTTACAGATTTAACGATTTTTAATATATGTTAAACTTTTTTTCATGCCGCTCTTAGAAAATTTTTGGGAATTTCTGCTAATTTCACCATTTTTATTAAATTTTTGCCATTTCGTATAGTCTTAGACATTTTTAATCAATTTTATGGCTTGTTTGAAATATTAAAAAATTTTTTGGTTTTTTATTATCGATTTGGCGAGATTAAATAAATTTTAGGGTTTGTTTCCAAGTTTGCAATTTTTCGCAAATTTTAGCCATGTTCGCGATAGAAGTGATTTTTTCGTGTGATTCTTTAAAACTTTAACGATTTTTGATAAATATTAAACTTTGCTATCAAAACACAATTAACAAATTTTTGCAAATTTCCGATAATTTAGCCATTTTTGACATTTTTATGTTTTTTGGGGATTTTTAATCAATTTGATGGCTTGTTTGAAATATTAAAAATTTTTGCGAATTTTCGCTATTTTTGCAAATTTTTCGAATGTTTGCAATTTTCGCGTAACTTTTTGTAGCTTTTTTCGGCAATCGTCGCCCTATATATAAACCAAAGTTTTTATTTTACAGGGCGTTAGTGTATTTAATGCATTATGGCATTAGTAAGGGTAATTTTTTAAAATAAAGCATGCCATCCTTTTTGAGAGCACAACACTTTTAAGAAACGAACATCAAATTGCATATTTTTAATAAAAACTTATTAGAGATGTGCTTTAAAAAACGATAAGCAATCGACATTTTATTAATTCCTACAATGTTTATTTAAATATTTAAACATAAAATAAGTATAGAGGTAGAAAACTGCATAAAATTTCTGTACATTTTTATATGATAAACCCTGTTCATTAAACCTTGCTCTCATTTCACGTGGCAAGTCTCAAGTAAAAGCTAGTTATGATTATACATATTAGAATTACATATAAAAAAAAAAAAAATTACATAAATTTTTTTACTATGATCATTTTCGAGAATTGACCTGAAGAAAAAAATGAGCCACTACTTACTCAAGTCCTGTTATTAACAAATAACCGCTTTAAAAATTAACAATACTTTAAGCTTTACAAAATCGCTTACAACCAACGAATTTCATTTACGATTTTTACACGTTGACCCTTTGACGACGAATGGGACACATATGTCCCAGTTAGTTTGTTCGTCATTTCATCTACATTTTCGAATGGATTTTGATCTAATTCGCGGTGTTCGATAAAAAAAAAACAAATGCTTTCTTTTGTATTCGTGCAAACGATAAGATTTTTTTGCGTCAACTGTTCTTAAGAGTTTCTTAAAGTCAGAAATTCGAATTTATTTTTTTGCCATTTAAGTTTGCTAATATCTCGGGCCCTAGTTATTACTGTTGGATAAACTTTTAGTATTATATTCACTTATGCGTTATGAAAATTTATTGATTAAAGCATTTGAAATTGGTTCTATAATTTTCTCGATGGATCTAAAAGTATGATGGGACATATGTGTCCCACTCGTCGTCAAAGGTAAAAATAAAGGCGAATTTTTATTCTTTTTTTTTTAATTTGTTACCATTAAAAAACAAAGAAATCATAAACAATTCGGTAAAAACATAAAAAACCAAAAATTTATTATAAATTATGAGATCCCGTAAATATTATCAAAGTAATTTTTGGGAATACAGAATTTTTAATTAACAAGATTTTGTTTGTCGTACTTTATTTTTCATATAAAGAAAATCAAAATCGAATTTAGTTATAGTTAGTAAGTTTTAAAATAATTTTTGTTCCCAATGTGCGTAGATTTTTCGCATGCGTAACAAGTTGTGTTTGTTTAACTTCCGATCACGTTTTTTGTGCAAACAAGACATCGCTTACTGACTCTCCTTTCATTCTTGTTTGGTAGTGTCCATTTTTATATGATACCACCCCAATTTTGACCGTTTAACGGATTCTCGTGGAATTTTTTCAAAATGTTCTCGATTCATGACCTTGGAAATAAACGGTACTGCATATGTTTCCATCGTAGACCAGTACAATCTTATTTCTGGAAATCTTTGGATACTCATTACTATAATCATCCCAAAAATAGTTTCAACTCTTCTTGACTTATATAAAATGGTGAATTATGAATTCTGTTATTGCGACGAAATCACAAACTTTATTGAACACTTATAAAACAGATGGGAACTACTGCTCACTATCGCTAACCTTTGGGTTTAAAACCTGCTCGTAGTTTTTATTGAGTTTTTTTGACGCAATCAACACAATATGAAAAAAACTTACATTTATAGTTACCAATAATTAAATGATAAATTTTCAAAGCGCAACTTAAAACACAAATTTAAGCATTAATCGCGGTATGCAAACCGTTGGACAGTTGAATCGTTTTTTTGTGTTTCGCAATGTAAATAAACTAAAAATCATGGTCATGCAAACTATTGTACAAGCGATCAGCAACTGAAATGCATAATGCATTTGTTTCCAAATTTTTATCTTTGACGACGAATGGGACTCATATGTCCCATGATTTTTATTGCAGGAGTAATAATTTTAAAATTTTGATTGCACTTTAGTCTCGAAATGTTGCCATTCCAAGTAAGAATCCGCAATAAAATTTTAAAAATTGTCAACAAAAATTCTTCGTCGTCAAAGGTTTAAAAATTGATTTTAACTGAATTTAATTTTCTTTAATAAAGGAAAATTTTTCATACACTTGTTCCAAAATATTTATAAGTCCACATTCCAATCCGCGTAACTAATTTACAAAGCAATAAAAATCAGTAAAAACAAATACTCACCCAATGTTGGTACATGCTTAGCCAAGATACCAAAGCTGCCGGAAAAGGAGGGCACATCAATTTGACGTACTTCGGCATTGTCGAAGAAGGTCTTGTTGGCGGCAGCAAAGGTTAGTTTCATTTCGTCAGCATAGCCACGGGTTTGTACGAAACGGGCACCACGGGTAGCCAAAATACGAGCACTCTTAGCAATCGACATGATGAGCTGTAAATGCATTCATTTTTTAATAGTTATATATTTTTAATGATATAACTATAAACATAATATAATTTTCCAAGAGTAATCCTGGTATATTTTCCATTATGTAACTTTGTAGGTTATGACCATACAACAAAACATAATCAATTGATATGTTCGGGTACTTGCTACGACAGGGTTTTGCATCTATTCCATTTTCATGTTGTAGGTAGAATTGTTGTCTGCATTTTGATTTACCTGTTATTGAATTTAGTTTGTGGGAACGTTTCCAGTTAAATCTCTATGGAATTTATATGAAAAACCCTTAGCTACAACGGTTCTCCAAAATGCGAAATGTCAGTGCGGGTCATATGAAAATTAAACAGCTGTCAATGTTAATTTGACATTTGCAAAATATTGGTATCACTTTTTAAAGAGATGCCAGATTAAAGCAATTAATAGTACTGCCCGTCTGTAACAGAGATAACTATTGCGACATATATTGCAGTAAATGTCAAAATTATGTTATCTTGTATGTAGACAGCAATTTTTTGTACATATTTATTGCCGGCAATTTATGTCGCAATAATTGTTAGTATATTTTCGTTGACAATCATTACTAACATTAAACGTCAAATTTGGTTGTCAATTGAAAAAAAAGAAGCAAAAAAGAAAAAAAAAATAGAAGGAAATAGGTAGCAAAAATTACAAGAATTATCTATATATAAATCGGCAAAGGCAAAACAGTTAAGAACACTTTTCTCCTCTGTATGCCAACCGATTTGAACAAAATATACACCATTTGAAAGATATTTACTTACATCTGTTCAATACTTTCAGAATTATAAGCGTTCTAATTTGCTACTACCACAAATACAAAAAATATTTTTTTTCAATTATCAAATAATAAAAAATAGGGTGTTCGATTATTTGATATTTTTTAGAAACCGGTTTTCGAATATTTCGAAAATATAAATCTTATATATAAATCGACGCAGGCAAACCAGTTAAATATACTATATTTTCTTCGTATTAAAAAAAAATATGGCCGCATTTCGGCCATTAGGCAAACACTCGTTTTTATAAATATAAATTTTTTTCTTACTCGATCTTTATTATTTAAATTTATATTAATTTGTTTAGGTTTGAGTTCTTTTTTATATAAAAATTAAAATTTTACTTTAACAAAACGAAAATTTTATCATAGCTTGAGAACGATTTGTTAGATTTCGATCTTTTACAAATAACTATTTTCAAAATTATTTCTTAATTAGTGGCGCCCATTTTTTCATGCAAATTTGTATGTACACATTTTTATCATTTATCAGAAATTATGCACAAATTAAGACATGAAACAAAATGTTAACTAGACCTGATTGAATAAACTATTTGGATTCAGCAGGGTAAAGTCAATTAAAATCACATAATCAAGTTCTCTACCCCGACTTTTTTTGTTTTTTGCCGAGCAGGGTTAATAAAACATTAACATTTTTAAAAAACCTTTTCTGATATTTAAGAAAAAGTACGGAAAGAATTATTTACTAAATCACCAGAAAATGTCTTGAACCAAGAAAATGTTGCACCATTCTCGGCCAAGCCAAAAATTTCTTGTTGTAAACATGCCTGGTTTAAGCAAAAAGTTATGACTCAAAGCGAACTAAAATTTACTTAAATACAGCTAAAAAAATCATTTTAATTCTATAGTTACTTAAATCAAGTTTTCGTTCCTTTTTATTTTACAAAATCAGAAGAAAAGCCTGAATTTTTCATCAAAACGTGTAGCACTACATCTTGTCGAAATCGTAAGGCTTCGACTTGGACATACTAGAATTACACATGGGTGCCTTTTGAAGCTCACAAACAAATATACTTGTAATTGCAACATTTCTTACCCAACTAATACTTCACATATTCTATCAGACTGTCCCGATTTCATCATCCAAAAGACACAATCGTTTGGAAATAATGATCCAACTGATAAAAACATTGCATCAATTATTAAATATTTGAAATCTACTAACATATACAACTTTATCTAATACAACCAAAAACGCTTATTGAACTAATCTTATTATACATTTTTTTAAGTATGTACATATATTTTCCATGAGCTGAAGGTCTTAGTCACTATTGCTCATCCACTCAATTAGCCTATAATTTTAATTATATGTTAATTTTTAATAAATAAATAAATACATAGTTAGTTTAAGAAAACTTAATTAAAAAATAAGAAACTTGATTGAGTTGTTAACATGTCGATCCAAATAAAAATTAATTGAATCCAACCAAGTGTTCTTGCGCATTTTCTGGAAAATTTAAAGAAATCGCTAGCATTTGTTTCTTGATGCAAGGAATTCTATTCTATTTAAAAATCAAGAAAATCAGACTTACATATCGTCACCTTAAAGACGAAATAACCTATCTGCCGTTTTTAAAAGTTTACAGGAGAGGGAAAAAACGTTATAAAATTTAAACTTAATATTTAATGTTGAAACGAAAATTACATACATATTTTGATTAAAATGAAACCAGAAATATATATCGGTTGAGAAAAACTTTGTTTTTCTAAACACAGCTTATGTTGTCACTTAGGGTATTTGGAATTGTAAAAATCTGAAACCAAATAACCTATCAGCAGTACTAATAAGTATACATAAATAACAATTAAAACAAATGAATATTATATACATTAAATAATAACAGTTATAGTTTCTTTTACTGGTTTAAGCAAAAAAAGTACTTAATGTTTGTTTAAATTACAATATGCAACAAAATTAAACTTTTATTGTGATTTTGGATGATTTATTTTTCTCTTTTTTTAGTGCGTAACGGTCCTCTAGGTACAAAAAAATATGAGCATGACAATGTCCAGCAATTAAATTCGGTAAATTCAGTTTTCGTTTCAGATGTTGAAATACTGATTTAAATTTTCCATAGTTAACGAATTAGCTGTGTTCATTTACTAAAAATTGTACAAATTAGTAACAGTTGTTACTAGTAAAAATTTTTTAACATGTAATTTTTAACATTTACTTGTAACAATTGTTACAAATTTGCGTGTCTTTTTCTGTTCTTTTTTTATGCAAAGCTTAATAGTTTTAATATAGATATATGCAAAGTTATTGGAAATAATATTTAAAAAAAAAATAAATGATTTCCTTTAAAAAATCTCACAGTTTCATTTGACAAATGACAAAAGGTGGTTTTTGTAAGTTGGTTATTGAAAGAAATAGAGAAGGCATAATATAAATTTTATTGTTCTTATGTTTTCACATTTGCGATTTTCAGATTTAGGTAATAAATAAGATATGACACAAGGTATATTTATAGCAGGTAGCCGCGCGATTACAACAATTGTAAAATAAAACAAACAACAGGGCTTTTTATTGTTGTTATGTGATACGAACTGTCAAACAGCAAAGGGGTTAATAGGAGAAAAGAGACAAAAACTTGTTTACTAAGCAACATTTGACAGTTCGTATCACAAAACAAGCAAATAAAAAATAAACAGCTGGCTTTCCGAAACTACCTGCTATAAATATACCTTGATATGACGTATACAAATTTGTTGTTAAATTACTTTGTAAATAGTTTGTATAAGATTAATTCTTTCGGTGTATTCACATATGGTTTGTTTTGGCAACTCCGTTAGAATAATTAATCTCTAAGTGATGCCAAGTTTTATTATTCTATATTCACAGACGCTCATTTGTTTTCATATTTTATATATTACATACATAAAACTTTAAAACTTCACATTGCTTGTTATCCAAAATAAATTGGCAAACTAATTACATACCTGGTTTATTTAAGTAAATTAATTCATTTTTCAAACAGCATAACTAGTTTACTTAATTGCGCGCTATCTGACATTAAACAACAATCAATCAAGTGCCAAACAAATGCAACGTTACTAAATAAAAACAAATAAAAAATAAATAAATAAGAACAAGCATTAATTAAACATTAATATACAAAGTGTTTTTATGAATTCTAATAAAGAATAAACCAAATTTTTTTAAAGACTTTGAAAGCTGAAAAAAAACATAAATGCAATTTTGTGAATAGTATATTATCTACCTTTTATGTACCTACTTGGCAGGATAATTCAAATTAATTTCAAACGTTTTTACAAATGAGCGCGCCTTGCTTGTTGTTGGTTTATTTTTTTAAGATGAACTGTCAAAAAGTTGTATGAATGAATGGGGTTTTTGTTGTTTTCGGGAGAATAATAAGCAACGAGAAAAGAGCACTAATTTTTCTTGAGGAATGTAATTTTTGTTCATAATTTCAAAAAAGAACCATACGAATTTTTGTCTTGCTCGTCATTAATACTCCACATTTGATTAAAAATTTTCGAGGAAGCGCAACGTTTTATTAGAGGAGTTCAGTACTTTGTTTTTATTTAAAAATTAAGAAATTATAGCTTGATTTAAAAAATAAAAAATTGAAGTGAAATAATTTTTTTAATGAGAGTATTAGATTTTGTTTAATTTAAGCAAATAATACCTTAAATAGACAAATTTTAAAAATAATTTGATAACAGGGAAAATAGTTAAAAGCGGATTTAGTTATTTAATAAAGAAAACGAACCAACCGCTAGAAGAAACAAAAGTAACAACACCTAAGAGCAGCCACAGCATGTCATCATCAACTGCTCCAATTATAGCCAGTTCTAGTTCCACAATGAGTTTGCCATCCCGTGAAATGACTGATAATCGTTTGTTTCAATTTTATTTGGAGAGCTTCTTTAAAATTCCCAAAGATATAAGCCATGATATAATCTATTGTCAAAGAGCTTTAAAGGCTCACATCAAGGTTCATCAGGTGAGTGAATGTCTCGGAAATACATAAGAAATAGAAACTTACAAAACACTTACGGACACATACACACACAGTGACAAACATACAATAATGAACAATTTGCAAACTTGTTAACAGAAAAAAATGCTTTTGGACGTTGGTCATCTAAATATTATGCATTTATTAAATTTCTTATAATTTTGTAGGTATTGATTTAAATGAAAAACGTCATTAAATGCAATTATCTTTGTTTTCTTTTTAGATGGTTTTAGATGTTTTTCAACAACAACCCGACGCAGTAAGTACAAAATTAACAATTTTGCTTTAATTATTTATGTATTTCATTATTTCTTTTATTTCTATAGATATAATTTTAATATTTTACATATAATTTTTAATACTAATCTATAAAAAGTCTTATGTACACGCTTTTTTATACGGTCTGGATGTTTTTTTGTCTTGCCATCATGTGCTAGATTTAGTTGTTCTTTGTTTAATTGGTTTTTATTTAATACTTTCACTTTTATTTACTAATATTTCTTTTTGTACAGGAAATAGGTACATAGTAATCTTAAAAAATGTTGGATACCTACTATTTATACAAAAATGTCCTTTTTTGACATAAATTTTAATAAATTATTTAGTCTTTGTTCTTAAAAAATAAGCAAATGACAAATGTGTTCATATCATCAGCATGAAAACACTGTGGGTATGCCTTAAATGCCAGCTTATGTTTTTCATTGCTTACGATATAAATTTAATTAAAGTCGTTACCCCATAGATTTAATAGGTGTTATAGTTTTCTGATTATATCTCAAAACATTGAAAATGTCATCTAGTTTTTTGGAGAAAGTAAATCTTTAGTTTTACCAAAATATGTATGTAGGTTTTTTTTGCTGGAATTTGTTACGAAAGCTATTTTTATCTGATTATTTAAGAATTTACTAGACTTGTCATGCTGTTGTTTCATAAATTTTAAAATTTAGTTAAATATTACTCTAATGGAATGATTGATACAAAAAACGGTTGTATTGTTATACTTTGGTTAGTACTTTATGTAGTGTGTTACATATGTACATGTAAATTATATGTTTGGAACTTATATTGACAGAAGCTAATGTGAAAAATTATAAGGTTATGTTGAATTTTTATATGTTTGTAAATACATACATACCTACATACATATGTTCTTTTAAATTTATCTCGAATGTCCAATTTTAAAATTTTGTAAATATTTTACAAGTTTTTCTTTTAAAATTGAAATTTATTAGTTTCAAAGCTGAACAAAAAAAAAAAAAAAACAATTGTACCTATACCATGATTTTATGGTAGCGATTGCATGTGACGTTTTTTAAACAAAGTAAGTACATACATATTAGATAATTGTAATTGGCGTATACCAATTTGCAGGCTTCAAAGTCATACTTGAAAGTCATACTCTAGCATTATGTACATAGATATTAAGATTAATTTGGGAAATCTTTGCATCCTTTTATTGTTATCAATAACTTTCTTTGTGGCATTTAAAATTCATAATATAAAATGTGAAATAACTAACTAACGCTGAAACTTCTTACTAGTCAAATTCTTAAAAAATTCCATCCTTTTGTTAGAAGGAAATTTTAGGGCACTCTACACCATATCTGTTGGCCTTAAGCGACATTTTCTACTTCCAATAAAAAAAGTTATCCTTAATTATCAGCTGCCGCATTCAACGAACTGTCATACTGCGCCCACTTTTTGACATTTATAGTCAGTATACTCTAGCAAATCATCATGAACTATACAATTCTACTTTGAAATCCAGCTATCGATTCGCGCTCATGATTATAAACATGTACATAAATAAACAAAATTGCCAAATATGAAGTGAGATCAATCCACAACATAACCTACAGACTCTATTATATAGGTATACATACAAAAAAAATGCACCATTTGGTGCAGTTTACAAGCTGTGGAGTTCATCGGACCTTATTTCCTCAAAAATTAAGAAAATTGAACATTCACACTTTAGCATCAGACAGGCAGCCTTTTCTTGAAGAATAAATGAAGCTGGTTAAAAAACAATTCTATCTGTAACTGAAAAGTATTAAATTGTAAAAACGCGCTACCTATAATGGTAAGCGCTTTTATATTATCATATAGGAAGCTGACTATCTCTCACTCCAAACTTAAAATCACAGGTAGAGCAGTGTCCCTGTTAACAAGAACAATAAAATAATCGTTTTCTTTACTAGTATGTACTAATGTTTCTACTGCTCTCAGGCATTACTTTACGTTTCATGTTATATACTCCTAAGGCACTAATGTTAAGATTTTGAAATCTTTACCTCGTTTATGTTGTAGCTTGGGTGACGCAAAAATAGCTATGTATATATATTTCAGGTGACAGTTTAGAATACCAGTCGATTGTTGTTTTAAAGCTCTTTTATAATTGTTGTATAACACTAAATGCCTCCCTCCAATTGATACCCTGAAGCCGATCTAATCTTGTTCTTACTGACATTTTTCAAATAACAATTGTTGCCCTGAGTGTAATCTAAAGATCTAAATATTCCAGTTTTATAGCCAAGAAATTGTTGTTTTTATCAAAAGAGAGTTTCATTTTGTGGGAAATGGACAAAATAACGTGTGTCCAAGATCTTCTGAATATATTCCATATAAAAATCTTTCTAATACGAGAATTTTTTATGAAGTTATTCGTGTTTGAGACAACTTATTATTTATTTATTAACATTAACCCCCAATTTCGCCAAGTTCAGTTAAAACTAACAACATGTTACTTTAACTTCCACTTAACTATATGTTTTGACAACAATAACTGATAGTTCAATTTAGCTAAACTGGGTGAAATTGGGGGTCAATAAAAAAAGAAATTATTCATGTTAAAGACAACTGGTTTTTTATTTATTAATAGTAAATGTATTTTGTGAAAATGTATTTGGAGGTCAAAAATATTTGAAATACAAAATACTTGAGCAATAGGTGTTTAAAATAAAAAATACATTTTGGGATTGTATTTAAAATACAAATACAAAATACGTATCTGTATTTGAAATACTGCCCAACCCTGCGTACGTACATAAGTCTAAAAGTTTCTGGAGTACATTGACCAAAGTAGTAATTCTCAGCACTGTATATGTATGTATGTATATTACAATGATGTTATTATTACATATTGTTGTGCATAACTTTACCATCCCAGGTCCACTAATTTAACTCCAATCACGCTTTAAATGGACTTTGTGAAATCTTCTGAGCACATATTATTTGTTTATTTATTTAGCAAAAAATGTACTCGAATATCATTGTGATAAAACTCAATTTATTACTCATGAACTAATGAAATTCCAAGTCACATTCATAAGGTTTATGCATCCCAAAGAGTTGTTCTGACTGTAAGTTTTTTATATCAAATTTTTACATTTAAGATGACCTGAGTTCATATATAAGAAACGATCAGCTGAAGAAGATTTGACTTAACGTGAACGTGTTGAGTGTTTCTTGCGAAATTCCAATTATTGAAAGGGGAAAGACGGATCTTAAAATAAATATAAAGTTTTTTTAACAATGTACATATTTGTTGCACGCTGTCTGTATTGCCTTTAAACTTTAAGTAATCATCACAACTAAATACCTACCTACGCCTTTAGCATAGAGAATAACTTTTGATATTTTGTATGATTAAAAGCACATATACATATATTAAAAAAATTGTACTTTGAAGAACATTAGTAATGTAAAAAGAGGTTTAAATCAAAAAAGTTGATTTTGAGTTTTTGTTTACATTTACATATGTACATAACTAAATAATTTTCATTTTTTCGTTTTGTATCAATAACTTAAGTCTAGAACAACGGCTTCTAATCGTAATAATTTGCTCTTTAGTAAATAAGTCAATTAAACATTTTCAATTTAACTTTACGAAAAACTACAGTTTTTGATCTTTTTATCTAACTTCAAAGATGTAACAATAGATTTTAACCCATTCCTAACAAAAAAAACTGAATCATTATAATCTTAAATGCCTATTCCTAAAAATATTAATAATCATAATTAATTACAGCTAAATGTTAAAAATATGTATGTATAAAAATAACGAGTAGGTTTTTTTTTATAAAAATATAAGAATAAACATTTATTTTATCAATATTTTATAAAATACATACATCCATATAAATACAGAAACAAAAATACCTTACAGAGTTTTTCCACATCTTTGCTTTTTTTTGTTATAAAATGCGAATAACCCAGCAAAATTATAGCTTAATGGGGCGCTACAATTTTAAGTCTTAAAATCTGATTAACTTATAAAGGGCTAGCAAACAAAGATTTTATGTGTTTTTAAAACTTATTAAATCACTAGATTTCATGCTTATATGCAGCTTCAAATGATTTTAGTTACATATGTACATATATATAGTTTTAATCCATTTAGATTTTTTTTCTTTAGATTTCGTTTGTTTTTAAATATTTTACAGTTTTCTAAATTTTAAATGTTTTGAGATTTTTTTGAAACGATTTGACTTTGGTAGAGAGTATTTTAAAGGTGGACAATTTTGAATTAAAATAATATAATGAGATAATATACTTAACTAAAACATTTTGACAGTAGTTTAAGCTAGCTCATACTTATTTTAGTTGGGGGTTAATATTGAAAATATTTTTTAATTTTTATATATATTTAGCATTTGCGAACTATCAGGGGTGTCATGGAAATCGAAAACGTAAAACGAAAGAATTTGGAAGTTCTTTTTAATAAACTTTTAATTTATATTTTTGTTAAAGAATTATGTTTAATGGAGCAATATTTGTATAATAATTGTCATACAATTTTTTTATTACAGAAATCTTATTGAAAAGCGACTTTTAAAATTCTTTCGTTTTTCGTTTTCGATTTCCATGACACCCCTGTATATATTCGCTAATTTTTGCTATTTGCATTCGCATGCGCTAAAATTTATGCGAATATCTAAAAATAACAATAATATCTGGAAACTTATTTAGGAAAATACATTTAACAAACGTCTAAAACACAAATTTACTTATTTATATGTACTTATGCTTTTAACGCACTACTCTTGAGAGTGATAAAGCATCAAAACTTATAAAATAAACTAAAAAAATAAAATAAACTAGGCTCAATTGAATTTTGGGTATTAAAAAATTTATGTTTGTCTTATTTAAACATGCTGGAACCGATTTCCACTATTTTTTATTATCTTGCCTTGTGTCCCCAAACTAATTTACAAGATTAAGTTTCTTTTTAAGCTATTCGCATTCGCGAAATTTAATTTGATTATTCGCAATCGCATGTGTGTACTTCTATAGGTACTAATGTAATAATGAGTTAAGTAAGTATATTTGTTAGTAGGAGGTAATCTCCGTTATCGCCGAATCGATATTTACAAAACTTTACAATATATTACTGATGGTCTGGGAAGTTCTACAGACTATATATTTTTTATAAATTTTAAGTGGGCGGGGCAACTCCTCCCAAACAAAGACAATATAGACTTATGTATATCTAGAGAACAGCAAGAGCTAAAGTTTTCGAATTTTGTATAAATATCTTGGTTATTAATACACTTTAAGAAGGAGAACGGTAGGAAAAAATGCCGAAATTCGGTGCATATAGATGGGTTATAAATACACAACCTCTTGGAGAAGTGGGCGTGGCACATCCCGTACATAGACATTGCAGATTTCTGTTTATCTGGAGAACAGCACGAGCCAAATATTCCAAAGATTAGGTACAAGCATCTCGGTTATCAATGCACAAATCCGACAAAATGTGGGCAGACTGGGAAAAGTGGGAGTGTCACAAAATATAACTCTGTATATCCGGAGAACGGTAGGAGAAAATTGTGCAAATTCGGGACACATAGCTGGCTGAGTTATCAATACGCAACCTCTCTAAAAAAAAATGGGCGGGCTTTGAGAAGTAGGCGTGGCACAAAATAGAATTCCGTATATTTGGAGAACGGCAATATCTCAAGTTTCTAAATTTGTTACAAATAGCTTGGTTATCAATACGCAACATCAGTCAAAAAGTTAGCGGGATTAGAAAATGGACGTGGCACAAAATAGAATTCTGTATATTTAAAGAACTGTGAGTGTAAAAGTGTCCAAATAATAGGGCTTTTATGCTCTAAATTTTTACAAAATGTTAAAAGTTAGAAAATTATTTAATGACTACCCCCTTTATGCAAAAAAAAGTTAAAGTTCATTTTAGTTAACAAACGCATTAAGCCCAACAAAAGTGTTTGGGCTTAATGTGTTGATTAACTAATGTAAACCTTAAATTTTTTTTTTTGCATAAGGGGGTACATATATATTATAGCCCATAATGGTTTGACCCCGGGCAGCGTTGGAACTTAGAAAGTCTTCTTGAGTAAGTGGAAAATCGTGCTTGATTTAAAAATTTTAATCACGCATGCAATATTTATTTTGAAATCGCGCTCACTTTTACGCGCGACTAAAATTAAAAGTAATCACAATCACAAGTAATACTATTTTAAAGTATAAAAATCTCAAAAAAAAAAAGAAGTAATTGACAAGATCTAATTTCATTAAAAAACATTCAATAAAAAATTTAAAAAAACCATTAGAATCAGGGGGAATAAAATCGAGCAAAGTTTAATTTCAGTCAAAAAAATAAAAAAATGTTACTGTTCAGTTAAACATTTTGCTGGGTTAATCTAATCGTAGCCGTACGCACAAACGTGTACATTTTGCATAAACAGATTAATTTGAGGTTATGCTTTGTTTAACAAAATGGACGTTGTTGTAGTTGATGTAGTTTTATAAAATCAAATAATTATCCGTAAACTAAAATCAATAAAATCTTACAGTTGAAAATAAAATTTTTCGATTTTCTTTCAATTGTTTTTTTATTTATTTAAATTACACCGATTTATATTTTAACGCCATTTTCTTTTTATGCATACAATACATGGTCGGGTCGGTTGGTCGATTACTTGTACATATCGTTGTTTTTGTTGTTAGTTGTTTATTGCTTAAGGTCGTTATATTTTGTAGTCATTTTATTTTATTTATTTTCAAATTTTAGTATTTTTTAGTCATTGTTTATAAAGGTAGTTTGTATTTTTTCCATTTTGTCATAGTGTACAGAAAAACTTTTTAATTAATTTAAAGGAAATATTCTTTAATCATATACCTATGTATGTATATACAAAAAAATTGTTTAAATACTTATGTATTAAGGTACATACATATGTACAGACATATGTATTTAATAAATCATTTAATAACGTCATTATTACAGTGCGAGAAACAGTTAACACTTTTACGTGTGTATATTGTACTATGTACTATGTACATATGTATGTACATAAGTTTTTTAACCGAGTAGGTATTTATTTATTTTAAAAAATACGTTTCTTGTCTCATTTTAGTGTTGTATGTATGTATGTATGTATGTATGTATGTATGTATGTATGTATGTATGTATGTATGTATGTATGTATGTATGTATATATATGTATGTATGTATATAATGTATTTTCCGCAGATCTAGAAATAATGTTGACTATAATCTTTATGTCTCGCATGCTTCATTAAATTTTGTAATTGAAATTCAGCCTGATCCATAAATGGCTGCTGATATTTAAGCAAAAAATCACAACTGCCTATTACTTTACCCATAAATCCCTTGTTAATGTTTTTTGTTCTGTATATCTGGAGAAACGTAAAAGCCAATGCTTTCAAATCAGGTACAAGCATCTTGGTTTTTAAAACATAACCTCTCTATAAAAAATGGGCGGTATTGGACAAGTGGGTGTGGCACTTACTATACAAAGACGATAGATTTCTGTATATCTAGAGAAAGGTTATTAATTCATAGCATCCGACAAAATGTGGGCGGGATTGGAGAAGTGTGTGTTGCACAAAATAGATTTATTTGTATCTAAGAACGGTAAGAGAAAAATTGTCCGAATTTGGTATACATAAACATACATGGTTGGGATTAAAGAAGTGGGAGTGACACCTCCCATACAATTTTTGTTATAAAATTCTGTTTAATATAGAAGTATTTGTATAATATTTGTCATAAAATTCTTTTATTACAGAAATCTTATTAAAAAATGACTTTTAAAATTCTTGCGTTTTACGTTTACGATTTCCAGCACACCCCTGATAATTCTGTTTATCTAAAGAATCGTACCAATATTTAGTTTCAATATTTGTTACAAATATCTTCGATACCAATGCATGATATATATTTCCTTATATCCGGAGAAAGTAGAATAAAAATTACAATTGGATATGTTTGTATTTATTTATAGTATAACTTTTTGTTCTTATCGCACCATGGTGAATATAGCACACTTTTTTGTTTCGCGTTTGTTAGTTTATTTTTGTTTATAAATCATCTACATGGGCAGATGAGACAACATTTTTTGATGTGCAAGTGATGAAGGTTTTCTTTGATTTTAGTTTAAAAATGCAGACATGTACGAAATAAGAAACCAAACGGTTTTCAAACTTATATAAGTTTTTGTTTTTATAATTTTCTAAAAATAGTTTTTGTGTTTTTTTTTTAAGAAATCTTGTTTTCTTTGAAAGATAGTTGGTTTAAGTATAAACAAGTTAAGAACACGTATAAATTTTAGTATGGAGCGAAAAAATTGGTGTATTTTTCACCTTATATGTATTATGTATTATAAACTTTTAAAACATGGTCGTTTTCAAAACTTGTTTGATTTCAAATTTTAAGCAAAACGTATCGATTTCTTAAAAAGGCGTTTTCTTCCTTATATTGCCTTTTCGATTTCCGAATTCAAGCGACCATAGACATACAATTACAGAATTTACGTTTCCTTAGATAACTTACTTTGCGTTTGATGTTTTTACAAATTGTTCAAAAAATAACAAAAAAGTCCATTGAACATTATGAAGCCAGATCATTTAATTTCTGCCTCTGGTGTGTTTCTTGAAGAATTATCTGCAATATTCGATATTTTAGGTTTCGCATAAGGTTTATGCCTTAGATATGATGTTTCTCGTTTTGTTGATGTGACTAAAGAGTTCTCGGGTTCTATTCATCCTTCGTAATACTTCGTTGTTCGATACATGTAGTATCCACGGTATTTAAAGCACTCGTTGATGGATCCACATTTCAAATTCTTTCAGTCGTCTAACTTCTGTAGCTTTTATCCAGTTATGCCTTTTTAATATAAGCCATTGTACATACTATGTACTTATTAATAATTAATTATATTTCTAAAGAATCACTATCTATTTTTTTCCTTCTTTTCCCTTAAGGACCCCGTACAAAAGAAACGCATACTCGATGAATTAGAAGGGGAAATTTATGAAATTAATGCTGAACAAAATTTTCTATTTCTACGTCTAAGACGTATTGTAGATGAATTTATGAAAATGTTAAAGAAAAATGAAATACCCACAGATACTGAGACAACAAATGCCTTTATATCCAAAGAGCTGGTGCCATTAATCAATGATACAAGTTTGATAATTGTACCCACAACTGTTGTTAAACGCAATAGCGAAGAGAAATTGATTGAAAAGTACTTTGAAGTTCAAAAGGATACTGAACCGGAACAACAAGCTCACATGGAAATTATTGATTTAGATGATGATGAAGATGATGATATGACTGACAACAATGTTGAGGAGCAATCATTTTATAAAACTAACAGTAATAATCGTTTTGGTCACAAACGAGAATATACAAATTTTGATGGAAACTTAACGGGTGAAAGTCTTTTAAAAAATCTACACGCCAATATGGCTGCGGCTCAACCTTCACTTTTAAAACCTTTTAATCAGAGAATGACTCACGATTTAATGTCATTGGATGTTAAGCCTAATGTTAGCAAACCGGTTAAAACTTTAGGAGATTTGTATAAAAAGAAAAAGGAGGAAAAATTAGTACGTCAAAGAACGGCACACGATTTAATGGCTGTGGATGTAAAACCTAAAATCGTGAAACCCGTTAAAACTTTGGGTGAACTCTATCAGCAGAAAAAAGAAGAAAAGGATATGGAATTTCCAGTTTCTACAAATGTTAAAATGAGTCGTATGAATTTAAGACAAGCTTTGAAACGGGCACAAGCTGCCGTTAGAGGACCTATTAGCGTCAATATACCAGCACCGCCACCGCCACCACCACCACCACCAGCAACTGTGGGTGTTACAGAAGTTGTAAAGAAATTAACTAAAACTAGAGCTACTCGTGCTACTGTTGCAACTGCAGCCGTCGCTGCTGCCCCGGCCTCCTCTTCTTCTCGGTCACAAAAATCACCCGGTAGAAGTTCTTCATCTGAGGAAGGTACACCCGAACGAGGTCCTACTCCACCCCACAATTATTGGCCCGATGAATTCGAAGAGACTCGCACTAAGGCTGAAGAATATGGTCAGGAAATGTTTTTGAAGTTATTCGATCTGTTTACACCCGAAGTACATGCTCAGTTGCAGCAAAGACGTTCAAAAAGACGCAGACGTTGTGTACAAAATACTAATTATCATTATGGAAGGATTGAGGTGAGTTTGGATTTTTTTTTAATTTTTTTATGTTATTAATGTGTGGTTGGTTTATACAAATACATACAAAACCAAATTTCGAAATTTTGTTTTTGTTTTAAATGTAATTTAAACGGAGGAGTTTTGCGCTCGTGTTCTATAAACCACACATAAGATATTATTTTTATTTTTGCTCTCAACTTCTTAAATGGGTTTTATTTCCCCGATTTCATCGCTATAAAAAGAAAAATCGCTTAAAAATAAACTAAAAATAAGCAACAGTTCTACTTGTATAAATATCAAAGTTTAAACAAACACATCAACAATAAACAGTGAGTTTACCTCTCCAGTTTTTCCAAAATCTTTATGGATGAAGTTTCCTGATGATCTGGCCTAAGCAACCAGTGAAATGCGCATAGGAATAGCTTATCCCATCAACAATAAATTTCATCAAGAACAAAAACTGGGAATTAAGCACGAATAACAAAATCTTTTAAATTAAAATTTTGTATTCCCAAAAATTACTTTTGATAATTTATATTAAATATTTTTTCTTTGCAGCATCATCCACCCTCTTCTGTAAATGAACCTGACGCCAAAAAGAAACGCAAAGCTTTTCTATTATCACCTCAGGTTAAGAAGGCATTACCAGCAAAGCGCACTAAACGCCGCAGTGCCGATAATGTGTCTGAAACAAATTCAGCACCTACGTCACGTTCAGCCTCCAGTTCACCAGATGAGAAACGTTTATGTAATGAGTGTCTAAAGTCTGGTTTAAATCTTGAACAATGTGAAAATTGTAAATATTATTACCATGCTCAGTGTCATCGCGAAGATGATGATTCAATGATAGCAAATGATCCTAAAAAAGCTGTAGAGGACGTGCAAAAATGTCCAAGTTGCAAAAGAAAACATGATAAAGTTATAAAAGAGAGTAAGTTGATATTTATAATTTTTTTTAGTTAAATTTAATTTAAAATTTTAATTTTTTTGCAGAATTATTCGTTAATAAAAATTTGCAACTTTGTGCTCAAGATTTGGAATTGAAATATGCTAAAGAAAAAGATCGCCATGAAATTTTAGAAAGAACTGGCAAATCCTATAAAATACAAATGAATAAATTATTTAAAATAGTTAATTCAATTAAAAGTGAATCATCTACCTCCAATTCTGCCAATGCCCATGACAATGATGCAGATGATGATGTCATACAATTGGATTAAAGAAGTTCCATTAGTGCTGGTTCACACTCTTAAGCCTTCAAGAGAGAGAGAGAGAGGAAAATAAATGGCATTCTCTTTTCCCTTCATTCCTAAAAGCTCAAGACTTGACGACTAAAACTTGGAGAGTGTGAAACAGCACTTAAGAAGGAAATTTTAAACAAAAACAACAACTATTTGTAGAAACTTAAGTTTTTTTCTATTGTTAAATAAGTTTGTAACATTGAAACAACAATATTATTTTTCTCTTATGATTTTATTTTAAATTTAATAACTTGTATCTATTTTCTTAAAGAACTTGATTTACATATCAAAAAAGCAAAATTTTAATTAAAAATTGTGTTTTAAAACAACCTTTTTTGAATCAGTTCTTAAAATTTAATTTTATATAAATAACATAATGTTAATTAATTACCCCTTATCATGTTTACCAACAAAATATGTACTATTATTTTTTTATTAATTTATTTATAAGTTTTTTTTTTCTGTCGTTCTTTTGACTTTCAAATACAATTCAAAAAGTCGTTGGATTTATTTAATAAAAGATATACTTTAATAATTCTATTTTTCATTTTTTAAAATTGATTAAAATAATAAGTACATTTTTCTTTTTACTAAAGTTTTACATAAATCTATGTAAAATTGTTAGTATTGCACCAATTGTTAAGATTTTTTTAATTTGTAATTTATTTGTTTCACTGCCATTGCACAAATCACCTTGACAGAAGCACATGTAGACTTTCTTATAATTGTATATTGTGTTGGCACAACGGTCTTGATTGTCATCAGGTCCACGCTGGACACACATACGTTGTATAGCTTGATCGTAATCTGAAATAGAAAAGGTGGAACTAATAATAAAAAAGGTGGAACTAAATAATTTGTAAGTAGTGCCAATATTATTGCTGAAGCAAATTTAGCATCTTCGGCGCGTTCAATCAGTAGTTTCCAAATTAAAAATTCTTCTGCAACGAGGCGATAATGCGTCGATTTTGAATTACGCATTTAAAGCTATTTTTTTTAAAGGTAATTTAATGAGAGATGTAGCCAAAAATGAACCGATTTAATTTGTTAACCTGATTAACATTGCAATAAAGTATCTATAGGCCAAATTCAATCTCAATACCATCATAAAATAAGTAAGAAAGTATTTAAAATAAGTTTGAACGAAATTTAACCAAGTACATACCAACAAATTAAGATTATTTATAAGCACGAAGGAAAGAAGATTGTATGGTGGCTATCTTAAATCATGGACTGATTCTTCCGATTTAGGATTGGACCTTATGAGTATTAAAACGTACATACCAAATTTCATCAAACTACCTACAAAAATGTGACGCACAAGGTTAATATAGACATCCAGCCAGCCAGCTGGACGGACGAATATTTATATTGATTCAGGTGGGTCCAGAACCAATTGTTTTATGTGTTACACACATCACATAAACGCGTTATACCCTGTACATTTATAGTAGTGTAATAAAAGATCCTAACAGAATTTTGAAAAGTGCGTTTAAACGCTATTTTCTATGTTATATGTAGTCCAACAAAAATATTACTAAAGGCCGTTATACACTATCCCATAAGGTCTTTAGTAATTTACGAAAATGCAACCCTGTCATGATAAGTTGTTACTGTTTTTTAAAAATGTTCAATGAATAATTAGATCAGGGAAGCATTTTTGAAAAATACATAAGACTTTGTGGGATAGTGTGTAACGGCCTTAACTGGAAATAAAAAAAAATGTTACATACAACCTTGTAATATTGAGCCAGCGATATGTCGCCAATTTATGTATTACATAATTGAATGTTTAATTTGGCTTGGTTGGAGGCTTTCTAAAGGACAAGCCAACTCCAATGAATATGTATATTTTATTTTTTTTTTGATTTGCTTTCTTAAAGCTTGAAGCGATATATTCGTAACTTATAAACAAATTTTTAAGTAGATACAACACATATGTACATACCTTTTTCTAATCTTCTTTTAACAATAAAATAAAAATTCTGAAATTCTGTAACTTTTTAGCGACAAAAATTTGTCGTTAAGTATTCGTAATAAAGTTTTAACAATTTTTATCGGTAAACAATATCGGTAACTAACGACAAGAAAAAAGTTCTTGGTAAATAATAACGATAATAAATGTACTGTTAACAGGTTAAAAATATATACGGCCCAATTATTATTATTCCCATCTTTACAATTGAATTTACATAGGAAAAATCGGAGAAGGGAGAAAACTGCCGGGGAGTTTTTATTCATAATTGGGCTGATATTAAATAAGCCAATTTTTAATGCAAAAAAGTATAGCCGATGAAGCTCGACCATAAACCGCAGTATTTGCGACCCATAGGAAATCAAGTTTCAGCCAAAAAGAGTATGTTGTGAGGTTGGAATTCACATAAGATATTATAATGCCAAATAATCACCCTTATTGTGTTTGGCGTATTTAAAATACGCCTACGACTGTTTGGTAATAGATTAAAGAGATCGTGAACTTATTTCCTTTAATCTGTTACCAAACAGTCGTAGGCGTATTTTAAATACGCCAAACACAATAAGGGTAAATATCTAAATATCTACTGCTATTACTATGAAAACTACTATGAGATGACATAGAAGCTATTATAAAAGCAACTTTTTATAAGCTATTTTCAGGAGTGTATTTGTATTAGGGTATTCATTTAATCGACCTTTTCCTTTAATCGGTTAATCGCCCGATTAATTAACCGAGGTTTTGGTTTAATCGGTCAATAATCGGTTAATTTTGTTTTTGATCGGTTAACCGATTAATAAAGTTTTTTCATAAATTAAGTAATTTCAATATATAGAAATGCATTAATTATTTATTATTTGGAGTTTATTAGTAAAAAAAAACAATAACATACCAAACATTAAACTTCTTGAACTAAAACGAGCAAACAAAAAAACAATTCATAAATATGTAATATGCTTTTTTCAATTAATACATAATTGGGGGATTCACAAGGTGTGCTATCAAGTCATATCGTCATAATGTCCTAAATAATATTTTTCAATTGCTTAAAATAAATATTGTTGTGTTTCAAACAAAATAAACATTTTAATGCTGCGCTCATTGATTCGTCATAACTGCACAGTAGAAATATAAATTATAAGCGGTAGCCCACAATAGTCATATCGTCGGCTTAATATGCAAACCTGCTAACTTCCTTTCAGCACATTTTACAGCAGAGACAAAAAACTTTTTATTTTTTCTATTTGCTGCTTGATAGAAAATTAAAATAAAATTAGTTTTACACACTTAAATAAAAGAAAACTACAAGCTGGCCGACGAGGCGTATCTTTCTCTACCACACGGCATTAAAATCTCAATTTACATAAAAAGTGGATTTAGCCGGTTTGCATATTAATCCTACGATATATATTTCTACTAATTATTTAAAGACATAAGACTTTACAACTTTATGACTACTTTGTGAATCCCCCAAGTATGTATTTATAAAAAATAGACTGAGATAATTTTATTAGTTATTTCAATAGTTAAAGGAAATCTTATAAAATAATCTTTTAGAAAAGTAATTTGGTTTAAATGTTTTGGAGTAAAGCGATTCTTTTCTTTTATTTTGACAAAACTTGACTGAGAAAAAATTCTTTCACTTATCGTAGATCAATATCTAATTTCTCAGTCCTTTTTAATGATTTCTCTAAACATATAAAATATTCCATTATGCCCTTAGAGTCCTGTTTTAATTTTTAAAAATGTTATTTAATGTTTGACACTTCTAGTTGTTTCGGCTAATTTTGTTAAAAGACTGATATGAGAAGGTATGAGCAGAAACAAATAACTAAACACATACATATAAAAAGTACGTGAAACAAAAAAAGGTGTTGGCAATCAAACATTTTACCCATTTTTCGCCACTTTCCTGTTGATTGAACATTGAAATCGGTCGGCGGAAAATAGGTTGAAATGAAGACCACAGAACACCTTTGTTTGTATGAAAAAATATTTTCTTAACACAAACCTTTTGTATATAAGACGAAACAAATAATTAAAAACACAAAAAAATATGTTATAATACTACAAAAAATTAAAAATTTTATTACATCGGTTAATCGGTTAATCGACTGAAATTAACCGGTTTAATCTTTAATCGAAAAAAGCCAATTTGAAATTAACCGATCAGTTAATCGGGTAGTAATTAATCGGTTAACCGGTTGACGGTTAACCGAATGAATACCCTAATTTGTATGGGAGCTATGGTCAAATATGGACTGATTCCAATTAAATTTGCTATGCTTATTTAGGTTGCCATAAAATATAAGCTGTGTTCATTTACTAAAAATTGTTACAAATTTGTAACAATTGTTACTAAAGGGTGTTAAAATATTAAGGGCCGATGTTGATTTTGAACAAAACACAAATTATTTAGGAAATTATTGTCATTTCTTTTTATTTAATAATATTGATATGGTTCAATTATGTATGGAACAAAATATCGGCCAAATGGCCGCCGCAACCTCGGCGTTTGGGTGTTGTATAAATACCCAAATAAATTCCCAAAAAAGGAATATACCCGGTATTTACCCAGACCCATCGACCCATAAATTAAAAACAATTTTACTTCTACTGAGTTCATACCCACCCTCTTGTTGATCAAGTGCGATATTTATTTAAAAATCAACCCACCCACCTCACTTAAAAAACACTTTCATAAAATTTTTGAGAAATTAAAATATTTTCCAACGCAAAGTAAAGGGCTTTACAAAATAACATCCTAAGAAATTCTACATTACAGTTAATAAATGGATTACAATTAGAAATTTTTGAAGAACATGGTCCAATACTTGTAAAAAACAATACGGTATTTTTGAATTTGTTCACTCGTTATCTACACCTGCTTTATGTATTACTGAAGAAGATTAGACTTGTAGGGTTAGGCCTGTTAGGTACAACTACCTGTATTTCAGTTTTCTTAAGAAGCATGTGCAAAAGAATTTGAATTGTAAAACTATGTCAACTTTCTGTTTTCTGGTATGCAGCTGAAAAGAAAAGCTATGGGAGTTTTTGACATTTGTCATCTCTCATAAGGATGCTAACACAAAATGTAGACCTTTTCTATTACCTCAAATCAAAATTATTGTTCTTAACGTCCGTTGTCATAAAGTTGTAAAGTCATATGTCTTAAAAGAATTACAAGAAATATATATGACAGCTGTGGGCAACCGCTTTTTATTAAGATTTCTACTGTATAGTTATGACGAATCAATGAACACAGCATAAAAATTTTTATTTTTAAACAATTGTCAAATATTATTTATGACATTATGACGATATGACTTGATAGCACCCCTTATGAATCCCCAATAGATTTATAGTTAAGATTAAAGCTTGAAACGTGCCGTCCATATGACATATAAATTCAGTTAGCATTTGCATTGTTTTTAAACAACAAAACGGATCAGCTGTTTTGTTAGGGGACATATACGCTCGGCTAACTCTACCTTAAAATATTTTAACTTTGTCATTAGCTGTGTTCATTTACTTAAAATTTTTAAAAATTTGTAACAATTGCTAATAGTAAACATTTTTTTAACATGTACTTTTAACATTTATTTGTAACAATTGTTACAAATTTGTAAAAATGTTTAGTAAATGAACACAGCTATTGTGATCGCGTTCTCTATACACCTTTAGTAACAAACTTTTACATTAGGTGCGTTTGAGTACTTTTACAGTAAAATGCAGTAAATGAGCAAATTGAAATTTTTTCTCTCACAAAAAGCTGTTGTCCAAAAAAGTACGCGAACGCAAACTTTGTAAAAATTCGTAAAATAAAGGCAACAGCTGATGACAAAAAATTGAAGTGTTGAAAAATGTTAAACACTTTTGACTACTTAACTCGTTTTCTTATCGGTACTCGATTAAATACTTTTTATAACACAAACATTTTTGGAAATACAAACAAATTATTTTGTGTAATCTTTCATATTTGTTTGTTTTTATTTTATTTGATGTTACTAATTTGTGGCGGGTTAATTTATTCAAAAGAACAAGAATAATTTTTTTCTATTGATTACTTAAGTACCCAATTACTTAACACCTTTACAACTCTAAAAAATTACCATAACAAAAAAAGTTTCAAATCTTGGTATTTAGCTAAATAAATTTTTAGGTTGATGTGTAGTTTAGATATTACGTTAAAATGTCGTTATTGCCATCGCTTTACCTGTATATATTCAGCGACAAAGTTTAAAATCTTTTTGATTTCAAGTCAAAACATTATAACTTTACATCACTAAGGCTCTTTTTCACAACTTACCGATAGCTTAAAGTGGACTTTAACCGGCCTTATAAAAAGTGTTCCATTATTAAAACTTTACTTTAACATAAAGTGAGCGATAAAGTAAATAAAGGTTCATCCTACCTGGTAAAGGCAGGAAAGTAAAATTTTAATAATGGAACACTTTTTTTTTATTATAAAATTTATTATAAAATTAAATCAAATTCCAAAAACTATTATACATACATATAATTTAAAATAAAGAATTAATTATTAAAAAAAAAACTTACCATCCGCCGCATAGGCTCCGCCACCCTCAATAACCTTGCCACACCAGCCGGAAGCACATGGAATGGCTGAGAGCCCAGGTTCACTTTCTACGTCAGTGGCATTGAATGCAAATGGATCTTTACAACTGCCAAGTTCACCTCGTGAACGACAAGAATAACATCTTCTTAGTAGAGCTAGATTTCAACCAAAAAATTTAAAACAATATGTAAATTAATAATACACACAACAACATAAAAAAATACAACCAAATAAACAAGTATATGTAGCTCGTTTTGTGTATACAAACGTTTGATAAAAATTTAAACCCTGACATTTTTGTTCAAATGTTAAGTAGCACACCTTAAAGATTCATATTGCAGCCTAAAAGAAAAACGAGTTTATGCCTAAAATTCTCTATAATTTTATCAATATAATTTTTTTGAAATTTTTTTTTTTTAATAGAAAAAGTGAAATTAAAAAATCCTTAAAATAAATATGTACATAAATAAGTAAAAAAAAAACATTAAAAATAATTTCATAGTCATGAGTTTAGTTAAAAGGCAAAGCAGTTAAACACAAGAAGAAATAAAACGAAACACGAATAATTAAATTATGCCACAGAAACAGAAACATTAATTCATTTAAAACATCGCACAAATTTTTACATTCAACTATTGCTTTCTAGTTGGAATGTAACAAAACAAAAGACTTCAAGACACAAACTCGATTTTCATTTAAGGAATAATTTTATATTTTTTCTACTTACCATTCGATAAATTTATTAATATCACTATCACAGTTATTTGTATGCTGACGATTTTCATTTTTGTAATACTTTATTGTCTTAATTATTTATTTTTTTAAATTATTTTGTATTGTATTTTCTTTTTACTTTCAAAGACTAATTGTGCAAAGTGGCCCACATTACACTTCTTTTACTCTACTTCTTTAACAGTGTTATCATTTTAGCGGTTATTGGACACACAAAGCGTTTCTAAATTTATAATGTATACGAAGGTCTATCAGTAATGAATACAATTTTTCAACATTTTGCTTTTTGAAAAATAGTTCTATCTGAAGTTGCATTTAGAATATAATATACATACGTATTTATCGTTAAGAATCTTTTTTAAAAATCCTCTATATTTTTTTTGCATTTCTAAATTTGATTTCCGACTTTTTAATTTTTTTTTTCAAATTAGTTAAGCTATGCTCACACCTATTAAATATTTGACGTCCTACACGTAACCACTAGTTTTATTAAAAAAATTATTTGCTTTTGAAAAACGTTGAACCGATCATCCGAACATCATTTAACAGTTTCTAAATTACACTATCCATTTATTTTCTTACAAATAAAGTTTAGTATATCAATATAAATTGTTAAAAATAGAGTTTAAGTTTGATCAATTAACTGGTCACGCTTTTTTCGTCAAATATTTGTTAGGTGTGAACATACCTTTAGTTTTAAAATTTTTGTTTTTATTTATTTTTTTTACTTTTTATTACAAAAAAAAGATTTTTTACCTTTAAACATTTTTTTTTAAATTTTTATCAGATTTTTAATTTTAAGTGATTTTGAAAATTTTAGAACTAATTTACCTCTACCTGCTTTTCAGTTTTTTCATTTATGTATCTCATCAGGTAAGGTATTTTTTTAATCTAAGTACACATCATAAATAATTTAACAAATCTCAATATTTGTAAATGTCTTAAATTCCGTTGCCTAAAAATTCTGGGAACATTATCTTTACTTGAGATTTTGGGATATGTCTGCTGTATTAAATATAAACCTAAATTAATTGGTTTGCTTATCTAAGTGCTAAGTTACCCCTTCAACAGCAAAGCCATTGAAGCGAAATTGTTTGGCCTCGAGATATTAAAAAAGCCATCACAAATAACATCTTACGCCTGATAAGCCTCTTCCACAAGCTATCAATGACCTACACAACTTGTAGGAAGGTGAGGCTTCAAAGTCTTCTTATAATTATTGCGATTAGTTTTTGTTTTTGTTGGTTCTCTATCACGTTGCAGTAATGGCGAACCGAAAAACTCTACAGTTATGACATGCCTAACCAATGCGGACAAAACGTAAAACTCTCGAAGGCAGACAAACAGAGAAGGCCTGATTGCGCTTAAGATATAATGACAATGACTCGCGATTTGCTTGCCTGCCCAGGAGCAGTTTTACGAAAAAACCTAAATTTAAGTTAGTTTTTTTTACACCGGCATTGACTTTCTTATTTAATCGAAAAATGTGTAAAAAAATCGTGTGTCCATAAAAGTGCAATTGTGTAACAGATTTTTTCGTCCGACTTTCAAATGTTCAAGAAATTTTACACACAGTATTGATTAACTAACGCTATTGAAACAGTGTTTTTTAAACATTTGTTCGCACAACGGTAGCTAACAACACTGCAGTATGGATATTTTAATAAACGTAATCTTGATTACTGTTGTTGCATTCTACATGGGCTACCGTGCCATACGTATTCTCTACATAAAAAAACAATTGTATGTAAATAATTCTGCCAACGTCTTGTTCTTGTGCACGCATATCAATAGATTGTCAAGACGGTGTGCTTTAAAATGATAGATTCTATGCGATTAGTACTGAATTTTTTGTGCGATAGTGTGGCATTGGTAACAGATTTTGCAGTTTTTTTTATGTCAGATAGCATTTTCTCCGATTTTTATCCGATTGTGTAGGATAATTGAATCTTGGCCTTTACCCCAATACCACACGGACAATAAGTTAGGCAATTATTGCCGGAGCAACTGTTAAATTCTATTGTAACACAAGATATTGAGGTGTGCACTGCATAAATATGTCTTATGGTGTTTTCTTTTCTGACAATAATGTTCCATGTATGCTACCATTCGCGTGGGTTTTTGTTCTATTCTAAAAATATATGCAAAAATGTGAGAAGTTGTTGTTTTCCTTTCTTATATGTTGCAAAAATAAATGGCAAATTTGTTCCATTTCTTACCCCCCGTTATAATTGAGTGTGTGATAATACCCTTTTTTGCATCTGCGTTCAATACTTTTTTATGCAAGCAAGTTTTTTTTTTAATCAAAACATTTTTTTTAGAAATTACTAGCTGCCCGAAATAGTTCCAAACATTTGAACCTCCTGCGCTCATTTTATTAAGTACTATTTTACTTTTTTCTTTTAAATGTTTTTTAGCAGTCAACAATTTTTCATATTTTACCACATCACTTTTACACTCACTAAATTCTATAAAATTTATTTCTTCATCAGATTCTGAATCTGATTCACATGTATTATTTATAATTTGAAAAAAATTTGTTATTTTTGAATTTTCCATCTTATACTACATTTACACCTACGCAAAATCTAGTACTTACGAGATTTCGAGCCAAATCTAGTTGTTTTTGACTAGATTTCCCATAAAAAACAAAATCTACTTCGTGACAAGATTTCGACGAAATCTACTCAAAATCTAGTAGTACTTAATGATGCAACTATGGTTTTTACAATATAGCACTAAAAAATATTTCCCTGCACAAGAAAAAATGACATTTAAAAAAAAACAAAACAAAAATTGTTAAAAAAAATATTAAAAATTTTTATAAAAATTGTAAAAAAATTAAAAACACGAATAATATTGATAAAATAAATATCGTTGATTATTAAAAAAAAGGTAATGCAAATTTTTTAATGTATATTTCTTTTTGTGTTTGTGTGTGTAACGAAAAAACTTTAAGTCAGCTGTTGTGTTATAAAAACAAAATCTCGCTAATGTCAAAAAATACAATGTAAACGCACTACATTTCGAAGAAGATTTTAAATCAAATCTACAAGATTTCGGCCTAATGTAAATGTAGTATTAAGAACTTTTTCCAAAAATTCGTTAATTTAAACTTAGCAAAAAAAAGAAAGTTGCCACATAAATAAAGAAAAGAAAGTTTGTGTTGCCATCTTACAAACAATAAAAAAGTATAAAAGGCAGGAAACATCCCTGATGACCGATATATTGGTAAAAGTTTCTATTAGTTTATTAAAAGCAAAATGAAAAACATGAAATATTAGGAACAATTGTGATTTTTAGTTGAACTGTTTATTTAAAAAAAATAACAAAAAAAATATCAACATGAAATATTAATATTCGATTAAATTAAATTGTGACTGTTACCGGCGGCTGATTTTAAGCCGACTATAGTCGATAATTTTTCGGCGGCGGCGGCTGTTAAATATTTTCGGCGGCGCGGCTCAGCCGGCTTAAGCCGTCAAGGCGCAGGTCTCTGTGATGGATATAAAAATTTTTTGTTTTACTACTTTTATACAAATTTTTTTTTTTTTTTTGGCGCAAAATTTTTAACAAGAACTGACTTTAATTATTGTAAAACAGTGTTGTTAACGCTTATTGGAATTCAAAGAAAATTTAATGTTAAAAATTGCTACAACAGCGGTGAAAATTGCTTATTATTACAAACTTTGTGTTGAGTGTAAAACGTAGCTACCATTTTGTTCCATTGTAATTTAGTAAAATGTATCACTTTGTAAGGGTACGCGTAACCTGATAAATATATTACACAATTATAATGCTTTATTATTTTTTAGAAAAGAAAACCCCATAAGAATACATGTTCAGCAAAAAAATGTTATAATACATTGCTAAGCAATTATTTTTAAGCACAAGCTGTCAAATTCAGTTGCCATTTCCTTTAGAGTTGTCTTGTTAATGGTGTTAAAAAAAAACATATAAAATTAGAAAAAAACTTCATTGTGTATTTTTAAAATAAAATTGAATTAATACATGCTTTCACAGCATGTTTAATATTTTATTTTTTGTAATATTAAATATTAATGTTGTTTAATACTTTTATTTTCTACGCTCAAATTTTTCTTCGTCGTATAAACTCAAGGCAGAGCTATATTCTAGTCACTAAACGTACATATCTATTTTTTTGCAATTTTTTATTTAGCAAAATTGATTTTTGTAAAATATTTCAATTCCTACTTTTTTATTATAAAATTATTTGGCTGAAGTGCAGTTTTCGGAGCGTACGAAAAAAATATGCCACCTGATTCAGAATAAAAAAAGAAAAAAAACCAAAATTAATATTTAAGGGGGTTGAGGCCTGTGGGGCAAATTACCTTTAATTGGAGTACCCACACATAGATATAAGTGGAGGGGGTAATTTTTTTTGACCCAGAGGGCCCCAGAAGTCCCGCCCGCCCTAAATTTGATTATTATTTAATTTGAGTTCCACAACAGTTCAGGTTTTTTCTTTTTAATTTCAGAGGGGTTGAATTTTTTTTAATTTTTTTTTAACATTCTATTACACATTTACTTTACCTATTCATTTGATTTTTGTATTTACTTTATAGCATTAAACAATTGTTAGTTCATATGTCTATTTGTATAATAAAAAGTAAGTTATAATTTAATAAATGTAGCAAACATGTAATTTATTATCTCTCTATAAATAAAATAAAACTTAATTGTAGTTAGTGCCGGTTCACACACGTCAAGTCTTGAGGTTTTACGAGAGAGGGGAAAAGAAATGGCATTATATTTTCCCTTCTCTCCTAAAAGCTGAACACTTGACGAGTCAAACTTGACGTGTGTGAATCGGCCCTTATTTTTATCAAATTAATTTTATAAATATATTCACAGCACTGTTCATCGCATTAGAGTTGCCACCATTTTACAGTTTTATTCAACACTCATATGTGGCCACATGAAAGTATGGTAGCTTTATAAAGTGTTCACCTTCAAATTACTAGTAATTTCACCATGGTTCTAACATTAAGAATTCACCTACAATTAGGTGAATAACTTTGCTTATAGTAGCAAAGACACTACAGCCAAATAGTAAGTTATTGCACCTTTTGTCAAACCTGCATTATCTACCCAAAGTTAAAGTTTTTGTTATTAACGCGATAATGTATGTGTTGTAGAATGCAAAAAAGATTAACTTTGTGATATAAATGTAAACAATTTACTTGTTCGAAATTTTGCCAAAGAAAAACAACTTAGTTTGCAATTACTTACAAAAATCGCTTTTACTGCCATACATTTGATAAAACTGTGGTTTTGACAAAAATACGTTGTATAACAGTAATATCTGCGTAGGGTGGAGTAGGACATTATATGGTTAGACTAGCCCTAAATAGGTATTTCTTGTTGCATATTAATATTTAAACGATTTTTTTTATAAATCAGAAATTACATAAATATAAACAATTTTCTAAATATTCACAAAAAACATTTTAGGTTGAACAAATTTTCATAGAAAATTCGTTTTATAAACCTTTAATAAATCAAACATTTTTTTATGAATAGGGGGTAAGTTTTTACAAAATTCTCAATTTAACGTTTTTGTTGGAATAAGTGATATTCAGGTATGGGATGAAAAACAATCGTTTTAAGCAGGTGTGATGAATTTCGACCAATTTTTAAATCCATTTCTGAAGTAAAGTTTTAATTTTTTGTTCAAAATACAGTTCAATTAACATATATAATAAAGAATTTAAAAGAATATATACAAGAAAACAGAGGAAATTTATTGGAAATCAACTTTTAAAGATACTGAAAACGACATTATCGTTTTCAAATCGTATTTTTTTTAAAATCGTTTTCCATCACATACCTGATTATGTGCTTATAAAAGTGTTGGCAATTTTTGGCAAAAGTTAGCGAGTTATCTATAATTAACGTATTAAATCGATTTTTTTAGATTAACTTTCATATATGTATTAAACGATTTTTTTTTAATATTTTACATTTGAGTTCTAGACGTATTTTGCTTTAACATTTAGTGAGTACATTTCTTTTACGTTGTAGTGATTTTCCCGAACTTGAGGAATTTTGTTTTTCTATGAATAATTTTCCGAGTCTGTCTTTCTGAGCAAATTTTGGATTTATGAGCTATAAAAGCTTTTAATTTTTTTTTATGGTATTTTTTTTTTATATTGTCGTCTTGCCAAAATTTGTTTTAAAATATTTGTAATTTAAAAGTTTTACCGATTTAGTCGATTTTTTTAATAATTATTTTTATTTAATTGCTTCTTTTATTGTAATGTTGGTCAGAATTCATTAAGAATCTTTCAATAGATTCTAAAATCAAATATTTTGTTAAATAAAATTTAAACTTTGAAACCTTTTTTCCCTGTTTTAAATTTTTTTCTTTTTTTTACTATTAGTTGCAAGTTCTGATTTATTAAAGAAATTTAGCGATTTTTATTGTTAATTAACCTTAATTTTATGTAAATTAATAATTTTTAGAACATAAATTTTTTTCTATCACTTCAAAGACTATTTACCAATAAACTTAATAGAATTTTTTACAATTTAAATATACTTACATTAAGCCAACTTACATTTCAAAGTCCCATTTTCTCTCAAACGTTAGCACCCAAACACACTTTTGGAACGCATAAATACATTAACGCATGCAAATGTATTTAATATTTTTTAAATTTATACAGTACACATTATACAAAATGGAAAATTCTCGAATGTATGCATGTTGTTTGTATTTTAAATTGGAAAATTTTTGTAATTTTCCCACATACATAATTTATTTACATATTTACCCCCCAAAAGAACTGGACTATTTGTAATAAACAGCAAAACAGTTCATGTAAAATATGACAGAATCATGAAGAAGAGATAAAAATGGAATAAAAACCAATCAAAAATTGCGTAGTGATTTGTAAATTCCCAATCCATGAATATAAACTAGTAGAGGAGATGCAAACAAATAAACAAACTCATACGCATACGAGTGCTACACAACATATACCCAACAAACACAAAGTCAAACGTTTGGAAAATGATGGTACATGTTTTTGAAACGACAGCGCATATTAGAAAAAGGTTTAACCCTTCTAAAAGGGTTTTCTTAGTTTCTTCTCCTTCATTTTCAAAATAACGGCATATCTCGAAAACAGGAACAAACCTTAAAAACGGTTAGCCCCACTCGATTCAGCGTACCCGAATCGGGTTAAAACGCCAGGTGCCCCGCTTGTCTTAAAAAAAGTGTCAAAGTCTAGCACAGTGTTCAAGACTTCTTTTATTTCAGGCTGTTACTTTCTCTAACTTCACTTGCCCTTTGGCCCTAACTCTTATATAATTTTACTCCTTTTTACTTTATTTCTACTTTACTCAAATTAATTTAACTCTATTATAATTGCACTTTACCCCTTGCTCTATTCTTATTCTAATCTACCTTTACCCTGTTTTTACTTTCGACTTTAGCACAACTATTACTCTACTCTGCTCTACTCTACTATAACTCTAACTCTACTTTCTACTCTTACTCAACAATAAATCTACCTTAAATTTTCTTTCACTCTACTTTAAATCTTCTTTTACTCTACTATAAGTTAACTATACTCTAACTCGATTTAAATCATACTCTAACTCTTCACTAACTCGATTCTAGCTCTACTTCAGCTCTACTCTCACTTTACAACAAATCTACTTCAGCTCTACTCGGACTCGTACTAATTACTCAAATAATTTTTTTTTTCAGAACATTTGACAAGTGTTTTAATTCAAATCCCTCTCATATCAAAAAATAAGAGTTTGCTGGGTATTCTTTTATACACATCAATCAGTTAGTTACTTTATTGTGGCATACACAAGGCAAATATAATTTTCCAGTTATTATTACAACAAAATGCAAATAATCACACACAGATAGACAAACTCTCATAAACTTACAACAGTTATGGAGACAATCAACAGTAAAACAGAGCCAACTACAGCAAAAACATCAGCAGCTAAAGCAATTTCCATTCAACACATTTTACAATTTTACACTTAAAGCTCTAAAGGGAATTAAATCAAGTTGTAAACACACTTACACACTCCTAACCAAAAACAATCATACACTAGTACTACATATACATACATATTTACTAATAGGGATATTGGCCGTTAGTAAGGCGAGATATACTACATAGTTGGAAATAGGGTAAGGGGAATGGCCTTTACTAACAAAAGAAAAGAGGAAACATTGGTTTGAATAACAAGATTTTAAAATGAAATGAACGAAAACATTTCAACGCTTCAACACCTTCAGGACTTGTGCGTGTGACTTGAGTGAGTATTCAGATTGTGATGAGAATGAGATGAGATTGTTGGTTGATAATGATGATGAAGATGATTTAATGCACACTTGAATGAATTAGACAATCAGTGACTGTGTTGGTTGGTTGTCTTGTGTATCCATCCTTCTTTTTATTTTTTTGCAATTTGGATTTTTGTTACTTTTTAGTAATGTTAAAATATTAAAGCATTTTCTCGTGCATGAATATGTTGTGAGATATTCCATTTCCTTCTCCGTTTCAATGAATTGTTATTATACATTTATATGCAAGTCAAATTCTAAATGTTTAAAGAATGATGAAAGGTTTTTCAAAAAACGGAAGTTATCTTAGGGGAACTTTAAAAATAAAGCAAAAAAAAATTCAATTCTGTTTAAGGAAATCTACCGATTCCTTTGAAATATTTTGAGGTATTTAATGAACTCAATTTAACACTCTAAATTTCTACCTTAACTTTACGCTAACTGTACTTTTATAAAAATCATACTTTTCTTTTAATTACCTTTAATCCCTTTCTACACTAGCTGCTCTCAAACTTAACTCAAAATCCACTTCTATCCTTAGTTTTTTCTAATTCTACTCCAACTTTTATCTATCTCTACTTTAACTTTTCCTATACTATATTCTAAACGTGCCCTATTCTTAAAGCTTAGTTAGCCGGGAGTAACAGTAACGTTGCAAATCAGCTGCTTCATTTTGTTGTATGTAAAGCAATTAGAACAATTATTGTTAGCAGTAAGATGTTAAATTATTGTTACTCCCGGCCAACTGAGCCTTAACTCTTTTCTAATTCTACTTTATCCCTACTCTATCTTTGCTCTATATCTACCCAATAAATTTTTTTATCATTTTGCGAAGCACTAAAGGTACATTAAAAAAATTAGCGCACAATTATGCGCTACGCAATAACACAATAAGATATGCAGTAAAGTAAGCTGACGAACTTTTAACAAATTTTATAAAAAACAACATTTCAAGTGCCACGGCATTCCTTTACTACGAAGCAGGTTTGTAAGGGAGAATACTAAAAAATAACTGTAACAAAACATTGAGTGTGTAAAGCTGATATCTACACTAACCAGTTTTCATATGCGTTGAATAAAGCGCTTTTTGTGTCAAAAATGTATTGCTTCAAAGTGGGAACTCACCATATAAAATGCAGGCCTTCCGTAAGCGAGATGGTAAACGAAACTCTTACATATCTCCCTTACAAACCTGCTACGTTTGAAGCTTAATTTACTTTCGACTTTAGCTCTTCTCTAATTCAACTTGAACTTCTCTACTCTAACTCTAGTCTATATTTATTCTAACTCTTCTTTGACTATCTTCTAACTTTATTTTCTCTATTCAAATTGTATTCTACTGAAGTCACACTCTACCATAACTCTTCTTTAAGTATTATCTAACTCTACTTCAACTCTACTCTAATTCTAATCTAACTCTGACTCCAGTTTGCTACTACTCTTACTTTTAAATTTACTTCTATTTTTCTTGAATTAATGGTGTTTTCTTTTCTACAAAAAATGTGACATTTTATTTAAAAAAAATGCAATTTGGTGTCTGTTTCCTAAAAATTTTACTCCCGAAAAGGATAAGTTTTTTAGAAACATACACCAAATTGCATTTTTTTTAAATAAAATGTCAAATTTTTTTGTAGAAAAGAAAACACCATAAGCTTTACTCTTAAGCAACTCTCCTCTCGACATTACTCTTCTCACAGTTTTTTTTTACTTAAATACGTAGAGGGCTCAGAGCTCAAATGAATCAAGTCAAAAAGAAAATTCAAAAATAATTTGTGTTTGAGTAAGTGAACTGCCATTAATTTCTAGAGGCATTTACTTGAGTGTACTACCGTTACCTTAGGAACGAAACACTCCTTCACTTAAGGCCTCATTAGTTTTCAAATCACAAATCACACATACAGATTTTCAATTAAACAGAAATAAGACAGCTGATTCATAACAGAACATAACGTACAAACTAATTCTGCCTTTAGTCCGTTACATAACTGGATAGAGTTAAACTTATACAATGTACACATATACAATGTATATAAATTAGTCATAAAATATAATACATATGGGCATTTCCTGGGGTCGCGAACGTACGTTCGTACGCTTTTGATGTACAAATAATATAGAAAACAAAACTTTTCCTAGCACTTTTTTTGCGATTCGATAGCATTTGGGTAGCTGTATGTTTAGTGCAAAGATGGATTTCATCGAGTTTAAGTTTTCATAATAATAGTTATAAACATGTGGTCACGAACGTACGCAAAATAGAAGTCAACTTTGGATGACAGTAGTGAAATGTAAAAATCTGCGTAATGGGACGGAATATTCAAAAGTGGTTAATTTATTTTGAAAGTGTATTAATGAAGGTCTGCATCCAGCATTTACAAAATAAAATATTTCTCTTGGTTTTTGTTTAATTGGCTTATGTACCGGTCGCGAACATACGGGTCGCGAACGTACGATTTTTCCATATGTTTTTTTATTATTATCACCATGCAGCAACTTAATACTAAATCTACAATTGATTGTAATGGAGAGATTATGAAGAAAAGGTGTAAACATAACATATTTTTTGTATGTAAAATAAGTACATAAAAATGTCTTTAGAAGTAGAAAATATAAGAAAATATAAAATTTTCCAGTTTCCAGCGCAATTTCCTATGCAATTTCCTATGCTATAAAACCATTCTTTTATAACAACATAGATTTTTTTATAATAATAAACAGTAAAAGACGATGATTATCAACATTTTATTTTTTCATCCTGGTAGACCATTCTGGGGAAATGCCCATATGTATAATATACATTTTTTATGACTTACTAGCTGGCCCGGCAAATGTTGTTTTGCCATATAATTTACTTCTTTCAGACGTTACAGTGTCTGCATGCCAAATTTAAAGAAACCCGGTTGATAAGTTAAAAAGATATTAGGAGGGGCAGCTTTTACCGCTTTTGCCATATTTCACGCCCTAAATAATAAAAAATATAGGCTATAATTCCTTCCAGATTTTCACTATTTGCCTGCCAAATTTCAAAACAATTGGTTGATTATTTAAGAAGATATAAGGAGGGGGAGATTTTACCCCGTTTGTCCTATTTCACGCCCTATTACTTATTTCCTTTCTGATGTTACAGTATCTGCATGTCAAGTTTTAAGAAAACCGGTTGATTAGTTAAGAAGATATAGGAAGGAGGAGCTTTTATCCCCTTTATCCCTTTTGCCCTATTTCCCTTCAAATCACAAATTTAATGATTAGATGTTACGGTGTCTGCATGTCAAATTTTAAGAAAACCGGTTGATTATATAAGAAGATAAACTACACAGACACACTACTTACGGCCCATAGAGCATGCATATAAAATTTGGTCAAAATCGGTCCAGTAGTTTTTGAGTTTAGCGATCACGAGCATACACGTAATTTTTATATATGTAGAGATTTCGGTTCAGCTCTGAACCCTCAACATTTAGAAGGCTGGGTCAGTTTATTTTTGTCAATTAAGGGTTAAACAGAAACGTTTTTTGCGGGTAAAAATAAAAAAAGAAACCATTGTGCTTGCTGCCATTGCAGCTCTGGCTGCATCTATGTTATCAGTGAAATGCCGGATGTCTCTAAATGAGAATGCGGAACATTCCAGGGTAACGATGACATGGGTACCAGGTCACAGTGGATGCATGGGTAAATAAACTGCGAACGGTCTGGCCAAACAAGGCTGTGTCTTGGACTACATGTTCGTCGACGGCCTGATCGACATTTTAAAGGCTAGCTGCAAGACTCTGATCAGACGTGAGTCGTATAGAAGGGCTCATGGGAGCATACCTGCTTGATGGCCTAGCTACGACGCTCACAGGGGCCAAATGTGGTGATTTCACTGATTAATTAAAAAAAAGTTCAAGTGCCGTGAAAACTAAAAGTACTCTTTTAAAGTGTATAAAATTCAACATCTGTAGGCATTGTGCGAAAAGTGAAAAAAATTAAATTAAATCCGATTTACCGAAAGTAAAAAGTAACAAATATAGCCATGAATCCATCAAGCTGAGTTATTTATTCAAATGTTTTGCTTAAATTTGTAAAAAAGTTATTTTTGGAAGTATGTACTTTTATTTTTTAAGTTTTTATGGGATATGAAAAAAAAACAATGGATTTTCCAGTTTATGTGGACATAAAGTTGTCTTTTAATTGTGCCCAATTCAGCAGATATATATTTTTTTTATTTAAAGGATGCACAAATCAGCTTTATTTTAGAAAAAATTATGCTGCTCATCGGTGCGCCTTAGAAGTTATGTACGATTTAATAGCAACACGCGTTGAGTTTACCAAAAAGGAGCGCTTTACGACTTCTGCTATAACTTTTGTTGCTGTTGTTGTTGTCAATGTTTTCTGTGTTCTTATTAGAGATGTGCAAATGTCGTGATTTGTTACGCGCAAGTCATGCGTGAGTCACACATGAGTAACGCGTAACCATAGTTAAATTTATATCTTATTATGACTTAAAAACTAGAATATAAAAATTAAATTCTTACGCACTCACGAAATACCTTAACCTTATTAAATAAATAAATTTTTGAGTAATTCGTATCCGAACTCATTCAATTGAAGGCAATTCAGCGGAAGTATGCGTGATTTAAAAATCAATTTTATTCGGTAATTAATAATTTTTTGAATGATAGGTACTAGAGTATCCAATTATTCGACTTTTGGTTTTGTTCGAGTAAGGTTTTAATCGATTTTTTAAAATAAAAATTTCTCGATTAATCGAATAAAGGTTCGAATTACTCGAATAACTTGAAGAATTCAAATATTTTAATCCAATGGGAAAAACAAACATCTCTATTTGAACTCATACTTTTATTTTATAATTAAACAGAATACGAGAGGTGAGAGGTGCCAGCCAGTTATGAAAAATATTTTAAACCAATTTATTATTTTTTAAAATCGGTTAAAATTGAAATCGATGAAGATTCTCGTTAATTTTTTTTAAAAATCACCGCAATTTTCCTGATTTTAAGAGAAGTTTTGGTAAAGATAAGAATTCAATGTTTAATATATGAAAGGAATTTTTTTATAATCTTTTAAAACAGGATCTTTATTTAAATTCGTTTGATTCTAATTACACTCGTATGTATTCGGAATACAGAATATGGCTGATAACTCATGCATATTATTTTGTAATTTCCTTTATTTTAAAACTCAACTCTTTAGGTTTGGTTCATTTATTTTTTAACGTACATATTACTATTTTAGGACAAAAATCAGACGCATCGATTTCAAACAAGAACACTAAGGTTTTTTAGACGGATTGAATTCTATCGCAAATGTCAACATCCAGTCGATAAGAAGATACGAGGTAATAAAACAATGACATTCGGGTTTACCCATTTACAACTGTTGATGAACTTTTTTTTTACGGATTTGACGTTTATAGTCAGCGCTTAAAAAACTGCAGTCATAGAAGAAAAACTGCCATTCCTTCCACCTCTTCATTTGTCATTGGCCAAATAAACTTTTGCTTTTACTTCTGATTCCTTAAATTTAAACAGTCGCTTTCAAAGCAATTCAAAAAGCGAAAAGTTGAGCACAAATTTTCGGTTTTTGGTTTCGAATGCAGTTTTTAAACACTGTTAAACGTGATTTGCATAATTTATCACACATGCTCAAATCTAACAAGTAAGAAAGTATAGTCAGTATTTAAAAACACATCATGCTTATGTGTATATGGATTTATCTATGTTTATAAACTTCATTAAAATCGGTTTAAAAGTTTGTGAGAGGCAGAAATTTAAATTTGAATATTTTTGAAAAACTGTATAGCTTAAGTGTCCATATAGATATGGATCTATCTATGTTTTAAATTTCATTAAAATCGGTTTGATAGTTTCTGAGAGGAAGAAATTTCCCCCTATCTTCCCTCGTGGTCCTCCGATTCGGCCCATTTTCAATAGGATTGGTCCTTGTGCCAATAAGAACGTATGTCCCAAATTTTATCAAATTATCTCTAAAATTGCGACCAGTACTTTGCGCACAAAGTTACATGGACAGCCAGCCAGCCAGCCGGACGGACATCGTTAGTTCGACTCAAAAAGTGATTCTGAGTCGATCGGTATACTTTAAGGTGCGTCTAGGACCAATATTTTAAGGCGTTACACACATCAGCACAAATGCATAATACCCTCTCCACTATTGTGGACTAAAATAGGTTTAACGGTATTAGTAATAAAGATAAATGCAAGAGTAGAATTTTCTAAGAAATTAATTTTAATCGATTATTTGACATAAATTGTTCGAGTTATTTGTTATTCGAAATTGGCTATTTTAATTATTCGAATTCTTCGATTAATCGAGTGGTACTATAATAGGTAGCCATCTCCCCCCTCCTATGCTTCCAAGATTTTTTTTTACACATGAAGTTTGTTTTAAGAGCTACGTACATCAAATTAAGTGTGCCTAACTATTGTAGTTATTCAGATACACAAGCAAACTAATACATTTTTTTAATGCCCCTTCCTATACCACTAAGATTATTTTTGGAACATTCTTAGAGATACGCACATCAAATTTAATGTGCCTCACTATTGTTGTTGTGCAAATATAAGAAAATTAATAAATACTTTGTATGGGGGTATCCGACTCCCCCTTTTTATACCTCCCAGATTTTTTGGAACATTTTGTGTGCCTCACTATTGTAGCTGAGGAGATATTAATTGATCCGCAAAAAGGGCTTTTGGCCCCAGTGCGCGACGCTGCGAGAACGCGCGTGTTACTTGGTCTCGGTAGGGAACAGATAATGACAGTGATATCGGTCATAACCGGTTACTGTGTGATAGGGAATCATGCGGTGAGAATGGGTCTTGATTATAATGACTGATGTAGTGACCTTTGGGGAATAGTCTGGTGAATACTGGCTGCCTCTTGTCAATTACAAGCAAAAAAAAATTGGTCTGGCCAAGTCAGTAATTTCATAGACTTTAACATAAAAATGGAATTTCACCCCACTAATTTGCTCGAATCGAATCCAAATTAGTTTCATACGATTCAGCACATATCATTTATAGAATTCACGCCCCTGTTTTTTTTTTTGATTTTTTGTCATACGTAATTTTGACTTAACTGCCTGTTTTTTAAGTGCACTTTTGACTTAACTGCAAATTTAAGATAAATGCACAAAATTTCAGGCATTTTAAAAATATTTTCATACAAAAAATTCAAGTTAGCTGCACTTCGACTTAACTGCCCCAAAAAACATATTTTCTGTAATCCTTGCTTACTTGCATTTTGTATACCTGCATATTTACAATATTTTTTGACAGCTTTAAAATATTTTCATATAAAACATCAAAGTTAGCTGCACATATCGTAAATATGGTGTTCTTTTTCACATTAATATCCAATTTAAGCTGTTTATAAAAACCAAAAACGCAAACAAGTCAAGTTGCTTAGGCCTGCAACAGAATAAAGTAGTTGTAGTAGTACCTGAAGCTGACGAATGCTCTGTAGCGCAACAAAGTTAAAATTTCGAAATTTGCGCTTAACTGCAACGACCAATGCGGTAATCCTAGGGTTAATATGGTACGTGACACGACGGAACAACGTGTTTTTGTTTTTGAAACATTTTTTGAAAATGGCAAAAGTTTTTGAGATGTAATTAGGAAATTTAAAAGAAACTGGATTCGTTCATGATAACAGAAGCAGAATTTATCGATATAGAAAAACTTCCATTCGTCATCGTTCGCAGCATTCGCAACATTTTGCATCATGATCTCCATTTAAAGGCGTAGAGAATACGTGGTTTCAACAGGATGGTGCCACTTGCCTTGGAGAAAGAGATACAATGTCATTTTGAAAAAAAAGTTCAAAAATCGCATTATTTCTGGTAGAGGAGGAGTGAATTGGCCACCATGATCGTGCAACTTAACGCCTTTAGACTATTTTTTGAGGGGTTTTTGAAATCAAAAATGTACAGCAATAATCCGACAACAGTTCAAGAGCTTTAAAACAACACTATCGAGCACGGCCCTGTTTCTCAAAACTACAAGTTACAAATCTACAAGTAAAATACATTAAAATGTTCAAATGTTTTTTTTTTAAAGTATTTTACTTGTAGTTTTGTGAAACAGGGCCCAGATATCAACCATTGACAACAGTTTTTGAAATAAGTGATTAAGAATTTTGATAAAAGTTTGGGAGCTTGCCGAGCCAGTAGGGGGGTCACTTTACCGACATAATTTTTAATTTTTAACCGGAACCTATTTGTAATAAACTAAAATAAAAATTTTTTTTAACTCTCAAAAAAAACTCACACAACTTATCTTTCAGCTGTTTTTAGGTCCGAAACAAATTGACCCACTTTTATATATAATCTTTTTTCAGCTAAAGATCTTCCAACATTCGACAAAATTTAGCATTTAAAATATCATTGAAAAATATGTTAACACATTTATTATTCATTACATGGACCTTTGAATGAACTCTAAGAAACCATTCCACATTTTCAATCTTAAACAAATTTTCTGTGCGCCTTTTCAAACTCAATTATTAAAATGAAAAAAGAAAATATTTTCATATTTAAACAAACACTTCCTTGCATCCTTGAAAAGAAAAATATTTTTACAAACGTGATCAAATTAAAATGTAAAAGAATTTAAATGAAAATAAATCTATGTATATGACTGCAAATAAAACAAGAAAGAAACGGCCAAGTCGAACGATATGATACCCTACGTTACAGTGCTTGTAGACATTTTGTTCAGATTGCACCCATTTGGGACCCATAGGTAATCAAAAATTTATATTTTCCCAAGATTTTTTGAAAAATTTAAACATGGTTGAAGTATGATTAAAAAAAACCATACTATGTTCCACGCAATGGCCACAAACAAGCTTTTGTTGTTTATAACTAGGGATAAGATTTTCATGCACTGAAAAATCTAAAATATGCACTCAAAAATACAAAATATACACAATAAAAAAATAAAAAATATGCACTAAAAACTTAAAAAATTTCCATAAAAAATCGTTTTTTAATTAAACTAAAAGCTTACAAATTTTGAAATTTTGTTTTTGTTAATTAAGCGAGTTACTTTTGCGCTCGAATTACGTTTTTATTTAATAAAAAACACTTTTTAAAAAATATTAAAAAAATTTTATTTTAGAATTTTGACAACTTAATTTAAACCAGTCTACAGTCCGACTGTTTTTACAAAACTTCTTTTACTTATCAACTAACTTTAAAAATATGTAATTATTGTATTGTCAGCGAAAGAATATTTTAAGTATTGTGAAATCAATATAAAACTAGACTGTTGATTAAACAAATTAAATTAATAATATTAACTGAAACTAGACTGCTGATTGAACAGAATTAAAAAATATGAATTGAAACTAGACAAAATTAAATAAAAAAAATATTGAAATCAATTTAAAGTGAAAATGTTGACAATGCAATAATTACGGTTCATTAACTTATGGTTCAAAAACATTACCAATGCTGTTTAAGAATTGGTCGAACTTATCTGGGGCTCTGGTAGTATTGATATATGTAACTCTCGCGTTCTTAAAACAGGCAGTTAATGTTTTAAATAATAAAAGAGAAAATATTATGAAGTGTATGAAATCAATCATGAATAGAAGCAGTATGCCGATTTACCGCTAAAGGTGGTTTTAGGAGATATGTATTTAGTAGTGTACTTGTCAAATTCCCCTCTGCAAAATGCATACATGTTGTGTAAAATCTTTCAATTAAAGCGTGATTTGTTTTGAACTGGCAAACCAGCTGTTTTGCAAGTAATTTGTTTGTGGCGGCAAATACATATTGTCGGCTTAGAGTGTAAACCTGCTAAATCACTTTTTAAGAAAATTGAGATTTTAATGCCGTATAGTAGAGAAAAATATACCTCGTCGACCAGCATGTCGTTTTTCTTCAATTTGAGTCCTGAAGTGTGTCAAATCAACAATATTTTTGGTTTTCCTCTCAAGCAGCAAATAACAAAAATAAAAAGTTTTTGGTCTCTCTTGTAAAATTTGTTAAAAGGGAGTTAGGAGGTTTACACTCTAAGCCGACGATATATGTACATTACATTATTTACATATTTACAAATATTCTTCAAAAAACAACATTTTTAATTAACTGAAATACAATTTAAGCTTCGCTAGAAATAAGCAGCAACATTTTCACTGGTGTTCAAAATATAGCGACAATTTTTTTCACAAACTCACACAATTTGCATGAAGAAAACGTTTGCAAATGTTGCCCACAGCAATAATACTTTTTATTATTATTTTTTAAAACATTTTGTTAAAATTTTCATTCAAAGCCAAATAAAATTATTTTAATGTAATATTCCTAATTCAGTCTTTAAATTGAAGAGAATCCTTAACATTATATTTTAAATTTTCAGTTATTTTATTAAGAATTCTTGTTATATATTTACATAGTTCATATGATGGAGAATTTATCATTGAACATATTGGCCTCAATGGAAAATCCATTTTATGAATTTTTGGAAGACCGTATAGCCTAGGTGCCATTGCCGTATTAGTTTTAAGTTTATTCCTTTCCGTTATTGTAATTATATCATTATTAAAAAATTTTACGGAATATGGTGTTGAGTTTTTGAGAGTAAAAATTAAATGAACTTTTTGTTAAAAATAAATGAAAAATAGGTAGACCGGTTTTTAATTGAACTTTCATTTATTTTATATTACAATTTCAGTTAATTTTACGTACAGAATATTGTGAGTGTAGTAGTAGATATTTTGATAATATTTAACCTATAACCTCACAACATACTCTCTTTGGCGGAAACATGATCGCGTAAATACTGTAATGTAGGACCGGACTTAATCGACTATACTTTCTTACTTTTTTTGTGTTAAAAATTGGTTTATTTCCTATATATTTTTAATCTGTTAACAGTTCATTTATTATCGTTATTATTTAACAAGAACTTTTTTTGTGTCGTTAGCTACCGACATTGTTGGGCAATAAAAATTGTCAAAATTTCATTGCAGAAAAGCTCTTAATGACAATTATGGTAAGCTAACGAATTTTGACTACTTAACGACAATTTTTTGCCTTTAAAAAGTTACAGAATTTCATTACCGCGCTGTAATTTTTCTATTAAAGTGCTTAACATTTTACCTTTATACAAATATATGTGAAATATTATGAAGTGGTCACTTCTTAACAGAAGTTTATGGCTGGATTTATAATAACAATTAATATTCCTTAAAAAGAAAACTTTTTGGCCTTTAATATTTAAAAACAAATTTTTAATATTTGAATTTGAAGTAGAAATAAATAACAGTTTGTCTAAAAGAATATAGCGCTCCTTAAATCCGTTATTACAAGTAACATTATCCTAGTTATAACGAAATTGATGTTGCCTGTATTCATTCAAATACATTTTCCTTCAAATTTAGTCTGTGAAAATGATATGCAAATAGAATCATGCACCCAGAGAAAAAAGTTAATCATTTAGTATGGTTGTGAAAAATTTGTTAATCATACTTTTTTTGCCGCAAACATATTATGACTGAAGCGGAGAATTTTATATTTAGCTATTCCACATTCATTTTGACTATTTTTTTGATATGAATTAATCAAATTATTTATTTAAATTAAACAAAAACACTTTTTTTCATTATATTTTACTAGCAACATGTTGCGGTTGTAAAAGCAGCCATCATTAAATATTTTTGATAAACATATAAATAATATTAAAATTTTTGCCATGACCGTAAACAACCTAAAGAATATGGCTGTGGAGGTTAATATGGATAAAATAACCATAATATGTATGAAAAAATAATTTCCGTTAGATATAATTTAGTAATCCGCAACCTTATTTCAACATATTTTTTCTCTGGGTGTGCTCTTTAACTGCAACTACTCTTTATGTTTAAAATTGTGTTTGTGTGTGTGTTAGTGTTATTGAATGGAATATTGTGGAATTTACAAGTCTATTACAATAATATGTATTTATTTTTACACATTGTTGTTGTTTGGATTTTCGTTATTATTGCTTCTTTAATTCGATTGAGATTTATTTTACATTCAACAAGAGAGATACATACATAAGTAATATATGGTAATTTAAAGTTCTAATTGGTTTACGCAATTAGTAGAATAAATTAATGACATGTGTCGGTAACTTATAGCCTGTTTACATTACAACGAAATCAAGTAGATTTGATTTGAAATCAGTCTTCGAAAATAAACAGAACATTATTTAGAGTTCGGCTTACACACCCAGGAACGATATCTATTTGTTTTAGTGTTTGTGTAGAAGAACACAACCCCTAATACCGTTCTTTACTATTTTCAAGAAAGAGCCGAACATTATAAAGTGTTTTGTTCTTTGTTAAAAAACAGAACAATTGTAGTGATACTGTAGACAAACATTTTATTTTAATGTTCTATAATGTTTCTATTTTTACATTGATAAAGAAATGAGCAAACAAAAAGTTTAAGCAACGACCGCAGCACGAACAGCTTGTGTGTGTATTGTGTATATGATTTGTTTGTGTAAAATTATTTTGCTGGCTTTTTGTTTTTTTTTTCGTATGTGTATTTTGTTTTTGTAAAAAAGTTTGGTTGTTTTTTACCAGCCAAACAGGCGCTAACCACAACAGAAACGAACGAACACTAATGAGCTGAACCGAACACAATGAAGTTTGTGTGTTAAAAAAAAAATAGAACGGAATTAAATTTTCTCATCTTTTTGTTGAGTTGGATAAGAACAGTTTAATTTTTGTGTTCGAAAGATAACAAACAGGGGAACGTTATTTTTTTTATGATTTTCTACACAAATACTATGAGCGTTTGCGTTTCCACAAATCTACCGAACCGAACACTAAGGATCAATCTTTTGTGTTTATTTTTGAACACTGTTTGAAATCTTGCTTAAAATCGAGTGTTTATTAAATTGAACTTTTAGACATTTGCGAGAATTTGTTTTGACAACAAAAACAGCTGACTAAAAGTGTTTTGTGTAATACAAATGTACATACATATAAAGAAATAGGCATTTGAAAATTTGTATTACCATTTATTATCAAAAAAAAAAAAAAAATTTTTTAAATTAGTATTACCATTTATTTATAATCAACTATCATTTTTCTTTTCCACTTTTTCGACTATTTTTGAAAATTTTGTAATTTTCTTAACGGTTTTAACAAGCATAATTGTTTTTTTATCTCTAAAAAGAAGGCTACTCTTCTTTTAGTGCATTAAGGTTACTCTCGTCGTATCGACGAATTATTTAAAAAAATTCAAGCGGAACGATTTTTTAAGTAAAAAAAAAATATTTTTTAAAAATGGTCCAGCTCACGAGAGGTCAATGCTGGAGCCGAAATATTTTAAATGCCATCTAAAAAAAGCCCAAGGTTAATTTTTAGGAGGGTACATCAAATAATGTATATAACCTTTTTACCTTCGGTGTATTATGGTCCAAAAATAGTCCAGGAGAAATTTTGTTATCCAATTTTTCTATAAATTCACAGAAATCGGCAACGCTGGTATTTATTGAAGTTCCATTGCACTTTCTAGAAAGCATTAATCTATACTTCCTGTAATCGTGCTTCTCCTGAAATTTTTCAGAATTTCATGGTATACATTTTTTATGTTTGGCAGCGAAATATTGGATAAACTTTAAATAAATATTTTTTTGCATTACCTGACCTTGAGCTTGATTTAAAAATAAGAAGAAATAAAATTAAAAGGTCGAAGAATATAGACTAAATAATTTTATTAAACTTTTTCTTTCTCAAATTTTAGTATCAATTTAAATGATTTTATTAATTAAATCATACGGTTTTGTTTTTCTTATTTCGTTGTGTAGTTCTTGACAATTGCTATAAAACAATTGTTAACAAATTGTTCTTATAACACTATGGAACATTTTTGGGATTATTGTCTGGGGGGTGAGAAATTCCAAGTCAGGGTGATGGTACTAGGTCAGTATAGTAAAACCCTCAAAGGGTTTGGCGTTCGTATGTGCCAGTTTTTTTTAATGACATTTTAAATTTTTTCCTTATCTTGATGTTTTTTTGTTTAACATAACTCGAGAACCGCTTGTCCGATTTTGCTAAAACAAACTCAAAAAAATTTAGAATTACAATTTCTTTAATCCGTTCATATAACGTTTTTCTTTATAATCAACAGTTTTGCCGGTAAAAATAAATTTGTGGAGAAAACAAAAAATTTTTTGGCCTAAAAATTAAAATTTATTTTAATAAATATTGCCTATTTTTAGGCAAACAAATATTTTTTTTTCTCCACAAGTTTATTTTTGCCGGCAAAACTGTTGATTATAAAGAAAAACGTTATATGAACGGATTAAAGAAATTGCAATTCTTAATTTTTTTGAGTTTGTTTTAGCAAAATCGGACAAGTGGTTCTCGAGTTATGTTAAACAAAAAGACATCAATATAAGGAAAAAATTTAACATGTCATAAAAAAAAACTGACACATACGAACGCCAAACCCTTTGAGGGTTTTACTATACTGACCTAGTACCATCATCCTGACTTGGAATTTCTCACCCCCCAGATAGGCTGTTGTACTGTGTAATTAGATGAATAATAACTGCAATATCACCAAACAAATTTAAGCCTAAATGTATGCAACAGATTTCATCACAAATCTGCATTGCAATATTCGTGACTTTTGTCAGAAAATTTATAAGTTTGTTAAGCGATCGGTGAAAGTCGGTGAATTTTTTTTTTGTTTAAATTTAAAGAACACACCTTCATCCTTCATCTGGTTTTAGTTAGAAGACTGAAGTAAACAGAGATAACTTCTTTTTTTAAGGAAAACTGCCAAGGCTGAATTTTATAAGGTCATTTTAATTCGCTTATTTCTACTAAACTACATACACAGAAAAAATGAAAAACCAACTTCAATTAACGTATTTGTTAGAAATTTGTACTATTAATTAAATTCTTTACTGATTTTCCGCCTGCGAACAAATTGATCATATCATTTAACGCATTTGTAAGTTTGAGCTTTTCTTGCTGTTCAGTTTCAATCAATAGGTTTAATTGAAATTTGACCACCAGTAAAAGAGGCTATATAAAACATAAACACAAATCAAAATATTTTTTCAATCAGCACAGTTAATTAAAAAATTGTTTGAGAATTTAATATATTTTGAAGTTTGTGTGTATGTTTTCATAGTTGCAAATAAACACACAAACATTATAATTTTTGTTTTCAATTAAGGAAAAAAATTGTTTAAAACAGCATTATTGAATTAATTCAAGGTATATTTACACAAGGTAAACTCGTTGGCCCATATGTTTGTCAGCTGTTTACCCATAGTTGGAACCACAACGTCAAATTGTGTGTATATGAGCCAAAATTTGTACATGTGTGCGTTAAATTGTTTTTGTTTTATATGAAGACAATTTTGACAACATGGTTCCTTTTATAGAGCAAAATGTCTACACTCCCAAATGAGTCTACCTTGTGTAAATATACCTTGAATTAATTGAAATAATTTTGATGAAAATTTTATCTGTGATATGCAATATAAAAAGTTTTTTTAATTAAAAAAGGTGCTGCATTTCAATAAACACGGCATTGAAATGTTAGCAGTGAAAATATTTTACACGCATGAGCTACCGAGTTGCATGTAAATTTTCATCAGTTTTCATTATACAATATTTGAGTTACTTCACTACATTTTTTCTTGCACAAAATTTGGCTTTTTGCGTAAACCAATAATGGAGTTTACTGAGTAAAACCGTTTTCTTTAGAACTGCATCATAAGATTTTTCAACAGTCTTAGTCAAAAAATTACTTTTTTGCCAACAACATTTCTTTGTGCGCTGCCGGGACCGTCGAAAGGGAGTGCCCGCCTAAGAAAGGTGTCCTTTAAGGTAGACTACACTGCATGTAATCTCCATATTTTTAGAAGTTCCAATACTTTTTATAATGATCTTGCAATAGCTCTTCAAATACATACAAAGCACATATTCTGTAGAATTTGTATTTTTAATCTATCTAGTTGTTTTATTATTTTCTTCTTTTTTTAATTTTAAAATCCATTGAACTCTGATCAAAATAATATTAAGGTTATCAGACATTTGTCGCCTTTTGTAAATAACTATCTGTCTCAATTTAAAAAAAATTTTAAACGCAAACTTACTAACATGTCTGATGGCAGCCAAGAACAAAAAAAAAAAAATTAAAATACCGGGTTTTTTTAAAACAATCTGTGTTAAATGTGTGGGGTCTTTTAATTAATTTCAAATAACATTTCCACAACAATGAGCCATCATAACAAATTTATCAAATTTATGTGTATTTAAACGATAATAACAACAATAATGGAATTGATGTTGTTGTTGCCATTGGAATATATTTTATTAAAAAAAAAAAAAAAAACTAAAAAAAAAAATTAAAACAACAACAAAAACATTAAACTACAAAGATCAAAGAAATAAATGACTAAAGCACCACTCATAGGAAGAGAATGTGAAATTAACTTGTGTTATTTATAAGATTTTAAATGGAACAATATGGAAATTAGTAAGATGAACACAAAGAACAACAACACCAATAACAAGAAAACATGTTATATAACAGAGAACTCAGTTTTTTTAGATACAGGTAACAATAAAAGAAATTCCTTTTTTTTAATAAAAAAAAGAGCCCAGAGACGAGCACAGACAGAATGACGTCTTTTTACAACAAACAAAGTAAAATTCAAAAGGAGTCCAAAATGTATACCCATAAAAAGCGCCAATCAATTGGAAACTTCTGAAAGCATATGAATATACATGTATTGATTGAAAAGCAACAACAACAGCGACTCGAGGTACTGCAAGATTTTTCGGCTTGTGCCACAAATGTTACACACCAAAAAAGCAACAACAACAATACACAAAATTAAATAAATTAAAGAGAAATGACCAATAAACAAAGAATAACCGATATTGTCACCTTTGTTTTTTTTTTTTTTGAGTTTTAAAAAATAAAATCCATATCGGTTTTGTGTGTCTATCTGTCTGTCTCACTGTCCGCCCGTCTGTCTGTCTAAATCGTTCGTTTGTGCGTCCGATTGCCTTTTAGCCGATCAATCGATCTGCATGTTATAACAGGGCATTTATTTAATGCATTTAGACACCAACACATAACGATCATATTGAATGGCCCGACTGCCAATGCATTGATGATGGGCGGCTTAAAATTACCTTAAGATAAGATCAGTTTTATACCAAACATACATCCATACTTACAAACAAATGAACATGTTTGTGGTGTAAGTTTTTTTTCGTCTTTTGTCGAAAGGACAACCAACAAAAATATGTGACATATGTGAAAATACACTCGAAGAAAATTCGGTTGCATTTAAAAATTTAGGTGGACTCAACGGCACAGATGGAAAAAGGTTGACAATGCAATAAAACTCTCAAATGCATTAGTACGGCGAAAGTATAAACTTTTTACTAGATGCAGATTTAAAAATTTTAAGAATCAATTATATTAAAATTTTTTTTTAATGAATTTGATTAAAAACAGGAGCATAATAAAAAATTTCGTGTAAAAATTGCAAGTATTTCCCAAATCTAATTTTGATATTAAAAATTTTATTAATGTAGGCGTAAGAAATTTCCAGAAAAATTGCAATGTGGAAACCATAATTTCCTGATTTTCGGCAACAAGGTCTTAAGTCAAAAACTATATTTTTCGTAATGTTAAATTAAAAATTATTTGATTGCCTTACTTTATTATTTTATTTTATATAGAGCAAATGATTTCGATTGGCAGCAGTTGTTCTAGACTTAAGTTATTGATACTAAACGAAAGAGACTAGAAAATTATGTTAATCTCAACAAAAATTTGGCCCAACTTCAACGAATTAATTTTGAAACGATTGCAAAAAAATTAAATGAAGTTTTACGTGCATTTATGTAAAAGGTATTGATCGCACATTTTACGAAGGTTTAATAAATTTTTGGTTGCATGACTTGTAAACAACTACTATCAATTAAAGGCCTCGTCTTAATGTTGTCCTATTGATACCATTTGAGGGGATTCAGTTAAAGCCGCTTTATTAAATTGCAAACAAATTTTGAAATCATTATGAACAATCAACGTAAAATAATGTTTCATTATAGATCAATGTTAAAGAAATTTGGTGAAGTCGGTAATTTGTACAATATATAAGGGCTTCTACTGATTTATTGAGCCTTAGCAACACTGGCTGCTTACAGGTGGGATCGGACGATTATAACTTTATTTTTAACGCAACTTCTGTTGTTCAAAGTGCCATGAACATTTTTTAATTTTTATCGGACTTGGCTTGCCTTTGTTGATTGCTGTTTATGATTAAAATGAATAGATACAAGATTTGTTGCCTTCTCATATAAAGATTTTGATGCTCCTCATATTTCTTAGGCATTCATTTGCACTAATTGACACGAGTTCTTTTTTGTTCAAAGTCAAAGTAGTTTGATCGATGCATCCCTGTCTTACAAATCCAAGTCGAATGTCATAAATAATCACCGCACAACAATTTTTACAAGTTAATCTGAAGCATTTTATATGGAATAAATGTTGATGATTTTTTAAGAGAAAAAATAACACGGTTCAGATAGTTGATCTTAAAAATATCTTAATACTTTGACATATTTTCAAGAAATTAATCAGAGTAAATGTATTTTATAAATATTTAGAAACTATAGATATCTTCGGAAAAGCCGAGTAAGAGCATTTATAACTATTTATCTAAAAACAATATTCTATATGAGATGAACAGCAATTTTTCTACGTTAAAATGTTCTCGTACTAATTAGGGGTGGGTTTTTAAGAGGGATAGAAGTTTTATCAAAAAATAAACACAGAAATTCCATAAAATGAACCTCTCTCTACTCACAAATTTCATTGCATTTAGTGTTTAAAAATAATTTCTGACAAATGGCCTTCGCGATTGCGCCTTATAAACTCCTTCCTGTCGGTCCGATTTTGCACCACTTTTTGAGCATACCTGGTCTTTGTCTATAGCGCGTCGAATGTTGGCTTCTAAATGGTCCATCGCTTCTAAGATTTGACGTACTTCTACAAAAAGTTTGGCACCAGTTGCGGATTTAAAGACAAATAGGTCAATGACGCCTTCGGCATGTTAACCGCACCAAACAGTTATTTTTTCGGGATGCAATAGAGAGTCAAGAGCCTCATGAGTATTATACTCTCCCCAAAAACAACAATTCTGTGTGTTTACATACCCGTTAAGCCAAAAATGTTGTCTGATCGCTAAAGAAGATGAGACGATAACAAAAATTTGGTTTTACTTTCAGTTGATTCTCAGCCCAATTACCGATTATATTCTTGCACCAGTTGGATCTTATATTGTTGTAGGTCAAGATCTTTCCTCAAAATTTTCCAAGTAGTGGACGGGCAGAGACTGAGTTGCTGAGAACGGCGTCAGATCGATAAATTCGAGTCCTCTGTCACACCACGTCTACAGCATACAATAAAGTAAATGTGGTCATGAATCGATACATAGTATAAGGTATTAGCTGATCAGGTTAACGAGGATTTGCGCACCGTAAACTTTACGAAGTGTTCCGTAAGTTTAACGAATTTTGGAAATAAATTTCCACGATTTGTAACAATAGGTCTGCCTGCGTACACATATTTTGCATCATTTTGTGAAAAATGTTGCAAAATATTACAAAATGTTGTCTGTGTACTCCAAATCTCTTGCAGCGAGAGAGCCAAAAAGAGAATTTTTTGACAGTTGGAAGTTAGAGAACTTACAAAATGTTACTGGAGAAATTTCCTCTTGCAAGATTTTGCAACTAGTTTGAACAGCTGTTTTTATTACGTGTGCCAAGATAGCATCGACGAAATAGGTTCGAATTTGGGAATATAAAAACCGGGAAAACAAAATACCCAAATTATGGTCTTTTGCAGAATAACAACAAAAAGTTAGCGTCGAATTTAGGAATTTAGGGGGATTTCCAAAAGTAAAAAAAAGTTAGCGTCGAATTTGGGAATTTAAAATGGGGAAGTAAAAATAACTAATATTTTTAATAAAAATACAAAAAATAGTTAGCACAAATAAAAAAAATACACATTTAGGAACAAAATAAGCAATGCGTGCAAAAAATCGTTCGGTTAGTTCCCGAGATATTTGGGTGCATCCAAAATGGTCAGTACAAAGCTTTACTGATTTATCCCTTGGAACACAAGCTTTTGCACGGTATAAAGGCTGAGTTCCAAAACGTCGGTTGCAAAGCAACTATCTTTTTTAAATGCATGCTACAATGCAACCGTGTAGGTTATTACAATTCTATTTGCCCCAATGTGCACCAAAAAAGTATTTAATAAGAACATAATACAAAAGCTGTGCATTATTAAACTTGAATATACATTTTTGACTTGTGCTGCAAAGTATATTGATGTTTTGGAACTCAGCCAAACTGTATATATAATGCAAAAAATCGAACCCAGAAATCTCGGGAACGGAACGAACGATTTTTTGCACGCATCGCTCATTTTGTTCCAAAAAGTTAATTTTTTTTTTAACTATTTTTTGTATTTTTGTTAAAAATATTAAATATTTATACTTCCCCTTTTAAATTCCTAAATTCGACGCTAACTTTTTGATTTCGTTCGGTAAATCCCATTATTTGGGTATTTATGTTTCCCGGTTTTTAAATTCCCAAAAGTCGCTATTTTGCTAAATTTTGCTTTGTCATTTCAATTGCCTACACACCGATCAGTTGTTTTCTTGCAAGATTTCACTGGATTCTGTCTGCGTACTTTTTGAGATATTTTCAGCCGACAGAGTAAAATTGGTCTTACTCTCCCAAAAAAATTTACTGAGTATTTGCTACTGGAAAAGTACGCAGACAGACCTATTGTTTCGGTGTAGGTCTTTGCCTGGTTATTTGCCAAAGTATACTGCAAAAAAAGTCAAACACCCTTCATTAGTATGACAGCTAGTTTAACAGTTGTCCTTATCGGAAGTTCTTTTACGTCTAAAAAACACATTAAATGAAGTTATATTAAGGCCAAAGTTAGTAACCCCTTTTCTCTAAGTGTAATAAAATTGTTGTATTTTTATTTGTATAATTCCTTTTTTTCGATTGTGTTGAAAATATGTTTTAATTCACAACATCTTTATGGATTTTCATATTATCTTAAGTGACAATCAAATATTTTAATGCAACATTTTATGAAAATATTGTTTGCTGTCCCCTACAAATCCCAAAAATGAAATTTTTTTTTTTAAATTTATATGTAATATAAATAGCCTTATTATCTCTGAACGCACACGCCATTTATTCACAGAATTTCTAATAATAAATTTTTTTCTAATTCCAAAATCATATCTTAAACTGAAGGGATTAGTGGGTTGTATTTATGTAACCACCAACAACAATAATAGTAAACGTAAATAACAAAAATGATAATTATGTGTGTAAACTGATAAGACAGCAGTACGACTACGATAACATTAAGAAATTAAGGCAGGTTCAATTATGCAACACAACAAATCTGCCAAAATGTGTTAAGACCACCAGCACCCATTGCTAAAGTAAATATTAGTCCATATTGAAAAGGTTTAAGAGCCTAATCCATCCTCTATTTAAAACTACTTGCAACAGAAACAGCACACACACACACACACATCCAGGGAAAACATTTATCTACATTTCCCATCTATTAGTTGTGGTATTTAAGTGCAAATGTTCGTAAATTAATTTCACAAATTGCATTTAATTCGCTACAAAATTGCATCGTAAACTCGATTTAATGTTCTGATAAGAATTGTTTGATATTTGCACTCGTATCCACTTCATATACAACCAAAAGAGCATGAGCACGTCCAAGAGTGTATGTATGTATGTATGTATTAATGTAAGTGAATGTGTTGCAACTTACAACACCCATGCTTACCCACTAATGTTTTGTCTACTAGGGTTGAGATATTTAAACTGCAATTTGTACTTCAGAAAAAGGTAGTCAGGTACTTTATTCCTTTAAAATGCAGCAGTAAAAAATGGGACAAAATCAAAATATATCCAAAATAAATCTAGAATTTTCCCAGCCCAGATAGATTTTCTATAAAAGAATTCCTTATATAATTTTGTTTTTATATAATTTCTATATACAATTTCTATAGAAAACTTTCTGTTTAAAATTTCTTTTACACAAGAGATTTACTATAGAAAATTTCGCTTAGTTATCAATTAATTATCTTTATTAAAAAAAGATTTTTTTAAAGAAAATTTGTTTTAACTGCAGAAAGAGTTTTTGTAGAAATCTTCTTATAATTACACAGATTTTCTATAGAAAATATCTCCTAAGTAAAGAGAGACATTTTCTTAAGAAAATATCTCCTAATTAAATATCCTACTAATATTGTAATTATTACTAAAATTAATAGAGTATGGTCATGAAAAAAAATTAATTGTTCTATCAATGGTGAAGAACTGTCTTGTAAACCTAAATTTGCTCATGTTGACATTAGTTTCTAATAAAAAGAAAATTTCTCCTAATTAAAGAGAGATTTTCTTAAGAAAATTCCTAATTAAAGAGAGATTTTCGTAAGAAAATTTCTCCTTTTTAAAGCGAGAGATTACCAAAATAAATATAAATTTCCTAATCTCTTATTTTCTATGGAATTTTCTTCAAATTCGAAAATATATTAACCGAAAAGTTCTCCATATTAAAGAGAGTTTTTTTTTTCAAAAAGTTGTATCCAATAAGAGAGAAATTTCTTTTCTAAATAAAATGAAAGATTTTCTATAGAAAATTTGTCCAAATTGTATCCTAACGTTTTGGAGAAATTTCTATCAAAAGTTTCTTCTTTTTATAAAAAATTTCTTCTAATTAAAAAAAAATTTCTGTTTAAAATTTCTTCTAATTAAACAGAGTGGTTTTATTAAGAAAAAGATTTTCTAATTAAAGAGAGATTTTTTCTAGAAGATAGAGAGAGAGAGAGAGAGAGAGAGAGAGAGAGATTTTACAAAGAAAATTCTTAACATATGTAATCCAAATTAAAAAAAGATTTTGTACAAAGTGAATTCGTGACACGGTGGTGTCGATACTACAACAAGTACAATGCCAAAACACAACATGGTATTTTGTTTGTTGCTTTCGTTGGTCGATTTGGGCAAACCCCAGAAACTGTCCACCAACCAAAAAGTTTTAATACTAATTTTTTTTAATGGAATATAAGACTAGATGTATGTATAATTTAATTTTTTTATTAAAATATATGTATTTCGATGATCATTAATACAATAATTTCCTTGATCTCTTAATGTTGTTGTAACACATGCATTTAACATTATTTTAGGTGCTTTATGTGCATAAAATAGCACTTATCGCAAACTCATCAAAATATAACTTTCGTTAAAAATTAATTGATATTCATTCATACATTCATTAATAATCACAAAATTAGTTTTAGAAATGCAATTCATAAAAATATAATTTGTTTTGTTAAAATAAATAAAATTAGGTTTTTTATATAGATACTACTGGAAAAACTGTAGCGTGCGTTGTGTGGCGTGCGCCACAAATGGTTAACGACTTTTGTCAAAAAATCACAACATTTTTTGGCTGCGAAAAAGTGATTTTAGAATTCTCTTATATTTAGCTTTCTTGTAGGAATTAGATTTTGTATCTTAAGATGCAAAATTCGCTAAAAATTAGGAAAACACACTTCAACTTTTAAAGTTACTTCCACTTTTTGTGGCGTGCGTCACAAAACTTTGTGATCAATTATTTTGCAACAAATACCTGCTAAAAAATTATGATATATGCCATTCGTAAGTTCATATTAATGTTACTAAATACTAGGGTATTCATTTAATCGACCTTTTGCTTTAATCGGTTAATCGCTCGATTAATTAACCGAGTTTTTAGTTTAATCAGTCAATAATCGGTTAATTTTGTTTTTGATCGGTTAACCTATTAATAAAGTTTTTTTCATAAAGTAATTTCAATATATAGAAATGCATTAATTATTTATTATTTGGAGTTTATTAGTAAAAAAACAATAACATACCGAACATTAAAATTCTTGAACTAAAACGAGCAAACAAAAAAAAAAAACAATTTATAAATATTCAATTATGTAATACATAATTGGGGGATTCACAAGGTAACAATTTTAAAGCTGCGCTCATTGATTCGTCATAACTGCACAGTAGATATATAAGCGGTAGCCCACAACAGTCATATCGTCGGCTTCATATGGAAACCTGCTATTTTCCTTTCAGCACATTTCACAGGGGAGACCAAATACTTTTTATTTTTTCTATTTGCAGCTTGATAGAAAATTAAAATACAATTAGTTTTACACACTTCAAGACTTAAACAGAAGAAAAACTACATGCTGGTCGACGAGGCATCAAAATCTCAATTTACATAAAAAGTGGATTTAGCCGGTTTGCATATTAACCCTACGATATAAGTATATTTCTAGTAATTATTTAAAGACATAAGACTTTACAACTTTATGACTACCTTGTGAATCCCCCAAGTATGTATTTATAAAAAAATAGACTGAGATAATTTTATTAGTTATTTCAATAGTTAAAGGAGATCTTATAAAATAATCTTTTAGAAAAGTAATTTGGTTTAAATGTTTTGGAGTAAAGCGATTCTTTTCTTTTATTTTGACAAAACTTCACTTAGAAAAAATTCTTTCACTTATCGTAGATCAATATCTTATTTCTCAGTCCTTTTTCAGGATTTCTCTAAACATATAAAATGTTCCATTATGCCCTTTGAGTCGTGTTTTAATTTTTAAAAATGTTTAACACTTCTAGTTGTTTCGGTTAATTTTGATAAAAGACTGATATGAGAAGGTATGACAAGAAACAAATAACTAAACACATGCATATAAAAAGTACGTGAAACAAGAAAAAGGTGTTGGCAATCAAACATTTAACCTATTTTTCGCCACATTCCTGTTGATTGAACATTGAAACACCTTTGAACACCTTTGTTTTTATGAAAAAATATTTTCCAAACACATACCTATTGTATATGAGACGAAACAAATAATTAAAAACACAAAAAAATATGTTATAATACTCCCAAAAATTAAAAATTTTATTAAATCGGTTAATCGGTTAATCGACTAAAATTAACCGGTTTAATCGTTAATCGAAAAAAGCCAATTTGAAATTAAGCGATCAGTTAATCAGGTAGTAATTAATCGGTTAACCGATTGACGGTTAACCGAATGAATACCCTACTAAATACTATATATAAGTTAAAGCTATCTCTTTTGAAAGACCAAAAAATGTTTATATATCAATCAGAAAACGCGTGCGAATGTAGCGTTCGTCACGCAGGATTTGCCCATATGTCAAAACCACAAGCAACTTTTGACATTTCTCTCTCTAAGTAGGATAAAAAGTAGCAAAGCTGTGCTTTCAACGCTACCTGAATAATGAATTCGCCTTGATTTTTTTTATAAAATTTCTTTAAATAAAAGAGAGGTTTTGTATATAAAATTTCTCCTAGTCAAAAAGAGATTTTCGATAAAAAAAAATGTCTCCTTATTGAATAAGATTGAATAACACTCAATTCACATGAGGGCTTTTACGACGTCGATTTGTCGACGTCTCTTTTGGTTTGTTGGCGAGCGGTGTAGAGAAGAATGAGAGGTAAACAAAACGACTCGTTTTGTGTTGTTCATGTCGTTTTTTATATTTCTCTTTTAACTTTTTCTTTTTACGTTTTATTCTTTTTCTTACTTTGAAGTGTGTGGTTGAAAATACAGTGAGACCTCGATTATCGATAATAGACGCGACCGGCAGCATTCTTGATTATTTATTTTTTCATGTGTTTCTTATTTTATGTAAATATATAATGTATTATTATGTAAACACGAGGAAAAAAGTAATTTTGGCAGAACATGCTTTCAGTACGTTGGGAAATTCTCTTTCTTCGTTTATTTAAATTTGTTTTGATTGTTCAAAAGTAAGCGAAAAAAAGATAATTTGTTTATAGTTTCGGATAACAGAGGTAATGCCGGATAATAGAGGTAATTTAAATCAATGCAAAAAATTTTTTATTTTCCAGTCAATTGAAGCTGCCGGTTAATCGAATGACGGATAATCAAGGCCATACTGTAAATAAAAAAAAGACATGCAACCAAAAATCATCGTATGAACGCAAAGAGATTTTGGAAGTTGCTTTAAAAGGAAATCAAGATAAAACGACGTCGTAAAAGCCCTCATGTGAATTGAGTGTAAGATCATTTCATTTAAGAAAAAGTACTAACTAAAGTATTTGTTTGGTTTTTTCGAAATTGTACTTTTGTAGCAATTCCCGTGTTGATTTTTAAACTGTTGATCTTAGACGTTGTTGTTGCTTTTGTTGCTTGCATTTGATTTTACAACATTTAGTTGCTCTTTTATGTTTAAAAATCACCAATAAATACAAATTAAATGTATTTTTGTTGTTCAATTTTCTCACTTTTTCCGAGTTGGTTGGGTGGTTTAGATGTTTGTGTTTTTCTTTTTGGCTGTGGCCGATTTCGTTTTTGATTTTTAACAAGTTTTTGTACTTTGGTTATTAACTTTTTTCTTTTGCTCGGGCTCTTGTTGTAATTTATTGATGTTTGTTATTATTCTTTTTTGTTTGTAATATATTTACCACATGTTGCATGCTTGTATAGTTTTAATGATTTTATACGTTTATTTTTTAGCAAATCAATATTTTATTTGTTCAAATTGACAAACGAATTAAACGATTTTGTTGCTTTGACTTTGTTGCAAATTGTAATTGGGAAAAGGGTAAAATTGAGTTTTTATAAAAAAAAGCATTTAAAGAATTAGCAAATATTTAAGATGGACTTACCAATTTTGTGATAAAAAAAATTGAGTTTTTATAAAAAAAGCATTTAAAGAATTAGCAAATATTTAAGATGGACTTACCAATTTTGTGATAGAAAAAATCTGGAAATATATAAAATCGAATATTAGTTAATTAATTTTTTTAATTATACTTTTTCTATTTTTGAAGGACTTACCCAACTATGCAAAAATATGGTTTAAGTTCACATTAGTTAACCAATACATTAAGCTTAGCACTTTACTTTACTTGAACTTTAACTTTTTTTGCATAACGGGGTTAATTTTGAGTAAGTTAAAATATATAATATTTTTCTTTAGATGTCTATAAGTGTTCTTTATGTTTCGGTTAATAAAATTTTCACATTTAAAAGCAATCAAAATATAAATTATATAACACAGACATCTCGAACATTATCCACGCCTCAGGGGGTGTCTTAAATTTGTTTCCAAAAGATACAAGAAATTATAATCATACATTTATTACAAAAAACGCTACCGTAAAATATGTATGTATGTATATAAAACAGTAGCCAAAACTTTGGAAAAGATTTAAATTACAAAGAACTCAAAAAATAGCGGCATATTCTCTTGAAATGTTGAAACTTTGATTTTTTCAAAATATTAATTACAATTAAATTACTACGAAAATTATAAACTTCAGCATCAGTGTGAACATCAACAACGTCATTCATCGATTCAATTCAACGGAAAGAAAAAATTAAAATAAAATAAATCCATTTAAACCTGCAGATACAGATACATACAGACATACATAAATCTGTATCTGTACAATAATCCCAAAGAGAAAAGAAGAAGAAAGAAATCAAAAGATTAAATGAAACGAAAAGCAGGGAATTTTTTAATATCTTATACAGTTTTATTAATAATTTTATTAAAAATGAATAAAAAGTGCATTTGTATGGGTTTTTGTGTTAATATTTAATGTATGTGTGTGTAAATTTCAAGATGATTTTTTGTATCTTAAGGGCTTGCGTGTTTACGTTTTTAATACGTGATTTTTGTCTTTTTTAAAAGAAAAAGAAAAATTTCATTCAACTTAAAACAACATTAATTATACAATTTTAAGATGAAAAGGAAATTATAGAAAACACATGATTGTTTTGTGGATTTTATTAAAATATTAAAAAAAACTTTTGCCTTTTCAAAATAAATACATTTAAAGAAAATGATTTGAAGAAAGTTATAAACGAATTAAAATTGATATTAAACTAATGTAAATTTTTTTTTTTTATTTCTAGATTTTTTTTTTTCAAAGAAAAGAAAATTTCTGTTCATTAAAGATATTTTTTCCATAGAAAACTTCTCCTCATTGGAGAAGGATTTTTTTATAGAAAGTTTATCTTTATTGTAGATAGATTTTTAAAGAAATATTTTTCATTGGAAATAGATTTTCTATAGACAAATTTCTCTTTAATGGATATAGACTTTCTATAGAAAATTTATCTTTGATAAAGAGACATTCTCTTTATACAATTTCTTTTATTTAAAGATACATTTTCTACAGAAAATTTTTCTTTATTGCAGATATATTTTCTATATTAACTTGATCTTCATTGGAAAAATATGTTCTATGGAAAATTGATCATCACTGGAGATAGATTTTCCATAAAAAATTCTCTTGATTGGAGAAATATTTTTTATAAGATAATTTCTCTTTATTACAAATAAATTTTCTATATAAAATTTCTTTTCATTGGAGATACATTTTCTACAGAAAATATTTATTTATTGAAGATATATTTTCTACATAAACTTAATCTTCATTGGAAACGGATGTTCTATAGAAAATTAATCATCATTGGAGATAGATTTTCCATAGAAAATTTGTCTTATTAGGAGGTACATTATTTATAAGATGATTTCTCTTTATTACAGATAAATTTTCTGTTTAAAAATTATTTTCTTTGGAGACAGATTTTCTACAGAAAATTTTCTTTCATTGCAGATATTTTTTTAATGAAAATTTATCTTCATTGAAGATAAATTTTCCATGTAAAATTTATTTTCATTGGAGTTAGATTTTCTATATAACATTCTTTTGATTAAAGATAGATTTTTTTCTTCATTGCAAATAGATTTTCCATAGAAAATATCTCTTCATTAGAGATATATTTTCCATAAAAGTTGGAGATAGATTTTCTATAAAAAAATTTCATTTATTGGATATATTTTTTTACAGAAAAGTTTTTACAAATTTTCTCTTCATTGGACAAAGATTTTCTATAGAAAATCGATCTTTATTGGAGATAGTTTTCCCATAGAAAATTGATCTTCATTACACTGATAGAATAGTCGTCATAGCGCTGATGTATCATATCAGTACTAAGACAAGTGTCTTCGTTTTTGACCCCATGACACTTTTCATCATTGTGATGTCAGCCATAACATTGCCAGCAGGTGAAATTATGTCATCAATGAGATGACACACCGGCATCACAGAAATGCCAAATCGTAGTCAGTTTAATAAAAAATGTCATCAGTGCGATGACTCAGTAATATCGGAGAAACTCATTAGGCTCAATTTAATGACAAACTATCATTAGATTGAGTCATTGGGATTGTGTTAAGTCAAAGTGAGAGAATATTACTATTAACTTACCCGTAACACATGTTTGTTTCACTTTTTTTGTATTACGCCCTTTTTTTACAGGATAATTCTTAATTATAAGATACCAGCAGCATGCCCGATATAGTTTTCGTAATCATACTACTTTGAAAATTTTATGTATTTAACCAAATAGAATATGGGAATTTTTGCTTCTTATTTTACTTTGGTGTCATAGCAAAGATGACGCATAAAAATGACAACATTTTATGTTGACGTTCGTCATTGGATTGATGTCACTTTTTGCATAATTGATGCCATTTGTCATAACATCATCAATATAAGGATGAATTAGAGATAGATTTTCCATAGAAAATTTCTCTTCATTGAACACAGATATTCTAAATAAGGTTTCGTTTTTAATTGAAGATAGATTTTCTTAACAGATTTTCTCTTAATTGGAAATAGACTTTCTATAGGAAATTAATCATTATTGGCGATAGATTTTCGATATAAAATAGCCCATTCTTTGTAGATAGATTTTCCATATAAAAAATTTTTATTCATAGAATTTCTATAGAGAACTTATCTTTATTAAACACAGAAAATATTCTCGCATTTTTTTTTTTTTTTTCAATTAACCCATCAATCAATAAAAAATCAGTTTTAATTAAATATTTAATCAAGTTAATTAAACGTTTACTTATGTTTTTCAACAACATTACTATAGAAAATGTTGTTAATATCAAAAAATATTTAATTGATCTTATTAATTTTTTTACTGGTGCAAATTTAATTAACATCACAAATCATTTAATAAAAATCTATTTTTAATTTTTTTCTGTGAAGAGAGATTTCTCATAGAAAATTTATCTTCTTAAAAAAAACTAACTTGAAAGAATTCTGAATTTTACCAAAATGTATTATTTTCCTACTTTCAGGTTAATTTCTTATTTTCCTCATACACAAGCGGAAACATTAATTCTACTCTAATTCATGCCACATCCATAAATAATAATTATTTTTCAGAGTCTGTGGTTAACGTTACCAAACTTTGTCACATCAAGTGAACTCAATTAGCAGAGTTTGTTAAAACGAAAGGTCAAAATTAGTGACTAATAAAAAAAAAATAGTTTGATTTGACTGCGCAAACCTCTAAAGTCAACGAAGCAGAACACAGTTAATGATGACAAAATTTAAACTAAAACAATACGAAAACCCCAAAAAAAAAAGAATCATAAAAAACACATAATTTTAATTAAAACGCACTTTATTATTTCAATTTTGGAAATTTATATGTTAATTAAATTATTTTTAAACAAATTGAAAATCATAAGACCGTGTGACCCTTGACACATTTTGTTGTGTAGATTATCAAAATGAATTCCAAAATACTTTTTTAAATGACAGTTTGTAATGTCATAATTATAATTATTTTTAAACAAAGCGTTACATTTGAAATGATTTAGTTGGTGGAGGTTTTATTAATTAAATTTTAAATTTATGGCAGTAGAAATTTGTTGCAAAGAAATTATTAAAAGAGAAATTTTATTTTAAACTTAGAAGTTGTTGTTTTTTGTTGCTCTCATTAAGCACCCACTCACCATTTTTCATTGTAATCGTCTTATAATTTGTTCGTATTTTTTGACCGGAGTAAAGATTTTTGTTTTTGTTTTTTAAAAACCAATTAATATATTTCAAAAATGATCTGAACAAATCTCTAATGACGGTCAAATAGTATTAACAACTCATACACATACACACACACACACATGAACATTAACAACAACTAATACTAAAATTAGGGAACCAACATGCGTGTTTAAACGTCCAGGACTTAAAAAGTCACATTCATTATCGCAAGTTCGTATGTATTCAATATTTTTAGAATTTCAGGTTCACTATAATTTATCATTGTTGTTTAAGCGATTCTTTTCTTTTAATTATTAGATTTAAGCGCTGTTTTTTATATAATAATTTTTATATTTAATAAAAATTTTTTTACTTTTAGAAATTTGACTTCTTTTGACTAATGTTTTTTTTTATTTTAGCGTTTTTCTGATCTAGACGATTTTTTTGATATATTAGTTTTTAATTTTTTTTTTATCATTTACCATTGTGAAGTTCTTATTGGTTTGTTTTTTGCACAACTTAATTTGGCAATTCTTTGTTTCAGTGTTTGACAAATTCAACCATGGATAGGTACTAGGGTTTTTCCCGGGAATTCCCGGGACGGGAAATTTCAATTATTTTATTTCCCGTTTTCCCGGGATTTTTCTTGCGGGATCCCGGGAAATAAAAAATTCCTCATAATTTCAGAAAATAGCTAATTATACTTTGAAATTTAGTTTTCTATTCTCTAAAAACTAGCAGCTGTGGATGGGTTGTGGATTAGATCAATTACAAGAAGTGAGTACATGTATTTAAATCAATGTCTCCTGATGCAATAAATCTACTAAAAGCAGAATGGGCGGTGCAACAGTTGATAATTATTACACTTAGTGAAGTCAAGAGTTAATAAAGTACATTAATTCAAAATAAGATGCAGGCAGTAAATTCTCATTGTCCATGAACAAGTCTTAAAAATAGGAGATACCTAAACATATCGCTCCTTTATTGCAACATAGTCATATCTACAAAAACAAACGATCTTGGCAAAAAGCGATTAAAGTTTTCCAAATGTACCGATTTAAAGATATATTTTGCTATAACTTCGGTTCAGTTTGAGATATAATACGAGAAGGTATGAAGGAAAACTTTGCTAAAGTTACTTCAAATTTTGAGATATGACTATGATGCAATGAAGGAGCGATATGTTTATAAGGTGATAAACACAAGTTTTCAATTTCAATTTGTGTTGGTTTCTATACCCGTGAACTGCGGGGACACCGAAATAAAATCACATTTTGGAAACTCGTGTAAGATACTACAACATACGACTTGAAAAACACATTGTCCTAAAGATTACAAATGGACCTATTGAAATGAAAAGGTTTGTAAGAAACAGTCCGGTTGATGCTATTTTTTTTGCATTATTATTTTGCGTTATTCATAAAAAAGAAAAAATTGCTTCTGATTGTGAATCCGAAGCATGCTACAACGGTGCACTTTTAACTATTTGTCCAACCTCGGTAAAAAATTAACGAAATTTTTCGAAAACATGATAATTAGTAAATTAAATCAGAAATATACTTTTTGACGACTTACCAGGCGCTTTGAGTGTGTCAGAAAGTAATTTCCTAAGCCGTTAAAAAATGTTACGTATTTCTTTAAAATATTTTATATATTTTATTAATTAACTTTTTGATCTCATATCTTGAATACCTTAATTTTTATTTTGTTTTTATTATTGTTTTATGAATTAAATTGTTATGCTTATGTCATCTTTTTATCTTGTATCCAGAGCATAATAATACTGAATAAAAGCATAATAATAGGGAATAAAGGCGTGAGGTGATAATAATTGAAGTTCCTATTTCAATCTTCAATTAATTTTTTAGTATTGAACCATTTCTTTTACTTTCTTTGTAAACAAGATCCCTTACGTTTTTTATAAAAGTTTTTTTCATTAATTAATAACAAAATTTACTTTGTATTTTTTATATGGAGCGGAATCCCGGGATCCCGGGAAATTTAAAAAAAATCCCGCTTTCCCGGGAATCGAAAAAGTCCGGGGGGAAAAAAACTCTAATTGAGCAGCGCGTTAAGATTGTTGAAGCCTTTTAAAAAATGGACGTTCGAATCAAAAGGCATTTCGTGCGCCTCGTGATCTTCGAAAAACTTTGGTTAACATTGAATGATTCTATTACACTACCAGAATATCTTGTATCTTCCTCATAGAAGAAAAAAAAACAAAAATGATTAACAAAATAAAACAAAAAAAATATGAAAAAGATATAATTCCCACATTCTATTTGATTTTAATGACTTTTAAAATTCCCACTGGTTTTTAATGACTTTTTTGCGATTTCATTTTTAATCTTGTAACTTTTTTGAAAATTTTGCGATTTCTTTTAAGTTTTGTAACATTTTTCTAATATGTAATTTATTGTAATTAAACTTATTTCTAGAAATTTAATGGTGTTTTTTCTATTCATATTAAGGATTTTATGTATGACGTGCTAAATTCCAAATTTTTTATATTTGATAAACACACTGAAATTTATTGTTGAGGGAAAGCTAGCTTCTATGCTTCTATGAGAGAATTAAGCACCTCATACAGAAATCTTATTAGGAATAAATTTTGTATTCCCAAAAATAACTTTGATTAAGTTTTTTTTTTTTTAATTTAAGTGTTTTTTTATTTAGACGTTTTTTTTATTTTTTGAAATTTTTGCAGTTTTAAACGGAAATCTTTTGTTTTTTTATTGATTTTTGTTTGCATTAATAAATTTTGTCCATCTTATAATAGAGATTTTTAAATTTATCGTTTTTTTTTCTAAAATTTTTTCGTGATTTTAAGGCTTTTTTTAATTTATCATTAAATTTGTTTTATATTTAACACTTTTTATCTTTCAATTTGAGCAGTTTTTCAAACGGGATTTCACGGGATAAAAACATGTGAAAAATATTTTAAATTCTTAAATAAAAAAATCGCTAAAATTGTAACTAAATTTTTTTAGGCACTAAATACGTAATTTATTCGCTACAAAGAAAATATATTTTTCTATATGTTCACCTCAAACAAAACTATATTAAACTTAAAATGCTTAAGCATATTATCGTTACTTTAACAATATTATTGTTAAGAACAACCATACTATAGTTAAATTAGTCATTCATAAGGAGCCCAAAATAATGTTATGGTTGTCTTCGTTCATGTTAACTTGAAATTTTGGTTGTAAATTAAATTATTACAATCTAGATTAGAATTTCCTAATTAAAAATTTTGAATAGGCTGAACTTTACTCTTTCAAATAACTGGAGATAAATCAAAATACTTTGAATAAACAGACAAACAAACATTTTGATTACGGAGTGATATGGAAAAGGTTTAAAACTATTAATCCCCTCTCAATTTGAAACTAAATCAACAACAATCAACAAGAACATGAGGAAAAGGAAAGAAATGAAAAAGAGGAACCGACTTTGAACGACAATGAATGGTTTAACAAAACGTAAGCGACAGCGACAACATTGCGTGATTAACAAATGCCATTAAATAAAAAAAAATACAAACGAATTTTAAGTTTTTAATTTTTCTAAATTCGTTTGTATCTTTTTCGTTAGGGATTTTTTTTTTTTTTTTGTTAACTCTTTTAAGTTGATTTGATGATGTTGTTGATGAAATGACATGACGTGACGCAAAAAATATATAAATTGTTTTTTCTTTTTGTTTTGATTATTAAAGAATAGTTTGGGGTTTATATATTTTCATATTTATTTCACAAAAGATGAAAGCAGTTCAAAAAATATATTTATGAACGCAATCACGTTCAGATACACGTAAAAACTTAAAAAAAAAAATATTACGTTAAAAAAAATTTTGAAATAAGTTTTAGGACGTTGAAGCTTTGGCAACGCCTTTAAATGTTATAATCATAATAAATAAAATAATGAATGAAAGAAAATGAATGAATTGAAAATCGAAGAAATAGCGGAATTTTGCAGATCATTTAAATGGTAAATATACAGTCATCAAAGTTATTTACGGGAATACAAAATTTATCATTAATACGATTTCTGTATGACGTGCTAAATTCCCAATTTTCCATATTTGATAAATACACTGAAATTTATTGTTGAGGGAAAGCTAGCAGTCATCTACCGAAATAATTAACAAATGCTATTCACACATTGGCAAGTAATCGCCAATTGAAGGAAGGCTGGATGAAAAGTCATGTAAAAAAAGAACAGCATATTATTATATTTTTTAATTTTTGGCATAATTTAGAAACATTATTTTGATTTTTAAGGAAAAATTGATCTATGTCGATGACCGAATATACACATTGCTTAATATCAATAAAAAAAAATAAATTTTTGTTAATTACTATACAAGATTTCTTTTTGCGCGATGGCCTAAATATAACCTGTCAATTTGAAGCGCGTTTACCTTTTTTTATTTTGTAACATCAATTTTTTTGCAGGATGTAAATAAACTCTTAGGGCCATTATTACAACCTAATGATAAAGTTGCTGATAGTTAACGTGAACAATAGCTATCTTGAACGATAAAGTGACCAATAAGTTTTTTCCATTATTACAACTGTCCGATAAAATAAAAAATGTAATTTATATACTGTGGCAGCACTGCAGTATATACCGACTACTTTTGGTTGTTTAAAATACGTAGTGGCAACGACTTAGTTTTGTTTTATTTATTAATTAAAAACAAAAGTAAATGTTTGTGCTTCATTTTTGGTTTTAATGGTAAATTGTTTTGTTTTTTCTGTTAAATTGTGTTTTTTGAAAAAGTTGAGTAACTTAAGACTATCATTGAAGTTACCATATCTTCAGCAGAAAATATGGCATATTCAAGTTCTTAAAGTTCACTTGTAAAGTTACCATGAGGACAAACCTGATGTTAGCTTATCAGTCACTTTTTAGGTTAATGTTAACTTGTAATAACCAAAAACTATTTATCTGTCAGATAGCATCCTAAAAATAACTATTTGTAAGTTGTAATAATGGCCCTTAGAAATTCATAATGAGTCCATACTGTTCACAACAACACGTTAAAATGAACGTTAAATTGTTGAATCTTTAATAAAAACTTCAATATTTTAATTCAAGATCTGCTATCACAGCCTTCATGTTACGGAATTTTGTAGGTCATTTTGAGCATCGGGGTTCAGAGATCGACCGTCCTGGAAGAAGTGCTTATCGAAATATTCTTATTTAAGGCAACATGGATGCTGTGCGGCAAAGTGTTTAATAATTAACATTGCAACAAATGTTAAAAATACACCCACAGAGAATTTAATTTGTGCAAGCACTGCCACCGCAAGCCTACAAACTACTACTTGAGTATGTCTTATTAGGGCCACCCTGTATTAATAAAGTAATATATTTAAATCAGTGTTTAAAAATAAACAGAACATTATTAAGCGTACGGCTCACACACGATTATGTTTAATATACAACTCCTAAAAGAATCTTCTGATGAGTAACAAAAACATCTAATTTTTTTTATTTATTACTTTTTTATTCAATTTTTGACACGCTCGTCTTTTAATCTTGGAACGAACCTTTTGCGACTCTCTGTAAGAGTCATATAACAATTACTGAGCTTCCTAAATATGAGCGTTGTTGAAATTCTTTTGACAATACAATTTCAACGAAACAAACTGACCTAAGGATCTGTAAAAAAGAATTTTCCGACAGGATGGTATTGATTTCGCGATCTTAAGGTTTTTTCATATAAATTGCATTAAAATTAAAAGTTTTGACATGAAAAAGACCCTTGATGCCTTTTTTAGGTATGCAGCTCAGTTATACGGCTGAACATTTCAGGAGTTGTAAAATAATCCCTACATGAGTCTCATACGACTCTTGGCATGTTTTTTGAAAGACTCGTTATGCTATGTTCACATTTGGCTTCTTAAACGCGTTTAAGCAGTTCGAACGTGATTAAGCTCTAATCACTTCAAAATCGAGATGATTACCCATACATTGAAGTGATTTGTTAATCACTTCAAATTGACATGATTACAACTAAACCACTTCATAAATCACATAGAATCCACTGAACATACCTCAAATGTAGAATCGCCAACATGATCGTGTACAACCGGCCACGATTTCTGCTTAATGTTTTATTTTTTTTTCCTTTAATAATTCATAAATTTTTACAATTTCATCATTAAAATTATTAAAATAATCTTCTGATAACTTTATAAAAGTGTTTTTTTCCATTTTTAATACTTTAAAGAAATATAAATTTGTTAGTTGTGTGTTTTTTCTTAATCATCTGCCATCTTAATCATCTCAAATGTAATGTGAACGGCTTTGATTAGCTAAATCAACATTTTGCTTAAACGCGTTTAAAAACGTAAGTGTGAACTTAGCATTAGATAATCTCTACATGCATAATAAACTATTCCCTTTATGATTATTAAAGCGTCTTTCGCTATATTATGGAAAAATCTATCATACGAATCAGCACGTGTAACAGTTTCTCCCGTGCGAGGAATCGTCTACAATTAAAAAATGAGCTCGTAGACGATCAAAAGCACTCTTTATGAGATTCCGAGTAGACTCCTACACTATTGAAAATGCTAGCTAATTCGTTACCATTTTCAAGAATGTAACGAACATTATATAGTGTTCTGTTCTTCGTTATAAAACAGAACAGTTGTAGTGGTTCTGTAGACATACACTTTATTTTAATGTTCGTTAGTGTTTTTGTAGCAAAATAACTTTAGCAACAAGAAGTTGAGCTGATCGTTACACTCACCACTTCTAACATGTGTTGAATAAAGCGCTTTTTGTGTTAAACATGTTGTGCTTTAAAGTGGGAACTCGCCATATAAAATTCATGCCTTCCTTCCGTAAGCAAGATGGTAAGCGAACTTTTACCTTTCTCCCTTACAAACCTGCTACATTTAAGCTAAATTTTTTTCTTGGATAAACTGGTTAGTAAAAAATTGTCTCCCATTCAATTTATTTCACTACTGTTTTCTCAAATATTTGAAAATAACTTTTCGTACTGCTTTTTATAACATAAAATTATGAATGAATTCTTACGTTTATTTTCAATAAACTTAAAAAAAGTTTTAAGCTTGAACTTTAAAAGAAGCTTATTGTAGGCGCGCCGGCATTAAGGTCGAAAAAGCGGCAAAATTTCAATGCTCTTTATACAGAAAAGCGGTAAATGTTGTGTTAAGCCACAATTAGGTGATCTTTCAATTTTTTTTCTTATACGATTTTCTTATTGTTGTTGTAATATTTTCAACTTTAAAATAAACAGGCTTGACCGTTTCACTAATTTGATTTCTGGTTGTGGCTTGAAAAAAAAAAAAAAAAAAAAAACAAATAATAATGTTTTAAGGATTTATTAAAAGCTAAGCAGGATGTATGTTAAAGTTTTAATATGATTTGGGTTCTTTCAGTCAAATATGTTTCTTTTCGGCTTAAATGAGGGAGCGTACTTAACTGTTTTAAGCCAAAAGTGACTGACTGACGCCACACGACAATCTGTTTGCATTAATATTTTTTCAACTCAGAAGATTATAATGGAGAGTTTGTAAGTGTTTTAGGAGGTTTGTTTTAATAATTAAAAAATTCTAAAAATGTGTGAATTTATGTTTTTTTAAGTGAAAAGATTTTAATATGTGATTCATTGTTCAAATGTTAGTAATTTTAGATTTTCTGTTTTCTATAAGAAACAATTTCTATAATAAATAAAAATCCTATATAATAAATTAATAACAAAACTAATGGACGATTTCAACAATTTATTTAAATATCAATTTATGTTTAAAATTAGTTTTTTATGTCAAAAAAAAAAAAATAAACTTATATGAAAAACTACACATATTTACATACATATGAATTGATATTTCAAAAGAATTGGTGAAATTGGCCATAAGTGTTAAAAAAAATAAACTTTCCTCGTTTAGAAATCTCTTACAAAAGCTTTTCTCTTCTTTAAAAACTAAATCGCTTAATATACGTCTCTATGTATCTTTCCTAATCTCTACCTTTTTTCCCTGTTTTACTTAAAAGATAATAAATCTTTTAATTTGTTGCTGTTTAAAAAAGTGTCACACATTAAAACCTTAAAAAAAATTATTTCATCATCCTCCAATAAACAATTTTAAAGAATAAAAAAAAAAAACTTTTTTTTCTTTTATTTCATTGTTAACGAAAAAATCAGCTTCATAAATTATACACTGAACCAATTTACACAAATTAAGAACTTCCGCTTTGACGCCTTTTTTTATCTACAGTTAAAAGGCAGAGAGTGCGAGAGAAAAGGAAAAAAGAAGCACAATCAACAAAAACAAGACTAATTTACATAAACAAACATTTGTATACAACACAAATACACATTAACACCCAACAGTTTACAACAACAACAAACAAAATGATACATTAACTGAGAAACTTTAAGTCGTAAGAAAAAAACAGCATCAAAAAAAAAGAATCATTATCATGATGATATAAAAATAAGTTTTATGTCTAAAGTACTCCCTGATACTTTCATCTTTTTTCTTTCGAGTGGTTTTCAAACAGAGAAAAACAATGGATGCTGAAAATTTTTCTGCAGAAATTTGTGTGGAAAATTTTGACTATAGAACAAATAGAGTCATTTGATTGGTACCAAAAGCGAGTACAACAAATACTTTTTTCCCAACTTTCAAAATTATATTTGGTGTGTTCTCTAATACATTTTACATGGTAGTAGATTCCAAACATATTCACTACTGCATAATAACACTACGTGACAATTTTTTGACCAAATGAATTTGACACCTAATCTTTGTGTACAATTGAATCCGAATATGAAGTCAGAATTGTCAGAAGTAGAACAGTTTTTGAGATATTCCATAATAACCGTTATTTGTGTTTTTAAAAAAGATGATGTGACTGATATGAAAATATCCAAAAAATAAAATTTTAGCCTATTTCAATACGAACATTTTGTGCCCAATGGGATTCAGATCGGTGCAAAAATGACAAAGTTACAGAAGATTAATTGAATTAACCCACAACAAATAAATATACAAAGCTAAATTTTTAGTAACAATAATTATTAAAAATTGCTTGAAAGTTTTGAATTTCTATGTGGGTTAATTTTGTAAGTCTTCTGTAGCTTTGTAATTTTTTCACCAATCTATGTCTTGTTGGGCGCAAAATTTTCATATTAAAATAATCTAATGTCGCATGCAATAAAACATTAGGATATTTAAATCATTGGTTTAAAAAAAATAACTTGAAAAGAGCAAAATTTAACAAAATCATAAAATTTTCAATGAAGCTTGAACTTTTGTCCCCTATAACTCTGTCATTTCTTGACCAATCTTTACAAGCAATCCATGGTTATTTTAGAAATTTTATAACCTTTCACTAAAAATAAAGAAATACATAATCCGTTTAAAATTTAATATTTGCATTTCAGTCACATCATATTTTTTAAAAACACAAATAGCAGTAATTGTGGAATATCTCAAAAACTGTTCTACTTTTGACAATTCTAACTTCATATTCGGATTCAGCGGAAAATTTTACATTTACTTCATATTCGGATTCAGCGGAAAATTTTACAAGGTTAGCTGTCAGATTCATTTGGTCACGACTTTGTTGAAATTTTGTCACGTAGTGTAATTAGAATTATTCGTTGACGACCTTTGGATATGGTTAGATTCTGGAATGACAGACAGATCGTTTACAAACTATATTTTTTTTAAACGTTATCTGGATTAAAACAGTCAGGCGGACAGATATTACGAGATCGGGTAAAAATTCTACTACACTGATAGACAAATACATTTTCATATTGATAATGCCCTAACATCAGAATTGAGACATCAATGTTACTACAAATGGCATCAATGATGCAAAAAGTAACATCAATCCAATGACTAACGTCTTCGTACAATTTTGTAATTTTTTACGTGTCATCTATTTTATGACTAAAGTGACATCAATTCGATGCAACATTTTGTATATTATTAACATTATTTTCATGAATACAATGTACAAATGTACAAAAATTCCTATATTCTATTTTTTTAAATTATTTAGTTAAATACATGTGGGATCGGGTGGCAACGGTCATATAACTAGAAGTGGTAACACTTATTAAACATGCAACTCTGCATGTATACGACTCTGTATTGGCAGGTGGCGAGATGTTTAATGGTGGCGAACTAGTAATGTGAGAAATATGTGGCGAGTTACGACTAAGAAAAGAAGTAGTTCTAAGGCAAAGATGCCCAGTAGTGGCTGATATCAGCAAATGAAACTCACACGTATACTTACGCTCTTTTGTTTGATCGTCAATCAACCAATAGGAAATCAGCATGTTGAGTGGGAGAGACAAACTACACTGGCAGAACTTCTGTGTCTTATTTTACATTTTATTTTTTACATTCACAAAGAGTATTACTAAATTAAGGAAAAAATATTGTATTCTATTAATTTGTAATTTTCAAATAATATCTACATTGTTTTGCATTTAAGCTAACGATATGTGTTTTGTTTGTGAAAAAAATTCTTTGTACCTGAAAAGGGTCACTTTTACTTTCGTTAAAAAGACGTACCTAAATGCAGAAATTATTAAGAAAAAATAGCCACAATAATTTGTTGGTATTTTGTGCTTGTAAAAATATTTTTGTTTCTGTACCAATCGCGTCGGTGGGTTTTTTCTTTGAAAACACTTTTCTTAAGTAAGTAAAAATATTTAAAAAACAAGTTAAAAAAAGTCTTGTTTTCCTACAATTTATGTGTAAACCTATACACATAAAAGCAAATGTGACAGCAGGTAAAATTTTTGGGTAAGAAGATGTGTTTTATTGATGTATTAATGAAACTTGTTGGTTTCGCACTATTTTTATTGCTTACTTTTTTATGCCACAAACTCGAAATTTTACAGGGAAGGTTTTTTTTAAATAAAATCAGTTTGAAAAAAGCCATTATTTTAAAATTTATAATGTAAATATTATTTATTCAAACTGATTTTATTTAAAAAAAACCTTCCCTGTAAAATTTCGAGTTTGTGGCATAAAAAAGTAAGCAATAAAAATAGTGCGAAACCAACAAGTTTCATTAATACATCAATAAAACACATCTTCTTACCCAAAAATTTATAAACACTTCGAAGAATCTTTTTATTCCGAAATATATCATACTATCCAGATGTCCGCATATATAAATTATATATGTATGTATTATAGATATATATATACCAATCAATACATTCATCAAGAGAATTACTAAAATAAATACATTCACCAAGAGTATTACTTAAATATGTACATTCATTAATTTTAAATTTCCCTTTTGTTAAACAAAGAAACAGAAAAAAAATGACAACACCCGTCACACATGTGCTTTCGTCGCAATCTCGCTGACGACTAAATAAAATGAATAGCAAATTGTTTTCTTCCAGTGTTATTTCGTCACTCTCACCAATACTACTACCGTGGGCATCAATGTTCTAAGGCATTGATGCCCAAGGTAGTAGTATTGGTGAGAGTGACGAAATAACACTGGAAGAAATCAATTTGCCATTCATTTTATTTAGTCGTCAACGAGATTGCGACGAAAGCACATGTGTGGCGGGTGTTGTCATTTTTTTTCTGTTTCTTTGTTTAACAAAAGGGAAATGTAAAATTAATGAATGTACATATTTTAGTAATACTCTTGATGAATGTATTGATAGGTATATATATATGCGGACATCTGGATAGTATGATATATTTCGAAATAAAAAGATTCTTCGAAGTGTTTATAAATTTTCCCTCAATTAATCATTGTTCAATTTGCAATTAAAAAGTAATAAAATCTTCTAAGTTGATACTCTTATTGCAGTTACGCAATAAAAGTATATTTCTCAAACTAGAAGAATTCAGCTTATTGCGTTTTTTTGAGCAAATATAATTCAATATAAAATGGCCTTTTTTTACAATATATAAACTTATTAAGTTAGATAAACCCATTTTTAAATTCTCTTCCACCATATCTTCATCATTTTCTTTATATTGATTTACCCATTCCTTCAACTTTTCAATAAAAATTTTCTTATAAATTTAAAATTGTTTTTCTTCCCCCTGAAAATAATTTATGTCTTTGTGAACATCTTCAAAATGTTTTTTTAAATTATATTTCTTAGTTTTTTTAAATGTCTTATGACAAATAAGACATTGCATGTCATCAAAAGCATTTTGTTACATAAAATAATTTTCGACTGACTTCATTTAATAAATCGCAATAATTTCAATTTATGTGTTAACTCACAGCAGTCTCGATGACGATTAAAATGTAAAATAAGACACAGAAGTTCTGCAAGTGTAGTTTGTCTCTCCCACTCAACATGCTGATTTCTTATTGGTTGATTGACGATCAAACAAAAGAGCGTAAGTATACGTGTGAGTTTAATTTGCTGATATCAGCCACTACTGGGCATCTTTGTTCTAAGGACATAAGACAGAGTATAATTGGACATCGAACTGAATACAACTTAAGCTAATCTCTAATTTAATATTATTTGAATAAACGTTTTTTTTCTTTATAATTCAACAAAATTATAATGGAGTTGCATTTATAAAACCTACATACATGATCTGCTGTAAACAAAGGTCGTAATTCAACAAACGTGAAACAATCATATGCAACGGGTAAGTAAATAATAATATTCTCTTACTTTGACTTAAGTCAATTCCAATGACTTTGACTTAATGACAAACTGTCATTAAATTGATGCTAATGTGTCCTTTCTCCGATTTTACTGCGTCATCGCACTGAGGACATGTTCGTCATTTCTGTGATGCCGATGTGTCATCCCATTGACGACATAATTTCATTTTGACCCTGATGACACTTTGGCCAAGTGATGTTAAGGTTGACATCACAATGATGACAAGTGTCATGGGGTCAAAAACGAAGACACTTGTCATAGTACTGATGTAAAAATGCATCAGCGTTATGACGCCTTTTCTATCAGTGTAGGAGTATCCGGAATGTTAAATTTTCTCTCGATCTACAGAATTTTAAATTCCAATAAAGCAATGAATTTGCGCAACCACAGAAATAACAAAGATATTGTGTAAAATATTGCAATGCAAAATATTTAGTATAGGATATGCTTATGTGTAAAGAGCATGTTTTCAGTTAACACAATACCTAAATCTTGACCAAAAAAATCAATGAGGACTATTCTTTACCGCTTCATGATAGTAATAAAGGCATTGAGCTGCTCCTTAAAAATTAAGATACATTTTTTTTCTACTAAATTCAGGGATGATGTAATTTCTTTTTTAAATCCCGCAATTTCGCTTTCCAAAATTAAATGAAGCCAAATATGAGAGTTATTTCTAACCAGAATTTTGAGTTAAAATAAATTTAAAAATAACAAACTAAACCAAAATACACTTAACAAGTATACGATGCAGTCGCCCAGCTGATCGTTTTTTTTTAACAATATGTCAAAGTTCTCTCTCTCTCTCTCTCTCTCTCCCTCTCTCTCTCTCTCTCTCGTGAATGCATTTTCTTTATAAATGTTCCTTAAACTAATTATAACAGATTTGCCAGATTTGCCAATAATTATCTGTAATAATAAAACAATTTATCTGAATGGGGTTTTGTTGCTATTGTTAAAAGCAGAGAAAAAGCAAACGAAAAGTAAAAAAAGTAAATTTAATCTTTTAATTTTTCAATTAAAATATCAAAAGCTTATATTTAAGTTCAGGAATATGTATGTGTATTCAAATAATTCGTCAGCAAGCAACATTATTTGTTCTTTAGAAAATAATTTACAGCAACCAGTGAAATGCGCATAGGAATAGCTTATCCCATCAACAATAAATTTCAAGTGTTTATATCAATAATAAAAACTGGGAATTAAGCACGAATACAAAATCTTTTGAAATTACTATTTACATAAATTTAATAAAGTTTGCCACTTTTTACTCTAAATTTCGTTTCCGTAACTTAAGATGAGTGTGTAATTAGCCCACAGCATCCGATCCAAGTGTTGGGGCTACCAATAAAAACTTCAAGGCAGGCTTAAAAAAGACATCAAGAGAGCTTCAGTTACCATTTTTGTTCCATTACCACCTAGTTCCTGAGATGCATCTTACAAAGATGATCATCAGGTTGCTTCTTGCCCGCCTTCTAATAAACAGGTATCTTTACAGTATTATCAAGGGCTACGGGGTCTGAAGCCGGAAGTGGGAACAGAAATATATAGTTTCAATTCTATGTTTAAAAAATTACATTTACGATCAAATAAAAACAAAATTGTTATTAAACTTGACAAAAACAAAACCGTCTTTGGTACCCCATAGACCCGATCCTTAAGAACTTGCGAAGTACATCACCTAAACTTTAATTGAATTGATTTATTCCTTAAATATTTTTATTGAGTCCCACTGTGCAATGGTACTTAAATATCGTCGACAACAACAACAACAACAATAATCTGTGCAATTACGACACCTTTTTTCAAAAGCTTAATTTAAAAAAGAATTCTTAAAAAAAAAATCCATCAACAAATTCTCAAGGGAGGCAACCATCATCCGATTCCTCATCATCTCATTTACAAATACCAGGTTATTGGCTACTTTACGGGTTACAGAGACGAGGGTTAAAAGCTTTAAACGTGTGTTGGAAAGTGTGTGTGTGTGTGTGTGCCTGTGTTTAAGTGTTTGTCTGTATTTGTTAGCAAAAACTGTTAATACCTACTTTGGCAAGAGAGAGTGTAAGTACTGTAATGTATGCCATCATCACACTCAACTAACAGCCTTTTTTTAAACAGCTTTAGTCGTTTGGCAAAATGTTGGTGGCAAAGTATTTTTGTGCATTTGTATGCACGAAGTATCATTTGTGGGCAATTAGCAAACAAGTGTGAAATTCCTTTTGGGTGAATGGAGGAATTGAAATAAGGATAAAAGGGCAACAATAATAATGAAATGAAAATTAGAAAAATAAGTAAAGAGATTTTAAAGGATTTTCGCTAATGGTACTTAAGGGTTGTTTGGAACAGCAACAACAGCAAACAACAATTGACAGCATTAATTTGGGGATGAGTTGGTTGGTGTTACGGGCGAAAAACGAAAATTAGATTTGAAAAGAGAGATGGGTTGATAATTATTAAAAAGGTCAGGCGATGTGCAAAGCAGATTTTAAGTGTTATAAAATGATAAAACTTTGAGATATAAGCCAAATGACAATTTTGCTGTCTAATAGGGACAAATGGTTTTATAAAACAATCAAAATTTTCAATTTAGTAGAGATCATTGATTAAATAGATTCTCCTGAAAAATATAGTTACTTATTGTTCTGTAGTTAATCTTCTGTATATGGGGTAAAAAAGAAATAGTTTTTATGAAGTCTTCTGGTTGTTACTTAGTAAAAGTTTAGTTCAGGAGTATTACAATACGCCATGACATGTCTATGTTCAAAGACGTGATATTTTGCAGATTTATTTTGAATGTTGTCATTAGTTTTAACCATTTTGCGTTTAGTCAGACAGTCGTCTATTTCATTGATGAGCTCGATTTTCCATTGACTGATTTGTTAGTACTCTGGTTTATTCTAAATGGCAATGCGGATTGAAAAATTTACTTTTAAGGGTGACCCAACCAAGCCGCATGATGTTATTTGTAAATAAAACAAAAAGTTTTCAGAGAATTATGTTAATACTTTTTATTATAGGAGGATCGATGGTGCATATTTTTAATGACTCTGAGACATAACTGAGGTTCAATATCGTTAATGTGCCGAATTATCTTATGCTTTAGCTCTTAAATTGTTCCTGAATTATTGACGTACACTTTTTATTTTAAATATCCCCAAAGAAAAAAGTCCAATGGTGTTAAATCATATGATCGTGGCAGACAATTAACATCGCTTCGTGGTGATATAACACGGCCATTGAATTTTTCGCGCAAAAGAGCGATTGTTTTGTTGGCTGTGTGGCAAGTGGCACTATTCTGTTGGGACCACATATCGTTCGGATCCATGTCCTCAATTTCTGGCCACAAGAAGTCCGTTATCATCTCGCGATAGAGAACACCATTCACATTTACTGCTTGACCGAACTAATTTTCAAGGAAGTACGGCCCAATGACTCCGCCAGCCAATAAACCGCACCAAACAGGAATTTTCACATTTCCTACAGACCCGGTTTGCTGAAGTTTGCTCACAATTCTCCCGATTGTGGATACATTTGGTCGATTATGCTGACAAAAAAATCACGAAGTGCAAGAAATGAATTTTGATTGAACACCCATTTTCGTAAAAGGTTTCAACAATCTTAGCGCGCTGCTCAATTGTGCACCTCTCTATGGTTTGATTTGTCAAACACTGAAACAAAAAAATGTCAAATTAAGTTGGGCAAAAAACTTGACGTTTAGGTGTGACTCACAATAACATCGTGCATTATGGTTGTAGCGCCCTTTATTAGAAAGTAAAAATAACGTCTGAAATATCTATTAAAACAACATTTGTTTTTTGTAATTTATATTAAAATCCCAAATTCCGAATTTAAAACTAAAGATTCTCTGCATAGCCTACCTTCGGCCAGTCTCAAGACTTTTCTCCTCTAAAATTAAATTAATATATAATTATATTTTGAAGCATAAAAGCGGAATATGTATATAAGCGAATACATGCATATACACAAAACATTTCGGCTATAATAAATAGCAACGTTAAACGCTTATATCCGGTGTGCTCATAAACGATACTCATACAATTCAAAGTTTTGCTTTTTAAGTTTAAGTTTAGCTAAACTCTGACAAAATATATTCAAAATATTTTTAATTTTTAAACAGAAATTCTCTTAAAAATAAATACTTAACCTCCATTAAGTTACCAAATTGCCAAAAAAGAAAAACATCATTCCAAAAAAATTTATTTTTAGTTAGAGTTCTTAATAAAATATCTACCCCCCAAGAAAAAAAATTTAACATCATCATCGTCATCATTAAAACCATCATTATTTAACTGGCGTCAATTTACTGTTTAAATGTCAAACAAAAAAGTGTTAAAAGCCGAAAAAATAACAAAAGAAAAGTATAAATGTAAAAAATGGTACAAAAAAAATTTAATTGCAGCAGCAACAACGAGAAAAATCTCTTTTTTTTAAATGAAAGAGTGAAATAGCATGAGTTATTTCGAAGTATGAAATCGTATTTAAAAATGAAAGAAACAAATCTTAAGTGGGATGGTTAGAATGGATGGATGGATGGATGCTTTGCGCAATTGTCAAAATTACGGCAAAAAACAAGAAACTCGTTTAACCAGATGTTTAACATTATTTTGTACATTTAAAAAAAGGGCGGAGTTATATACACAACAAAAACACTCCGATACAAAGATAATATCCAACAGATGCTGCAAATAAAAGTACAATCAGGAGTAAATCCAACAAGTAATTTTTTTATTTTCGCACTCAAGAGGTGGAAATGAATAAACACCACTATTAGGTGAATTTATTGCTTTGGCAAGAGAGCATGTTGAATATAAAAGAGCGTAGGAGAAATTACGGTGAATATGTTTTATGGTTTTGTCTTCTTTTTGAGTTACTATAAAATTCTCCTTTGGCATCTTTTTTGCTGGTGAATTTGTTTTTTCAAGATGGCCGTAGTTTGAGTTATTATTTTTTTTTGAATCTAGATGCTTTTTGTACAATTTGTAAGTAATAAAAGTTAAAATTTTGTTTTACTGTTTTAGAATTATAATGAGCATTTTAAATTATTAGTTTAGACATTTTGCTGGTTTGTTTTTGTTGTTGTTAATGTGTATTTAATAGTTTAATTTCATTATTGACGTTCGACCTTTGTTACCTATAAAAGTTTGTATAATTGTTAACTGAAACAAACTATTGGTGTTTTTTTTATTTTGCTGGCTGAATAAATGAAATGTGTTTTTTTTTTTGAGAAATTAATTATGATGAGATCTGTTTCACACAATGCGACATGTCGCACAGAGGGATGGGTTCATACATTTTTGGGCAAAAAAAATATAAAGAGTGGTCCTTTATCATTGAAAGTTGGCACCGAGCTTTATATTGACAACATTAAAATGGAATTATCAAAATCAGCCACGCCCACCTCCCATACAATCAGAATTAATTGTTTCGCAAAAAAATTTTCCTATTCAAGCAAAAGTTTTCAATTTTAATAGGTAGGTAGGTACATACACTTTCTAAAATAAACAAAATATGCATGTCTAGCTTTATCAACATTAGCCACGACCACCGCTCATATAGAACATTTTATTTTTCAACTAGGTATCTATCATTTAATTAATTACATCATCTAGATAAAAATGATGTTTAAGATTTTATCACATACCTGCACTGCAATATTCATGACTTTTTTCAGAAAATTTATAAGTATGTAACAGTTTTTTTTTTTTTTAATTTAAAAGAAGGTGATGTATTTCAATAAAAAATGGCATTAATATATTAGCAGTTAAAATATCTTTAGCTAAGATCTCACTATCGGAGTAATGTACCAATTTTTGTCGTATTTCATGTACCGATAGTGTGAACGCTCAAAATTTTTTAATATGCGACAATCTGTGCCGAAATTTGCTAACTGCGGACAATCAAAATTAACCTTGATGCGCCGACAATGTGAACACTTTTTTGCACAATGTGGAGCAATAAAATTGCTTAATATGTACCGATTTTTATCGGCCACTTGTGCGTCGATCACAGTCGCCAATCAGCGCCGATACAAAGGATGGCAAAACGAAATTTTTAAATAGCACCAACTGGCTACTAAAATTTTACTTTTTGAGCTTAATAATAAAAATAATCAAACTTAAATTTTTTTATCTATTATTTATGTATTAAAACTTTAAATAGCACATTTGTACCGTTAAATGAAAGAAAACAATTCGCTTTAACCAAAACATTGCAGCTGTATCGATGTTGCCATCCCTGGTTTGTAGACATCTGTTTACAAAACAACAATTGCAAAAAAAGAACAAGTTTGAATAAAATTGAATACATTTTTTATTCTATATTAATATACCTATTATTTTAAATGGTTAGGAAACATAATAGAACATTCAGATGGAGAATTTTGCAAATTTCTAAAGTAAAATTATGTCTGCCAACAAGCAAATACATAAACAAAAACATATGATTTAATTTGCCTAAATCGCACGATAGTGTGACCGCATTGTACCAATTATTGTCGTAATTGAGTTTTTGCCGATATGAACCGAAAAAAAATTGTCACAATGTGCGACGATAATGGGACCACCCAAAAATCAATTGTGCAATATTTTTATATGTGCGCCGGTATAGCACGATAAAAATCGTCACAGATTGTGCTATTTGAGCCGATAGTGATTTTAGATTTTAGCTTTACACGCATAAGCTAATGAGTTGCATGAACATTTTCATTAGATTTCATGGCAAAATATTTGAGAAACTTGACTAGTTTTTTTCTAGCACAAAATGTGGCTCTTTACGAAAACCAATAATGGATTTTTCTTAGCGATTTCATAAAGCAAAAGACTGCGACGAAGGGTAAACAATGTTGCACGATATGTAAAATCCAACAATTTAATACTGCTCTTTAATATGATTTGTATACTTTTTTTTCAAATTTAATAGTTAAATGTCCAATTGGGACTTGTAACAAAAAACGTATTGTCTGAACGAGTACGATTTGTCGAATGAACCAAAAAAGAAAATATACCTAAATATTGTGCGGGGTTTTATCGAATAGTCTGAAAGTGTCAAAACATTTGTTTACTTTTTGTCATACCCTAAGGTTAGAAAAAAGCAGAGTACAAAAAAAGCCTTTACAATTACATATAAAGTTTGTAATAGAAAATTTTAGAGGTCACGGGACTTTCTAGAGCCTTTCTTATCATAATACTTTTGAAAATAATCGGGACTAGTTTAACTAAATAATAAACTAATTAAGAATAAATGAAATAAAAAGGAAAATTTCTTAACTCTCATATTTTTCACAAACAGTTTTTTTTTCTGGAATAATTTCCCTTACCCTGCGGCCACACTTTTACATATACTGTTTGTCAAAATTCATTTAATTTAAAGCTGTGACGTACGCTGCATTCAATTTGTAAGCAATTTACTTTCAAGATTTCATCAAGACAACAATTTATAAAGACAAATATGTAATCAGCTGTTAAATTGAAAGTAAAATTGTCAAACAAATGGAAAGGGGAAATTGAAAGCCATCTCGTGGTCAACTTAAAAAGTGTGAGTGTGTTAGTAAAAAAGTGAGAGTGTATTGCAAATTGAATGGAATTGAAAGGCAAAACTTGATCGTGTGGCCACCAAGTTAATCGAAATTTTTTGTAAGCGATTAAGGGAGTTATATAAATTTTGACAGAATGGTCTAAAACTTTTATATGCTATTTATACTTTGTAACAAACGTACATATAATATTAATTAGCAAATTCTGTTGACTGTTCGTTTCCAACGTAAGACGCTCATTTCTGCGTTATGGTACTGGTTTAAATTGATATAAGCGGAATTCACGGTCTGCTATTGTAGACCTCGTACATATTGTAGGTTTAGTAAATCTTGATTTAAAACACGACAACACAATGCATACATTTTAAATTTTCTATCTTTATATCATCTACAATACTTAAATGTGAAATATATGCATTTTCTTGTTGTTGTGTTTTAAAACAAGGTTAACCAAACCTACAAGATGTGCAAGGTCTACAATAGGAAACCGTGAATTCTGCTATTGATTATTATTTGAAGTACACCTTTATTTGCCAAAGCGGCCCATATCTTGCTGAAATCGTTTGCGTTAAATGCTTTCTCGAAGTAAATGTAAGTCATATAAAGTGTTGCGTGATATTCATTCTACCGTTCTATTATTTAGACGGAGACTGTTTATCTGATTGACGCAAGATCTGTCTGGAAGAAAACCGGTTTTTTCTTTTCTGAGCTGACCGTCTATAACAATTTTCAAAAAAATGTTTAAAACTAAATCGTTTATTTGAACTCTTTAGGGAAATTATACAAATTAGCAGTCCCTGCACCTATAGGTTTATGTTTCTAAGTTCAAAAAGTACCAGTTGAAGAACAAACAAGTACCAACATTTTTCATCTTTGGGTTTTCATTCACTCAGGAATCTGCACCTTTAGTTTAATGTTTCAAGGCCAAAAAGGCATTCAAATTACAAATGAGAAATAAATTGAATTGAATCAATATTATAAAAAATTCAATTATTACCCGTTTTGGTAATTGTAGTTGGAGCCCATAATTAAATATGTATAGGTATGCATCGAGAAAAATATTTTTTAAAAAAAGTACCAAAAATAAGGTACGATTTTCACCCCTCAAACGTTCGAATTTCGAAAAAGTACCATATATTTATATTTTAATTTATTAAATAAGTTACGTATTTATTACAATCTTGTTTTCTATGTTTACTGGTTAAAAAGTTCCAAATACAGGTTTTACCCGTTTTGTCCCCAAAAGGGCTGAATTTCAAAAAAAGTTGCAGGCACCTGTCCGATTATTTTTCTAATTAACAACGACAAGTATTAATTTTTTTTTTTTTGATATCTCTATTAGTTTTGGAGATATGAGGTTACCGATTTTATCCTTTTTACCCCCTCAGATTTTTGTATAATAAATATTGTGCACTTCTGTAATTAAATACGTCTCAAATGGTGTATTTGGTTGAGAGACAGAGCAGGAAAGTGTCCTGAACTGTTTTTATTTTATTATTTCACCATTTTTCGAGTATGCTTCTGGGAGTACAATTTTAATATATTCAGTTTTTAGTTAATGTACAAACATATCTGTCAAAAATTAACAAAAAGCCTCTCAAATAATTTAAAAAAACCAAAACATAATCAAAAAACACTTGATTCCGTACGGAACGTGCGGTTACTTTCGCACTTTGCTTAAGCAAATGACAGTTTCATAAAACTTAACAAAAAGTTTCCTTATGCTCGATACATTCATATGATTTATGTACATGTATTCCCACAGTTGGTTAAGTCAGCTTATGCATATTATAGTTGGGTCTTTATTGTTAACAAAAGGTTTGCTAAAGCAAAAAATATTTAAAATATTGAAGGTAAAGGAATATTAAAAAACCATGAACTGAAATATGACTCAAAAAAGTACATTCGAAAAATGTTTAAGCAATAAAATAATTCATAAAAAGAAAGAAAAAATTCCCGAGTCAAATTAAATAGTTTTTAATCTTTAAATGAGAAAAAATACTAAACATTTAAAAATGTTCTTTGAAAACAAATATTTTTTAAAAGGGACATTTTTAAGTTAAAAACAAGGGAGAAAAATTTATATGTTTAATCAGTTGATCAGTTTGTCGTGCTTAATTCTCAGTTTTTATTCTTGAGAAAAACACTGAAATTAATTGTTGGAGGATAAGCTAGTTTCTATTCGCTTTTCGCTGGTTGCTTAGGACAGACCATCAGGAAACATTTTCCCAAAAAAACTTTAGAAAAGCCAAATTTTTTAGCAAATAAAACTGCAGAGTGAATGAGAATTACAAACACTCAAAAGTCTTATTATGATATCAAAGCTTAAGCAAAATACCAACAATAAGCAGTGCAACGTAATTATTACAAATTATTTGAGTAATGCACCACCTATTAAATACGACACAAATTTTAAAGTAATTTGGAGTTTTAATAAAATGAATTTATAAAAAGTTTAATTCCGCAAATAAATTGCTACATTTTTATGCTTCAAACTATGACATAATAATTTTTATTAGCTTTACTTAATCGATTTTTAAATTTTTTAATTAAAAAACTTAAAAAGATTCTCACAATTGTAAAAACAAACTAACAAACTTCCGTTTCCAAATCCGTTTAAAAATCCATTCTGTATCATATAACATTGCCGTAAAACAAAAAACTCACCACACTACTATCACACCACACTATAAATTTCTCCTACATATTAATAACAGTACAATATAAAACAGCTATAAGCAAAAAAATGCTGTAATAAAAGTAATAGACAGCCATTGTAAGAATTCACACATTCTACAACTACAAACAACCACAACCAAAAATTTCTTATAAGAGAGTCTACACAAGTGTGAATTTTTGTGTTTGTTTATTTATTCTGCCAAGTCAAGGAAGGCATGATGTTTTTATTGAACACTAATGAATGTCAATTGAAAACAATTACGACCAATAAATGCCCACTCAAAGCATTCAAAAGCATAAAGAGATATTGAATACACCAATTTACACTCACAAAAAAGGAAATAAAAACAGAGAGACCCAGAGAAATGTTAACATGTACCCCCTAATGCAATCAAATGTAAAGGCCACTTGTTTGCTTTGGATTTTCTTATTACGTTTTTGTTGTTTCTACAGAGTAAAATACGAGATAGAAAATCATAAACACAAGAAGAGAGTGACTATTTTATGTTTGTTTTCCTATTGTCAACACAATAACAAAAAAGGGGAGTTTAAATAACAGTTTTAAGCCCGTTTAGAGAGAGTGTGAGAGGGAAGGAAGATCAAATAGCCGTAAATAAATGTAAGAGGTAAAGTGAGTGATTGTGTCAGAGTGTGTGTGATTGTTGGTGTATGTGAAAATAAATGATAAAAGTAACTGGCGCCACAAATTACTGGTTTTTTCAACTTCCACTTTAGCAAGAGTTATTTGGATTGTTTGTTTGAGTTGGCTTAAGCACCTGGTTGTTAGTATAGTTCGAACAGCATTTAAGCCAAGACGTGAATAGTATGATTTTTTACCTGTTGGATATCAAATAAACGCATAAATGAAAAAACGAGTGTTATAAATTCAATAATAAAAAAACAAACGCCAAAGTTAGCGAATTATTAAAAATAAATTGAAGAAAATATAAAAAAAAAAAACAAATAAACATAATATTTAAAATAAACGGCGGTGAAAACAAACAAATTTTTGTTTTAAATATTTTTAAAATAAAAAGAAACAAGTGCCAAGAGTTTTTGGTTTAACTAAATCTAAACCCTGTTTTAAATAAATATAGTGTCGATAAATTCTGCTAAAAAGAATTTTAAAATTTAAGGAATATATTTACCTAAACTTACTAATATAAAAAGCGAAAAAGTATTCTGCTTAAATAAAAATATATAAACCACAAATGACAACTATGCCTCCAGAAATGTCCACCTCAGCTACGAATCCTTCTGTAGCTTTACCCAACTCTAGAGTTACCAGCGATTCGTTATCCGCTTTACAAGTATCGCGTTCCCGCTTTATGATTACGGATATTTTAGCAGCTCATCAATCAAATCATGCGAATCAACCACACCATACCCAACTAAATCAACAGCAACAACATGCTGCTTTACAACATTACATAGCACAACAACAGCATTTGCTGCAACAACGACATCAACAACAGCAACAACATGCAGCAGCTGCAGCTGCTTCACCTCCCGCCTCACCCCCACAACATCCTTCCAATCAGCATCCTCCACATTTACCCCCACCACCACCAGCTACCGGAGCTGGAGCAGGTGGACATCCTCATTTACCGCCTCATCATCCATTGGCTCATTTACCGCCATCAGCTTTAATGGGATTTCCTGCAGCTCATAATGGTTTCAATGCAGCAGCAGCGGCACATTATGCCGCTTTACATCGCGACGAGCGAGAACGTTTAAGGGAAATGGAAAATCATCATTCGTATCGTAATCAATCGTCACAAGATCTTGAACACGATGATCGTTCTCGTTCCCCGCCTCCCTCCATGTATGCGAGAGATACGCGTGATATTAATGGTCAGGGGGTGCCAAGTAGTAATGCCGTCGGCGTTGGTGGTGGCGGTAGTAGTATAAGTGGTGATCAGGCCAGTACAATAGAGGATAGTGACAGTGATTGCGGTAAGTTTAAAATGGATAAAAGTTTAGCTTATTGACGTAAATTTGATTAAGTAATCGAAAGCATTCATTTTCTGTAGAAAATTTATCGATTCAAATAATTTTAAATAGAAAATAAATGTTATTGTTAATATTTCTTAAATAATATATCGATTGCATTACTTTTCTTAAGAAATTTTATCGATAGTATTGACTTTTTGTAAAAAAATTCACCGATTGCGTTTAACTTCTGAATATAAATTTACAAAGTTAGGATAAGAAAGCAAAAAAGTTTTTAAAAAAAACTCGGTGAAAAAATCATATTTATCAAATTATAAAATAAACCAAAATTATAATACAAAATTTTAAAAACGTAAACAAAAATGTTTTTTGAAAGAGAATTCGTATGATTAAAAACATTTTTTCCAACTTTTTAAATTTGACTTAAGATGTTTTGTCAAGATGCCACAGATATATTGATTGTATAGAATTTCCGTAAAAATTTTACAATTGCAACAATTTTCTAAAGCAAGTTTTGTATTGCATTCGTTATCTATAAAAAAATTTTTTAGTTGCCTTTTTCTATAGAAACATTTTGATTCCCTAGGTTTTCTATAAACAAACTTTTCGATTTTAATTAAATTTTCTATAGAAAATTTGTCCATTCAATTTCTACAGAAATTTTACCGATTGCATTCATTTTCTATAGAAAATTAATTGATTGCTCTTATTTTTTTTAATTTCTTTAATTTTTTTTTAACTTGCTTTAAGTTTCTACACAAAATTAATTCATTACATTCATATTGTGTTAAAAATTTCCTATTGAAAAGTTATCGATTGTTGTGATTTTATATAAAAAATGTATCTACTAATTTAGTTTTCTATTACAATTTATTAATTTCTGTAATTTTCTACAGAAAATTTATAGGTGGCTTTAACTTTCTTCAAAAAATAGTCCATTTTATAAATTTTGAATAAAAAATTTATCGATTTCTTTAGGTTGCTATGAAAAGTTATCAATTGCTTTAATTTTCTATAGAAAATTTGTCGGTTGCTTAAATTTTCTTTAGAAAATATATGGATTGCATTTATTTTCGCTAAAAAAGGTATCGATTTAACACATTTAATACAAATTATTTATCGATTGTATCTATTAGTTTTAAAAATGTTTAAAGATAGTACTTAACTTTTTGCTATAGAGCTATAGAACTTCTAAAATTTTAAGTCTTAACGTTAACGGATAACTTCAACAACTAAATACAAGTTTCCTTACAATCCAGACAGCAAAATAGTCCGGCGGCTTTATATATCTAAGAGAGATGTCGACCCAAAACTGTATAAAGTCTGTATAAAGTCGTTGACACGAATTTTGGCAGACATGTCGGAAAATTGTGTTTTTTTTTGCTGGCATTTCTGACAGATGTCTGACACAAATCTATTGAAAAATGCTTGGGAAATTCTTATTGTTTTCTGACAGATAGCTGAAAGAATATGGAATATAATTCTAATCTTTTAATCGCACAAATTTCTGTATGATATATTAATTCAATAAGAAACCTATTAGACAAATTCCATGCGAAAACGATCAGAAAGCGGCTAGCCAATACGTATATTCAATGTGAACGAAGGTCTCTTAGAATGAAGTCAGGAATTTTTAACAAATGACAACGTCGGAGTAAGAAAATTACTAACCTAAATACATACATTCATATGTTTGTTAGTATATACCTACTAATAAATACACGTATAATATCAGGTTGCTTTAAATCCTTAGTATTTATTAGAACTTAAGAAAATCAATATTGACAGTTAAGTGGGATTAAACTAAAGCAAATTATAAGTGTGTAGTTAACTAACTTTTTTTTCTGGTATTTATAAATTTTACTAAAGCACACAAATAAAAACTCTCATTTTCTAAGCTTTTGTAAAACAAAATCCAATTTCCGTTGGAAATAACAGATTTTTCTTTGAAACTCCAACATAAACCGCAATAAAAAATCATTAGAGAGGGTAAACAAAATCCAACACACTTCACCTGTCATCTTAATGGAAATATAAACAACCATGCAATCAACAGTTAGTCGTCGATAACACTTTAACACATGACCGTTATATAGAAGAAATAAAAAATATGGAAATAAGAAAAAAAAAATAGTTTGAACATTTTTGTTGGAACTAAAAACTTTCAAAAAAATTAATTGAGAAAACTGTTCGAATGGAAACCAGTAGTTAAACTCAACTTAAATTGTTACAAAATGCGCAGACAAAACAATAATAAATGAAAATAAATTAAAACACTTTCGATATTTGTTGCTTTTTATAAAAGACCAAACAAAAAAAGGTGAAATAAAAAATAAAATAAAATAAAACAAAATAAAATAAAAGCGAATAAATCCACGTGCAAGTACTAAAAATTCATAACTAACATTTTTAACACAGTTATGTTTTTTTGGCTGTATAGTAGGGATATAAAACCAAGTTTTTGAAGTAACTATAATAAAAGATAGCATAAGATTTTTATAAAACAAACCCATCAAAAGAATAATTTATTAATAGAAAACCTATCGAGAACATAAGTTTTCAATAAAAAACTTGACAAAATTGATTTTCAATAGAAAACTTATTGATAACATGAGTATTTTTTAGAAAACTTATTGATGGCATAAGTTTTCATCAAAAACTTATCAATAACATAAGTTTTCCTTAGAAATCTTATCGTTAACATATGTTTTCTTTTGGAATCTAAATAATAAAATATTTTTTTGTTTAAAACTGATCGATAACATTGGTGTACTATAGAATATTATCTATAGCGTATGTTTTCTACAGCGTATGTTCCCTATAAAATATTCATTAGTAGCATAAGTTATTATAGAAAATTTATCGATAGCGTTATTTTATCGATAACGTAGGCTATCGATAAATTTTAACATTCGAATTCTATAGAAAACTTATTGATTACATTAAAATTCTATAGAAAACTTATCGATAACAGAAATAGTTTATAGAAAACTTAACGATAACATAAGAATTCTATAGAAAAATTATCGACAACATATGAATTCTATAGAAATATTATCGATAACAGAAATATTCTATTGAAAACTTGTCGATAACATAAGAATTCTAAAGAAAAATGATCGATAACATATGAATTCTATAGAAAGATTATCGATAGCATAAGTTTTATGCACAAAACTAATTAATAACATACGTTTTCTACTTTAAACTTATCGATAACATACATTTTCTACAGCCAACATATCCATAGCGATGTAATCTATAATTCATCAACACCGTAAGTTTTTTAGAGTAACGTTATCGACATACGTACGCTATCGATAACATAAGTATTCCATAGAAAACATTTCTGTTGAAAACTTATTGTTAACATAAGTTTTTATAGAAAACTTATCGAAAATATAAGTTTTTTATAGAAAACTTATCGACAATATAATGGTGTTTTCTTTTCTGACAATAATGTTCCATGTATGCTACCATTCGCGCGGGTTTTGTTCTATTCTAAAAAAATATGCAAAAGTGTTGTCGTTTTCCTTTCTTAATATGTTGCAAAAATAAATGGCAAATTTGTTCCATTTCTTCTTCTTCTTTAGGCATTTTGTAGAAAATTTTTTTAAAACATAAGTTTGACGCCCTATGTTCTCCGTGAACATTTTATTTAAATATTTTGTTTTGCATTTTTTTGTATTCATATTATTTTTTTTTTAGATAAATAAAGGAATAAAGGAGTTTGTAATGAAAATTTCTTATAAGGGCATGCGTTTTTTCTTATCGATAACAAAAGTTTTCTATAATAAACTTTAAGTTTTCTATAAATTTACTCTAACAAGCTTATCGATTGCTTTAATTTTCTATAGAAACTTGTTCGATAACTTTAAATTCATATAGAACACGTAAACAGAAAAAATCCTCGCCAATTTGTTTTCAATTAAACCATTTACCAAAAATAAAATCAGTTTTAATTAAAAATTTCATCAACGCCCCTATAACGGTTTTCAACTCAACTCAGTTGAAATTTCTTAATTTTTGTATTATGGTTTACAACTTTGCTTTATTGCGGTAACAAAAATTACAACTGATCACAACCAGTTGTCTTTATTACAACTCAACTCAGTTGTAAATAGGGGCCCAAGTGAATTAAACGTTTACTTATATCAACAACATTGATGCGAAAAATGTTGTTAATACCAACGATATTGAACTACTACCGTGAATTATTTAACCGGTGCAAATTTAGTTAAATTTTTAATTAATAGGAAACAGTACTTTATTCTGGCATACTTCTTCTATCCCATCCTTTATATTGAAATTTGCGTTCCAGTTTTTAAGGACGCACTACTTCTGCTGCTTCTGCGTATAATAAATGAACTAATAACAGTCCGTTGCTTCTATTAACCATTATTTTTACGCATTAGTTTTACAATTCTTAGAGTGTCTTGTTTGTATTTCAATATTTTTATTGTTATTTTAAAAACAAAAACTTTTTTTTTAAAAAAACTACATTTCAAACTAGTTGCTACTGCTTCTTGCCTCAATTCATTGACAATTTCTTCGATTTTAAAATTTTTCAAAATTGAATGAAATTGGCTTTAAGTTTCCAGTTTTTTTTTTCAATTTTAATTTTTGGTTTCTTTAAGCCGCTTAAACGATTAAAGCAGAAGAAGTAAAAATTTACTCTTAAGAAAATGTCACTTATGTCTATCAAAGAGACCATACATGTTCAGGGGCTCATATCCACACATTCACATTAAACATGTAACAAATTAAGTAACAGCAACAACAAAAACAACACTAACAAAAAACAACGCAATCGACAGCAAAATCATCGCCAAGTAAAACAAAAATCTCACCTTGTTTACTTTTAATTGAATTTAATTTTTTCGCTTTACAATTCTTTTTGTGTATTAGTGTACGTATGAACGTTTGATTGATTCAGTGTGTGTGTTTCTTTATATTTCTTTTCCTCTTCCTTTTAAGTGAGTTGTTTTTGTTACTTTTTCTGCTGTTTGTCATTTGTAATTCTGTAATTTGGTAGATTTTGTAAAACAACAATCGAAATAAAATATCAGTTACAATTTAATTTTGTAATAGAGAAGACATTTAATTGGTAGGAAATTTTTGTCTTATACACTGATAAAAAATAGGGGGTTAAAAGCAAAACAAGAAATTTGTTTTGATTCCACTACGGACCAAATCGTCAAACGGTTGTAACAACCATGTCATAATTATTATCATACCCTCTGCCACAGTCCGTCTTTTGAAATTGCTCTTACTTCCGTACGCTCAACAGAAAAAACAGTTTGGTTTTTAATTGTTTCTAGTTTACCTAAGAAGTTTGGGATTGTAATTCCGGCATAATTCGTTCAGTAGGAAAAGAGTTATGAACCAAACTGTGAAACAAGTACCCTCAAAAATTAATACTTTCGTTACAATAATTACCATAAATGATATGATATTAATTTGATATGAGTTTACATTTTACTGATAAATTTTGTGAAGATCGGTTCATAATTTACCATAAGTCCTATCCCCCCGTGTGTGGAGGGATCATCTCACGGATATTTCACCTACTGGACAAAGCGGGTATAGTCAGCCTGGAATCCGAAGTGATTCAAATTTAATAGGTCTCCTTGAGTCTTCCTGATTTTTTGCGACCGAGCTCCTGTCAATAGGAACGACCATAAAGAAGCCGTCAAGAGATATGGAAAGAGTTTTTAATTTCTGTTGTAAGGTCGTACTATCAGTAGATGGAATAGAAGAGTATGACGTTTACTATTGTGTTGATATCTTTCGTCGGACATTGTCAAACTTATGGCGTAAATCAGGTGCAGCTGATAATAGAAAGTCGACAAAAGTTTAAAATTAGCTGATTTTTTGTGATCGCGACTGATGAGAGAACCTAGAAGGCCCCCAGTATCACGGAACCGGACTGACTGTTTTTTAAGGGCTCAGTTTGTATGCTTTTTGCGGGAAATACTTTCCGTCTTTCAGAATAGTTGTCTTTGCGGAAGCTTTACTTTTCTGACAGAATATCGCTTTGCATCAGGTTCTTCTCCATCCGATGCGGGAGTGCATTTTGCAAGGCATAAGCCCACAAAAGGGTTCAAGAAAAGGCTGCTTCTTTGGCGAAGGAATACTTACGGGGATCACTTGGTGGCTGTGGTTCAAATCCAAATCGTACGTAGGGGTGTCATGAACCGTCAGCTATCCACTTGTAAAAGGTCTAGCTGCGATTACAAATCATCCCTAGTTGCTGTTTTCATTCGATCATACGCTGCTGGCTATTCCTAAAGCAGCAGAGGTTTGATAGCTCCAGCTCATAAACAATTAAGAATAAGTTTTGTCAGATTATTGATCTAAAATCGCTTAATGTACATATTTGTGGTTGCCGCTCACATAGAGAGGCGGTTGGTAAACGACTTTTTTTGTTACCCAATGGTTAAGGTCAACGATTAAATTAGTCCAACACGGCAGCTGCTCATGTAAATCTGTTTCCACATAGGTCAAATAAAATATAAATCACGCTGCCAAATTTCGTAAGAGTGATTGATCCATCATTTTTCATAGGCTACATATAAATCGTACTTTTGGAATAGTCATTTATACGCCTAAAACTGAAACAAATTTTAATATTGTGAGGTTAGGTATTTACGAAGATTAGTTCATAATTTGTCGATCCCATTCAAAGCTCACTTTTTTGGAGGGTGTAAAAGCATTTTAACTTTACTTTAACTTGTTATACCCTCCACCACAATTAGTTGTGAAGAGGGTATACTAAGTTTGTCATTCCGTGTGAAACTTTTTTATTATTCATCTCAGACCCCATAAAGTATATATATTCTGGCTGCTTGAGTAATTCTAACTCGATTTAGCAATGTCCGTCTGTCTGTCCGTCTGTCCGTCTGTTGAAAACACGCTCACTTTCGAAAAACTCAAAAGAAATAAACAAACTAGGTGTCAAATTGCTTGTAGTTATCCTAAGCAGTTTGGGATTGAATTTCAGCAAAATCGGTTCAGTAGGACCAGAGCTATGAATCAAAATGTGGAACCACCACCTTCAAAAACTTGATAATTTTGTTACAAAAACTAACATAAATGATGCAAAAATGCACGGAATGACATAAGATTTTGCACAAGTCCGTTTTATTCGACTAGAAATTACACTGTAAAATTTCGCGAAGGTCGGTCCATAATTTACCCTAAGCCCCATATAAACACTACTTCCGGAAAACAGTTTAGTACGCCTAAAACCGTAAAAAATAATGCAATCATAACAAATTTTGGCTCGTCACAATTTTATAGGACTATAAATGATACTGTGAAATTTCGTGAAGATCGGTACATAATTTACCCTAGGCCCCATAAATGCCCTACTCCCGGAAAACAGTTTAGTCTCCTAAAACCATAATTAATAACAAATCGTCACAGTTTAAGATAATAATAATAAAAAGACATCATACAGATATTACTCCTTAAACATTCGAACTGTCGGTGGAGGGTATCAAAGATTCGACACAGCCGAATATAGCACTCTAACTTGTTTTTGCTAATTTTGATTTTTATTTTAAAATGTAGATATTAATATCAGAACAGCGCTTATATATTATCGAAATTATTTAAAAGAATCGCCCTTTATTTCAAGACTGTTAACGGTTGTGTTTTATCTCATAAATAAAATATGCTAAAAAAAAGTAAAATTATAACATGAAGTTAACATTAATTATTTCTGCCGGATATTATCTAGTAATCAACATCTATACGAGATTTGTTCGTCTTGGAGAGAGGGTTTATATGGGATCTATGGTCAGTTTTGGAGCTACGATCGGTTTTGGACCTACCAGTGAAAAGTTTCGCCAAGCCATGGTAGTATTATTAAGTTATCGCTGCTAAATTTCATAACAATACCAACACTTACAAGGAAGTTATGGCACTTAAAGCTATTTCCGGAAATTGAGTGTTAATAACAATATAAAAAGATACTATATGGGCACAAAGGCTTTATTTCGAAAATAATTTTGTATGGAGGCTATGTGAAATGATACACCGATTGTAACCATTTTGAATGGGTTTGGTCCTTGTGACAATTAGAACCTATATGCAAAATTTCATCAAATTACCTCCAAAGTGCGCACAATGTTTAAATATACAGACAGCCAGCCAGCCAGCCAGCTAGACGGACGGACGGACGTGCATCGGTGAACTAAAAGGTTGGTCTACGACAAACATTTTTAGGTGTTACACGCATCAGCAAAAACGCCCTCCACTATGATGGTGTGGATATAAAATCATCTCTCCATCGAAAAAAAGAAACTAAAATATCTCCATCGGTTAAACAGTTACAGACTTTTGGCCGATGAGCCGCTGTGCATCGTTACGTTTTTTATGGACCTCCTCAATTGTTTAAAGATAAATTTGTTAATTTAAAAAAAAATTTGTTTTTTAAAAAAATAGTTTTAAACTTGAATCTCTTTTAATATTTATCTACACAACAAGACTTAATATTCATGTTTCGAGAACATTATCACTAACTTCACATAAACTTTAAGTAGAAAACTAATAATGCCACCATAAATAACAAAACCATGTAATAAACTTTTCATAAATTTAATTAAACGTTGTGCGTATTTAACAAAAAAAATTTTTTTTTTTTGGTTTTTTGCAAAAGAATAAATATTAAATAAAAACCTATAAATTGCAATTAGAAATGTACTGCAATGTTCACTAAAGCGCAAAATGTAACAAATATTTAATAATATAGCTTTTTATAGCCATTTGTTGTTGTTTTGCAAATAAAAACAACAACAAAAACAATTTTGTTTTGTTACAATATTTTTGTATGTACACATTTGTTGTGTGTTGTATTTGTAACAATTAATTAGAAAAAATGTACATAAACATTAGAAGCATTTTAACGTGTTATTAAAAGTTTAATCGAAACGTTTTTTCTCATTATTATTAATAATTTTTTTTTTCTCTAGTTTTTTTTTCAACAGAATTGTATTCATTTAATATTTGTTGTAGTTGTTTTAATAGTTACTGGCTGTTAGTATAAATTTTAAGCTTAAATGCACAATATTCTAGTTTCAGTAAATTGTCAGTTTTATAAATTTTGCCTTTTTTTCTAGATTCTGCTTCAAATTGTACGACTAAATACATTTATTTGTATGCTAAAACATTTATTTATAGTTTTTCTAATTTTGTTTTATTTGTTGTAAGTAGTTTTTATTATTTAATGTTTTTCTTTTTGTATTTATTTATGTTTTTTCTACAGATGTTTTTTTAACTTTGGTTAGAATTGACCAGTTTTTTTTGCAGCAGCAGTTTTGTTTCCATTTGAAAAAAGTTAAATGAAAAAATATTTAAGAGAGAAAAAAAAAATTCATACATAGTAATTTGTCGTTTTATGACATGCACAATTTCAAGTTTTAATTTGATCTTTTTAAACCTTTTTGTTCGTGTTGTTGTACCATTGTATTATTTGTAAATAAATATTTAGTTTAATATCGTTTATAAACAATTTCCTGGCTATTTAAATAGATTAAAAAAATTTATTTACAAACAAGCGAAAATAATTTTTTTATTTATTCGATGACAATTAATCCATAATATTTAGAATGAATTTTAATATTTTAAGTTATTGCTATTAGAATTTTTATGAATCAATAATTAATCAAAAACATTTTTAAGCCTTTGCCTAAGGGAAACTACTAGAGGCCGTACGTGTGAAGTTTTAATCCAGTAGAATTTGGGTGGTCATTTTTTGTAATAAGCACCTAAATGAGAGTTTTCAGTTCACTTTTAATGATTTCTAAATGTTTTGTATTTAAAATCGATTTAACGTTAGAGCAATTGAAAAAGAATTTACATATGATCATTAATATGCTCAAAAAGGAATCAGAAATTGTATCACAATTCATTCTTTGAGGTGGTTCATCGGTAGGGTACCAGTTTCTCACAACAATAACATCATTTCCGATCGAAAAATTAGCTCATATGCGGTTATTTTGCTTTTGAAGCGGATTCCTAAAAGATAATATCATGATACAAAATGCTATCTGGGAATAATCAAGGAAACACATTTCTTACAAACATAATTATAGTGTTACACGCAGAGAAAAAACATATTTTAATAAAGTCACCACCAACAAAACTATGTTTAAAGAAAATTTTAAACAAATTGTGTTTAGTTTAATCATATTATTGTCACCGACAACCATGTTATGGTTCAATTAGTTCTCCATCACGAAGCCATAACCATATTATAACTAACTTTTTTAATCTTCACTTAAGACCACATAAAGTTTATAAATGTTGGCTAGTGGAGTAGTTCTAAGTCGATTTAGCACTGTCCATCTGTTAAAATCACGCTCACTTTCGAACGACTCAAAAGAAAAGAACAATATTGGTGTCAAATCGTTGCTAGTTTTCCTTAGCAGTTTAGAATTGAAATCCAGCAAAACCAATTCAGTAAGAAAAGAGTTATGAATAAAAATGTGGAACAATAACTCTTAAAAAAATTATCATTTTGTTACAAAAACAAGCAAAAATAGTGGCGAAATTAATTCTACAAAACTAGAAATCTTACTACAAAATTGCTTGAAGATTGGTCCATAATTTACCACAGGCCACATATAAAGCCTACTCTTGAAAAACACTTTGGTACTCCTAAAACCGTAACGAATAGTGTCATTGTAATCAATTTTGGTTTGCTTGAGTTTTATATGACAAGAAGCTTCACAGTCAAATTTCATGAAGATCGGTTCGTAATTTACCATAGGCCCCATATAAAGCCAACTCTCGGAAAATACACTAAAAGAATTTTCTTCACAGATCCAATGAAAAATTACATTAAAATTCAACCTATGAAACCCTTCATTGGATTAATGAAGAATGTTGAATAAGTCCCCCGTTAATGAAATGTTTCATAAAATCGATAAAAATTTTAATTTGTTCAATGACATAAATTCATTAAATTACTGACTAAATTTGGTAATTTTTATGACAGTCTTAGTTTAAGGATTGTTATGGTTATATATTTATGTTTATTTATTTCAGCCATTTTTTCAATGTGCGTTTTGAGTTGTTGTGAATTTTATTTTTTTTTATTCCTGTTTCAAATCATCAAGGTATATTAACAGCTTGTTCAACGATTTCGAACGTTAACGTTCGCATAGAAAATTACATTTAAAACAAAAACAAATTGTCGAATTTTGTTTTTTTGTATTGTATTTAATTCATTTTCCTTTGGCTTGTACTACTACGTAAATTTTGTGTATTCAAATTAACAATTAAAGAAAAAAGAATGTGAGAATTGTTTGCTCTTATTTTTTCTTTCTCGTTGTTTGTTTTTGAACCTATTACTAACATGAAGCTAAACTCAATGTTTTGTTATCGTTATAAATTTTTCATTGATGTTATGAAACATTGTAATTTACAATTTTTTTCATATATTTTCATGTTTATCGCTTAAAATGGAATTAAAAATACGTTTTTACAGCAGTTATAAGAAGAAAATATTTTCAAGTTATAAGTATTTTGAAGTTAGAGAACTTTATCTTGTTTCCATTGATTTACTGACATTTTTTATGGAAAATATGAAGTTACACTTTTTTTCATTAACTGAAAAATATTTGAATACATTAATATTATAAAAATTAGTTGAATTTTTCTTTTGAAAGAGATATTAAGTTGTCATTAATTTAATGAAAAATTTTAACGAAATTACGAAACTCAATTTCGTAGTGTTAATGAAATTGCTTCATTATGTTTGTAAAATTTCATCACCGTAATGAAATTTTTCATTGGATTAAAGAAAAAAATTTAATGAAATTGATTCATTAGATTTATGAATCATAATTCTTTCAGTGTAGTTTAGTATGCGTAAAATTATAGTTTTATAAGGTTCATAAATTTCCATAAGTCCTATATTATGCCGACCACAGAAATATTTTAATTGTAGGTGGAGGGTAACAAAGATTCGGCGCAGCCAAATATAGCCCTCTTACTTGTTGTCATTAAATTTGGAAAATGTTTAGTATTAATATTGGCAAGGGTTGCTAACTAGGCAACGTTTTCTACGCATTATGGGCGATTTTAAAGACGGAACATTTTGGGAATTTCTCTGCAAACTTTCCGATATTAATTTAAGGCTTTGTGGTATTAAGGCCCGTTTTCACAACTTACCGATAGCTAAAAGTAGACTTTAACCCACCTTATAAAAAGTGTTCCATTATTATAACTTTACTTTAACCTAAAGTGAGCGATAAAGTAAATTTAAGTTCATACTAACTGGTAGGTTAAAGTAAAGTTGTAATACTGGAACACTTTTTATACAACCGATTAAATCCTACCGTTATCTATCGGTAAGTTGTGGTATTAACTACATAGGCCGATAAAATTTGGAAACAATTTAGTTGCGCTGAATTCGAATCCGTACTCAGAATTTCTCCATCACATTAGGTTTTCGAGATATCTGAGCATTGGCTGAATCCACACCAACAAAAGACAAAACAGTTTTCTTGACTAGTACGACAACATTATCTTATGAGAAAGCGCACACCAAACAAAAGAACCGCAAAACTGTCTCAGAAAATACATTTGGTTAGATACCAATCCCCACACAGAGTAAGACAGAACAGAACAGTACGACATCTTTATATATTTATATTCTTTACTGACACGAACCTCTTTGCACATAATTGAGTTCTCTCTTATGATGTAACCAATACCAAGAAGTAAAAAAAAGACAAAAAAAACATTGCCACATTGCTGTCTGATTACCGATTGTCTTTTAAGATAAAAACTTGATAAGACGTTTTTTTTTTTTTTTGGTGTGGGTTAGTTGGCATCAAGCAAGTGTCTTTGACTTTAAAGTCAAAAACGTTTTGTCTTTTGTTGGAGTGGGTTTTCGCCATATAAGAGACGTTTTAGCTTCGCAAATCCATCTTTATATATAAAAAATATAAAAAATATAAAAAAACCTTAACAAAATTAGGTCGAAATTGTAAAAAAATATATCAAAGTAATTCTTGGGAGTACAAAATTTTAATTTAAAAGATCTTGTTATTCGTGCTTAACTCCGAATTTTTATTCCTGATAAAAACACTGAAATTTATTGTTGATGGGATAAGCTATTCCTATGCGCATTTCACTGGTTGCTTAGGCCAGATCGTCAGGAAACTTTATCCAAAAAGGTTTTAGAAAACTAAAGATATTAAACCAAATAAAACTGTCAAGCGTATAAGAATTATAAGCAACAGTTCAACTTTTCCTGACGATCTGGCCTAAGCAACCAGTCAACAATAAATTTCAGTGTTTTTATCAGGAACAAAAATTGAGAATTAAGCACGAATAACAAGATCTTTTAAATTAAAATTTTGTATCCCCAAAAATTACTTTGATAATAAACTGGCAAGTGCACGGCCTAAAAAACTTACCTGGCAACCTGCATTTGCAAGTTGTTTTTGTTTTTATTTAAAAATATATATTTATTTTAGAGGTAATTGGTAGGACCTTCAGACGACACATCAGGCTTTATAAATAAAGATGAATTCGCGCAGTTAAAACGTCTGAGTACAGATTCGGATTCAGCGCATGGTAAACCCGCAGTCTATAAAGTAAAAATTTATTGACCTTTGCTTTTAGTTTGTCGATGTCAAAGAACAAGAAACATTGTTAGACGAGAGCAAAAGAAAGCGAAACAATTTAAGGGTAAAACAAAAATGACGTCTAATATTGTTAAAATTTCAATCATTTTTTTTTCCATAGAAAATTTTAAAAACTTTATTAAATTTAAAATACTTCTTTAATACTGAAAATAAACTTGAACTTTGTTTACAAAAATCTTTTAAATTTTAGTTAATAAAATAAAGGAAGAATGTCAAATCTCCAGATTAAAGGCAAGAGCTAAAATATATCGTCTTTTGTGTTTCAGAATCATCTATTAGGATTTATTTTTAATATTTTGTGTAGCACGATTCAAGGACAATTTTAGAACCAAAGATTAAATGTATGTTCACATTTAACAAATATTTGACGAAAAATTCGGAAAAACGTGGTCACTAAATTAATCAGCTTTTAACTTTTGTTTTAAACCTTTTTATTAATTCACTAAACTTTATTTCTAAATAAATCGTCGTAGAATTAACTAGTTAATTGAAAGACGCTGTTTGATCAAGCAAATGTTATACAAAATTAAACAATTGCTTAATAAAAATAGTAGATACGTGTGGGACGTCAAATATTTGTTAAGTGTGACCATAATTTAACCGAGCGACTTTTGCAAGAATCAGAAATAAATTCCAAGTAAGATAAACAATTTCTGTTAAGAAACATTTCTTTTCCATTTTTAATGAATTGTTTGTATTCCTGGGAATTTCCGGAAACCTAAACAAAAAGTTTTGAGCTTTTAAAAATAAAAAAAAGTAATTAGGAAGCCTAATAACAACTTTTGAAATTCAATGTCCAAACAGCTCACAAGAGTCTTCGATTTGCATAAATGTGACTTTCTTTATTAAAAGCTTTTGTTGATTAGTGTTTATTTTTATTTTATGATGATTTAAAGTTGCTTAAAAAAAATCTCGAGCATATAGTTTTTAATGAAACGTTTTTTTTAGCTTTTTTGAAACGTTTTATTTTGGTTCATATCCCAATTTTTTTAAACCTCATTTACGCAAAACACTTTCATTTAGTTGGTAATTTTCAAACTTTATATCAAATTTGTTTTTTTTTTTTGTTGAAAAACAAATGTTTAATTTTTATGTTATTTTTATTTTGGTTGTGATCTATTAATTTTTTGATTGTTTAAATGGGTTTTACAGTTGCCGTTTTTCATTTCATTTTATCATCATTATTAATATAACAATTTTTTTTTTCATAAATTGTAACTATTTAGTTGCTCATTTGTTCAGTGTTACAAATTCATTTACACGCACGCACTAATACATACTCAATTAAAATAAAAAAAAAACAAAAATAGTATCTATTAGTTGTTACTGGAAATTTAACAAAATAACAAACATCATTTTTGGTTTTCATTTGTGGCTGTTTTATTATTACTGTAGTTAGTTGATAGTTTTTATTAGAGGAAAAATATAACAATTTAAACTTGTATAAATAGTTGTTGTTTGGTTTGTTTAATATTTCTGGTTCCTTAACATTTTTTAATAATAACAAAAAACCACATGTTTTTCTTTAGTCCAAATACAGTTGAGTTGAAAAGTTTGCAACCATTTCATAAGTTAAAGACCGAAAACATAAAGTATTGGGTAGACTAGTGGAACTAGCATATAACAATTCTTTATCACCATTATTATGAAAGTCACAAATCGAATTTCTTAGTCGTTATTGACTTTAATCGATTACTCAAACGACGACTCAGACGACTCGAATGAATGCTAAAGAAATTTTAAATAGAACGTGAACATATTTTTAAAATACATTTCAGGTAAAACAATGAACATTTCAAAAAACTTATGGCCACAACTGTAGTAAATTAAGCGCGAAAATTGAAAAATTCTATAAAGTTTGCTAAAGTAGCGAAAATCTTTAATTTGCGGCAAAAATTTTTAAAATTCGGAAAAGTTTTCTTAAATAGCGAAAATTCGAGCAAATTTTTAATATTTAAAACAAGCCAGAAAATTGAACGCCACTCATGTTAAAATATACAAATTTTTTTTCATTTTATATTTTAACATGAGCGGCGTTGCCTGATGTCGTTGCTGGAAACTTAGCTTCCGTTCAGTTGTCATCCGTTATCGACCCATAAAAATCTTTAAAGCTTTAAAGAATCAGAAAATTTACAGGAAAAAATCGCTTATATCGCAAACATGGCAAAAATTCGCGAAAAAATTGTGAACCAGCTCTAAAATTAATTTAAAATCGCTAAATTGGTTAAAAAAAAACGTCGGATAAAAGCATAAAAAAATGATAAAGAACAAAAACAACATTCTTACACTCAATTCACATCAGGGCTTTTACGACGTCGCTTTTTCGACGTCTATTTTTGTCTCTTTTTGCAAATGGTGTAGAGAATAAAGAGGGGTAAACAAAAAGCCTCGGTTTCCCATGTCGTTTTTTATATTTCTCTTTTAACTTTTTCTTGCTACGTTTTATTGTTTTTTTTACTTTGAAGTGTCAAGTTGAAAATACAGTGAGACCTCGATTATCGATAACCGACGGGACCGGCAGCATTCTTGATTATAAGCTTTTTTTTTGTATTTCTTATTTTATGTAAATATATAATGTGTTAATATTTAAATATGAGGAAAACAGTAATTTTGGCTTATTTGTTTTTTTTTTTGATTGTTCAAAACTAAACGAAAAAAAGGATATTTTGTATATAATTTCGCATAACAGATGTAATGCCAGATAATAGAGGTAATTTAAATCAATGCAAAATCTTTTTTAATTTTCGGTTTATTGATGCTGCCGGTTAATCGAATCATGGATTATCAAGGCTAAACTAAACTAAAAATCATCGTTAAAACGCAAAGAGATTTTGGAAGTTGCTTCAAAAGGGAGTCAAGAAAAAACGACGTCGTAAAAGCCCTCATGTGAACTCAGTGTTATAAAATACCATTTTAACGTCTAGGTGATGAAGTCGTTGACTTTATGTGACAACAATTTGAAATTGATGTCGAAATTGACAACGACCTACAAAATAGGGGTGAATACGTTTCAGACAAAGTCTAGAACAAATTTCTCTAAACACAAGAATTAAAAAATATGTAATCAGCAGCTGTATTTTGTAATTTGCTAAAGCTAAATCTCTATCGCTAAAAATCTATAAAGTTCATTTAACGATTTTTGACAACGAATGCAATTCTGCAACGTCCATTGCTAAATTTGGCAATGCCATAAAAATTTAATTCGCCGCAATTTTAGCTTTTAATGTCATCGCTAAAATTTTTAAATTTTGTATTCTCTTAAGGCCCAAATACATTGGTCAAATTCCCATCCAGCATTGTGGTAGTATTAGTGAAAACGAGTTTGTATGTGTGACACCGACGATGCTTGATGGAAAATCAAAAAATTAGATATTTAGCATGCTTGACGAGTGATTTTGATGAATGTATTGGCGTTACTCTTCAAGCACCCACACACTTTAAACGTGATTTCAAACCGAACAGTCGCTAAAAATGTCGGATGAAAAAAATGCTTTGGAGGAAAAAAAAAAAAATTATGGAATTATGGAAAACTTTTTAATTAATAATTTTCTTCTTCTTTTCTTCAATTTTTGTTTTTATTTATTAAAAAGCAACTATTAAACACTTTTTATCTATATTTTAATATTTGGTTGCTCCTGCTGTTGTCACTTCAAAATAAAATGCATAATGAATGCTTGACAGCTGATCCAGCAAATGTATGTTCTAATGTCAAGCACACGTACACGAGCTTGATATAAAGCCTCTGACCAGTGTAATTGGGCCTTTAGGCTTTTTAGCGATCGAGATTAAGCTTTAGCTAAGCAAATTACAGAATACGGCTGCAGGAAATGTGCTCGAAAATATTTAAAAAAAATCAAGAATATTCGTATTAAAAATTTAAATGAAATTAAAATGAAGTGAATTGTTGACTGCAAATAAAGAAAAGGGTTTTCCAAGGGTTTTATTGGTAGAAGTGAGCTAAAACTTAAAAAGTATGCAAAAAACCTGTTTTTTTAAAGATTTTTTTCTTAAGCACAAAGCTTGAACAACTTGCCCTACTAATCAATATGATTTTTAATATATTTTTTTTATTAACGCGTTCGTTTAATTTTATTGAGCAGTGTTATACAGTGTTAGTACAATATAAAGAGCTTTACTGTGCGTGTGTTTAAGCATTTTTAAAGTGTTGGTTAATCTACTACATAAATATATGAGCTGTTTAATGCATAATTTAATACATGAAGAATTTTGTGGAATTCAAAATTATTGCCAGGGCAAGTTGTTAAGACATTTTGCTGAAGAGAACTTTTTTGGTCATTTAATTCGAATTTAAAAAAAAAAAAAAAAATTATTTGCCCTTAAGTACATATTTTTCCATTAAGTAATAAATTTATTAGCAAAAGTATATTTTTTTTATCATCTATATTGGAATCTAGAGTTTAACTCAGAGTTTAAAAAAAAATTTAAAAAAAATCTATGAAAAATCCCATGTGTTTATGGTTTAGGATTGGCAGCAAAAAGTGTTTTTGAAGCCTGATAGAACTAACGAATGTGTATACAGCTCTCAATTTTTGATAATTATTATCAGCATACTCTGGCAAATCATCACGAATATATTCACTTGAGCAACGCCACCAGATAATCCAAATTAACTTTAAAAATTCAGCTATCCATTTGCTCAAATTATAGACAACTTCGTGGTTTTTTGGCTCATATAACCGTCCAACTCAACGAGTTTGCTTATAAACAAAATTGCTGCATATGGAGTAAGACCAATCTACAAAAGAATCAACAGGCTTTATTACACAAAAAATGCACCATTCGGTGCGTATTATACGCTGGTGGTATCATCGGATCTTATTTCCCCAAACATTGTACGTCCTAACGCGTTGTGGCGTTTTCTCATTCTATATATTACGAAAAATATCGATGGCTCATTTTCAAAGTAAATTCAGATAATTTTGTGTTCACGCGTGACTCTGTTTATGACGATTTTCAAGAGTTTACTGATCATAAATGTCAAAAAATAACCGCTGAATGATAGTTCGTTTGACAACTAACCCCTTTGTTAGTTCTCAAACACACTTTACAACCTATAAAAGATAATTTTTTAAGTGTATTTTTAGGAAACCGACAAGAATAGAAAAATCTCTGAAACATTATTTTCAATTCCGTACGTATGAAGTTCCAACAACAAATTAAATACAATTCTAAGTAACAAAATTACAGAGTTTGGTTTTTTTTGACAGCTTAATTGAGGGCAATATAGACCTCACAATAGGCTTGGCAAACATGTCAATATTAAACGTTTGTACAAATGTTTTGTGTTGTTAATTTGGGTGTTTTCTGTTTGAGCGAACATTTTAAGAATTTATGTAGAAATATATTTCTATATATTTTTATTAATATATTAAACATTTTTTAAAATTTGGCAGACATATTGAATATTTACCAAACTTGTTGTGGTGTCTAGTGCTATTTACATGCAATCATTTCAATGGAATCTTTGCAGAGTAAAGAAGTAGAAGAAGAAGCATTAAAAACATTTTCAGCCGTTAATACTAATTCGTTAAGAAGCTTTTCATTTATATTTCTCGTCCGTTTAAAACAAAAAGCGAGCACACTTTCAGCAGAACTAAGTAATTTGCAAACAGAATCAGAAACAAAGTGTTTTCCAAGGGAGAAGGGAACTAGCACCAAACTTGTCACGTTACAGTTCTACATTAGTAGGTACTGGTTCTAGTTCTAACATATTATATGAAGGGGATTTGTCACTTTAACATGGCGATGCCCTAGGAGTAGGTTAATTGGCACCTTTTTGACACTTTGTTTATACCCATAAATGGACACATTCAATATTGGTTAAAATAATGCCTTTCGCAGATATTGTCCCGAGTGAACCATATTAATATGAAAGATCCCTTAATATAAAGTAATATTAATAGATAGCATAAACCCGCACAAAATCTAGTCACATGACTAATTTTGTGTCAATTACTTTTCCCATGGAGCAATTTCACTTTGAAGACTTTGTCACCAGTACAATGATATATTCTGTTTTCACTTATCGCAATTCGGACCATTTTATTAAAATATTTTGTTCACTGGTCCCGGGATAAGTGCTTTAAGAACAATTGACACAAATTTCCCGCAGACTTGTTTGTCAAGCCATTTGTGTGGTTTATTCTGCCCTTTAGATTTTTTCTGTCTCTCTTTCTCTATATCTCTCTTTCTATTCTAGTCGGTTTCTATTGCAGAGATACAAAATTGAAAATTATTTTTGTTATATTTTAGAGAATTTTCTTGTTTTTTTTTCTATAAATTTATAAAAGTTGTCTGATCTGTACGATATTTAATATGTAAATTTGTTTTAAAACCTTAAAAAAATATGTATTTATTTATTTATTGTCTATGGATTAATCCCTACAGACATTTTAGACATTAAAAATTACACTTAAATAAAATAGACTATATATAACTAACATTTGATTACATTACACAAAATTTAATTATCAATTAAGAAAAGCAATTATTAATCTACTTATTAACTTTGGATCCAACGAATAATCAATAAATCTATATAATTGATTGAAAGTGTTACACATTCTTCTAAGAGGGTCAGCATCACCATAATTAGCTCTAAAGAATTTAATGGATAATGGTATGAAATTTCGAGATGGTCGTTGAGGAATATTAAAGAAATCTCATTAATTAAAAATCCAGCGCAGATATCACCATTAATAATGTAAGAATAAACGATACATTCAGCATTGTTCTACGACTTTTTAAAGAATTTAATTAATAATTAAATTTTTGCTACGCATGTTCGTGAATTTTTTTATATATTAAAACTTGCCCTTATTTATAACCAACGAAAAACGAGTACTCAATCAAAGTTATTTAGTTAAAATGTGTGTATGTGTTTTTTTTTTGTATAGAGATTATACTTCCTTCAATATTGAACTGTTATTAATTTGTAATTTTCGTTTTTTGAATGAAAGTGATAATTAAATATTCTAAATCATTATTTCATTAATAACTGTAAGTATTTTTTGAAGAGGTTACAAAATATCCATCAAATGTTTTAGTTGAAATATTGCATCAGAAAAATTTTTAAACGTTATGCTTTCCCTCTAGGATTCGGTATTATAATTTAAAGAAATTTTATCCGGGCTTAAATGACAAATCTATATAACAAAAAATTAAATGTTGTGTGGTGCTAATCGCATAACTTGAGAACGGCTTGACCGATTTGGATGATTTTTTCTTTAAAATGATCGCCATGGTCCAACTTAGGCTTACGAAAAAATTTTGACCCGCCCAATTTTACGCCTCCTTTTTTCGATTTACCCCAAATCGATCATTAGTAATCAGCTACCGAGCGAAGCCGGGGCGGCCAGCTAGTCTTTAATAAATGCCAAAATCAAATTTGGATTAAAATTACAAACAGTTCGTTTACCGACAAACTAATAATTTAAAAAATTAAAAATTTTGCAATGATAACACAATTTATACAATATCTTAGAGAAAATCCCTTCGATAATTGCAACCATGTAAAAAACGTGTCATCTAAGTCGCTTAGACCCCTTCCATGTTTTTCTTGTTTAGTTTGGTTAATTGAGTTATAAAGTTCACTTGGCTCACTTGTGTCCTTCAGTGGACCTTCTATGATACCCAGCACCAGTGCCCATCCTACAGACCAGTTACTCAATTGTCGTCACTACAGAATTCAACCAATTCATCTTCCTAATGAAGAGAAGAAGCAACCTTTAATCATTCTTAGATAGATCATCCAAACTGACAAACACTGGATTCCCAGGTACCTTTCCCTAATATCCTGAATCTCCGGCCATTGACACAGCAAATTTAAGACAGTTTCCTCACCTCCTCGTAATGACAACTTCCATAGTATTCATTGAATTCCAGGCCCATTCTCCTCGCATGAGTTCCCGACGGCCAGTGCCCAGTTATCCTGATCCCATTCTGTTTTCTGTTAAACCTCATTTTCTCCATCGATTTCAATTTCATTCGTTTTGAAATTATTTTATATCAATTTCTTATTTTTGGGGTTGTGATCAGTGTTGCCACCAACGAAAGGGTAAATTACACATGGATCATGCCAAAATTAGACATGAAAATACGAATTACACATGCTGTCTTTTTAATCATGTCACAGAAACAAATTTCGATAAAAAGTGGAATTAAACCGTATTTGGCATCTTCAGAAAACGTAAACCAATTTCAATTTTCTAAGTGGAATTGATATTTTAAGCAGCATATATACCAAAAAACTCAGTATTCCCCCTTTTTATTTCGTACAAACCACTTAAAACTTATGCATTTTTGCAAAACAATTGAACACAAATATCGTCACCTGAAATGCAAAAGACGTAACAACACTATTTTTTTACAGGAGAAGCAAAAAACCATACAAAATCAATATCAACAAGGTGTAATTGGCGTTTGAATTTCTTTAATAAAGTCGCCATTTTGATCTAAAATTGTGTGTGAACATAAAGTTAAATAAAACGAACAAAACTCAATAAAAAACTCTTAATTCGATTTTTTTTGTTAAGCCCTTTTGCATTTTAGGTGACGATATGTAACATACATTTCATTTGGGTATAATAATGAATCTGATGCATCCCTATAAATGTCGTCGACGCAAAAACGGAATGTTAATTCAGTTCCTCTATTCCTGCAACATTGGAATTGCCGGATATTTTTATATTTTTTACTTATCCAACACAAAAAAATTTTTCAAATGTCTCTTTATTTGCTTTTTGTTAACAACAATCGTATCGTTGCTATATTTAATGCAAAAAAATAATATTTTCATTTACTATGAATCTAAAAGTTTACAAAATGTAAGAGTGCATGTTGCCGCGAAAATATTCTTGAAACTCCTTTAGTTTTATCTACCGAGCATTACTTCTAATAAAACAAGATCGAATATTACAAAGTAAATCTTCCAAATATGTTGGAAGGTTCAGGCAGGACTTCAACGCTACCAAATGTATAAGGTGGCACGAGCATTTTATCAAAATAATAACTGGTTTTTCGTCTTTTAGCAACTTGACTTCTGAATTTTACTGTCCAAACTTAACATTAAGTGTATCTGATGCAAATCCAACTAGATTTTCAAAAGGGATCCCTTTTGCTATAAATGTGCCTTTGAGAAGCTCAAACATTTCTTTTGCAGTCGATGATCTTCTCTTTGAAATAAAAAAAGAATAACCGATTATGGCCTTGAAGGCTAGGTTATTGGTAATGTAAAAATAAATAAAATAAAATAAATAAAATAATGTACCCAGGATGTTTCGTCGTTATAATAAATTGTGGCAAAAAGCTATCGACATTAATGCCAAATGGTTAGTAGTTAATGATGCAACCATTTTTTTTCAGCTCTTTTAACGCTTCCATTCTTTTAATTAAGTTTTTAAGTTAAGTTGCTAAAAATAATGAAAATTATAACTTCTTGTGAAAAAATAATAACAAAAATCAGTGCTACAAAACGTTAAAATATTAAATTACACATGAATTACACATGCAGTCAATTACACATGGGCTACACATGAAAAAAAATATTACACATAATATGTGTAATTACACGTGAGGTGGCAACACTGGTTGTGATATGATTTCTTATGGAATAATTTTATTAAGAATATGAATAATTTCTTTAATATTATTGGCTAGAGAGTCTATTTTTAAGTACAACAATTATGTAAATTTATTTGATTTTACATTAGAAATTATCACTAGACACCCATTATTTTTAGCAAATTAAAATATTTTATGAGAAGATTCTACAAGAAAAAAATGTACAAGTTCCAAAAAATACTCAACCATTTAATCTTTAGCGATTCAATAATCATAAATCTTGTTTCATACCATGAACAAAAGTCATAAAAAAAACAAAATGTTTTAATTGTTAGTATTAATTTGCTAAATGTTTTCAAAATAAAAACAAACAAATTAAAAAAAATAGTTATAGAATAAACATGTTTCTTTTATATTGTTTCTATATGAATAGAATTAATAACAATTTAAAGAGAACACAAAGAAAAAGATACTGAAACAAGAAAAAAATCTTTAAAAATATCGAAATCATTAAGACAAAATGAGTTCAAAAACGCTGTTAACAAGTTTAGGAAAAAAAAATTTTTTTTTATATAAAATTGCCTCCTACACGAAATTTTAAACGTATTCAAATGAATTTGTATTCAAATCTACAAAAAACACTTAAAAAAAAAATAAATAAAAACATAGACAAGTTAATAAGGAAAATAGGTAAGAAAGCATAGGTGGTACAGACAGACGATAAGGATACCCTACAGCACAAGTAATTTATATTTCACCTGCACTGATAGAAAAGGCGTCATAACGCTAATGTATTTTGACATCAGTTCTATGACAAGTGCCTTGGTTTTTGACCCCATGACACTTTTCATCATTGTGATGTCAGCCTTAACATCACTTGGCCAAATTATCATTAGGTGAAATCAATGGGATGACACATCGGCATCATAGAAATGCCGGATCGGAGAGAGTTTATTAAAAAAATATCATCAGTGCGATGACTCAGTAACATCGGAGAAAGGACTCGTTGGGCTCAATTTTATGACAAACTATCAGTAAAGCAAAAACTGTCAGTAAATTAAATCATTGGGATTGACGTAAGCCAAATTGAGAGAATATTATTATTTGCTTACCGCCCTATGTTTACAGAATAACTCTCAATTTTAAGACACCAACAGCATGCCCGTTTTTTCGAAATCATTCTACTTTCAAATTTAAGCAAAAATAATGTGGGAATTTTTGATTTTTATTTTTCTTTTTAAACATGAAAATAATGCTAAAATACACAAAATGTGGCATCGAATTATGCCACTGTAGTCCTAGCATAGATGGTGCATAAAATATGACAAAATTTTATGATGACGTTCGTCATTGGATTGATGTCACTTTTTGCCTAATTCATACCATAACTGAAATTAAATGAGAAAATGATTTGGAGAGTCAAACGATCGAATCGAAGCAAGTGTTTCTGCACTTAAAAACATCAGCACAAACACATAAGATCCATTCCAAGCTCCAGTCATGTAGGGTATAAAAAGACCAGAGCTTGTTGCAGAAGAGACAACAAACATAAATTGTGCGAAAGAAAGAAATATATAAAAGAATACATTTTTATGTCAATAAAAAGTTTGGAGCGTTTTAAATACAAATTATGAAAAATAAAAGATTTTTGGTATTAAATTATAAAAACTTGGACAGTCAATTTGCTAAAATAATTAAAATAACAAAGTTTGAAATTTTGCTTGACTTTTTGCAAGTGACAAATGAATTTGAACCGTAAAATCAAAAAATGATGTCACTCTAAAAAAATTTCTTAAAAAGAAGCCTTTTAAATTTCTGTTAAAAAACAAAAATTATAAAATCCAAACTGATTATTTTCACTCTGCATACCATTTATAAACTTTCCTATACATTTTTTTTCTTTTATAAATTTCTTCTCTACTAAGAGTAAATCTATTCCGTCCAAATGTTTAATCAAGCTGAAATTAGAGTGTGATCGTACGTCAGGTTTGATCATACATTTTGATCACTTTACACTTCACTTCATCACTTGTTTTATGTTCGTACACATTATTCAGCATTGAGCAATAAGCAAAACGAACAAAACATACCTCATAAACGATTCTTCAATGCAAGTTTTTACAGTCAGTTACCCAGTCAACAAGCCAGCTGAGGAGTCAGTCATTCAGTCATCTTCTTGGGCAGTCATTGAATAGGTGAAAAAAAAAACAAGACTAAACGAGTGAGCAAACGAACATTCTATAAAAATGAATATTCTGGTCAATTTGAATTTAAAGGAAAAAAATATGTTATTAAATTGTATGGGGTTAAATGTAAAACATACACTGAAAAAAAATATTCGATCAAATTCTTTAAGCTGAAAAATAAATTCCATACATCAAGAAATACAGATTTTTTTTGGTTCATAAAAAAGGTCAGCTCTCTTGATCGAGTTAAGGAATAACGATAAGTCTATGGCACTAATGTCAACATAAAATCTTGAATATTAGTCTTGAGACTAAGAAATTCGACTGGATCCGTTCATGGATCAAAATAGACTTTAAACCCAGTGATATCTGCCATATTGGTCCTGAGACTAAGAAACTGGAGTTAACATTTTAAGTAATTCCTTACAACTGCTGTCATGAACGTCGGCATAGGATGTGAAGGAGTAAATAGCATCGTAATTCGATTTCAAAATATAAATGGGTTCTAGATTAGAATTACTATCTGACCATCTTTACTTCCTAATGGGATGTCTTTAAAATAAGAGAAAGTACTGCATTTTTTGATCCATTGATATGCTCGATCCATTAATTTATTTAAAGACTTTGATAGTCTTATGGATGTCCTAATGAAACCAAATAAAAATAAAACTCCTATATCATATTGGTTTTAATACTGGTAAGTCGGATGCAGGGCTGTGGAGTCGGAGTTGAGGTTTTTGTACCGGAGTCGGAGTCAAAGTATCCACAAAAAGTCGCGACTCCGACTCTAAAATTTTTCCGCAAATTACAAATTTTCCAATATTTTTCAAAATAAAAATATTTTAAAAGGGCCTGCCTTAAAAATTTTTAAGTCAGAAATTTAGGACTAGTTTAGACTAGTTTACATATGTAAATTTTTACAGAATCATTTTCTTTCTATATTTAACCATTCAAAAGGTACTGCATAAAAAAAAATAGTTTACAGTTAAATAAAAACCAATCCCATATACTTTAAGCATCAATAATCCTTGACGACTACACAGCCCTGGTCGAATGACATTAATACTTAAGTTCTTTTATTAACCTTAACTTTGTCAAAAAGCAGGTGGAAACCGAATCGAAATCACTTATTGAAGAACTTAACTGTTTGATTATATGGCTTCAAAATATAGAAGGATGCTGGGCCGGTGGTATTCTTTGTCGTACTTACATTACCTAGTATTACAAGGTATTTCCACGTGAGGTAAACATACCTTAGCGGCGAGATTTGATTGAAGGTTTTCTTCTAGTGACGTGTATAACACAAGATGGCTGATCACTGGGCAAAGATTGTCGTTGAAAGCTTTTAAGAAATGGCCCCAGTAACAGTGCTGTCTGTAATAAACTAACTTATACGATTTTTTGAAAAACTCAACAAAAGAAAATAACAAAAGATTTTAAAGCAAAATAGTTAAAGTTGTGGAAACTGTATTGACGACGACAAGGAGTCAGTGCTAAAACTGGTTTTTTTTTAGGATCAAGACTGTCTTAAAGGTATTACTAATGGTTTTTTTAGGCTTCAAAATATTGCTGACTAATTTTTTATTTAACCTTAAGTTATATTTTATTGATCCTTAACAGAGGTTGGGTTTTTAAAACAAATTTGCAGAAAAGTTTGTGGTATGATGATAACAAGTACACAGAAAAAAATAAAAATTGATTTTAATTAAAAAATTTGTGATATTAATTAAAAAATTAATTAAATTTGCACCAGTAAACAAATTAATAGAATCAATTAAACCAGTTAATAGTATTAATTAAACGTTTAATTCACTTGATTAAAAGTTTAATTCACTTGATTAAATTTTTAATTAAAACTGATTAATGCTTTAATTGGTGAAAAACGGTGGAGAATTTTTTCTGTGTACATACTGGCTTTTATGTTGAAAAAAGATCTTCTAGTCTATGTTATAAAAGAGCGGTAAAAAAGTTTTAGGTTATTTTAGCTCTCAACAGTAGCTCTTGCAAAGGCTCCAAATTTAAGGTATCATCGGTCAATGGAAGATGCTCCGAAGCCTTTTGTGGCGGAAAATTGATGATTTAGACGTAGAGAATGTGTGGTTTTAACAGGATTGGTGCGACTTGCCATACAGCAAGAGAAACAAGGGATCTTTTGAAAGAGAAGTTCAAAAATAGCATTATTTTTCGTAGAGGAGGAGTAAATTTGCCACCAAGATCGTGAGATTTGACACCTTTAGACTATTTTTGTGGGTTTTTTTTAAATCGAAAGTGTGCAGCAATAATCCCACAACAGTTCAGGGCTTAAAAACAACATTATCTAGCAGATATAGACCGTTGCCAGCAGTTTATTGAAAAACGTGATTGAGAATTTTGGTAAGATATTGGGAGCCTGCCAAGCCAGTAGGGGACATCATTTTGAATTTTTAACCGGAACCTATTTGTAATAAACTAATATTAAAATATTTTTAATATCTTAAAAAAGCTGTTTTTTAATTTAAATTAAAATGATACCTCAATTTTTGGACACACTTTATAGAATATATGGTTAAATATGAACCGATCGATCAATCAAAATCACTATAGAATTTATAAAAAAAAATACAGTGGTATTGAATAGGCCCTAACTGTACTAAATTTTCTTCTAACATGGGTATTAAAAAAAATTTGAGTAGGGCCTTTTCTCAAAGAATATGATCAAATATGGATCGATATTTATTGAAATTTTTTGGAATGCCTAATTTTTATATTTGATTTTCATGAACTGAATTTAAGGCGCATTAACACAACTTTGAGAATGATATTCGCATGGAGGTAGTTGATATCATTAGCTCCAATTCAAACATAATTAAAGTCTTGCCTAAGATTAAGTCATTCTCGAGTGAGAGTTTTTGTATCGAATACCGAATCGAGAAACCCATCTATATTGATGCAAATAGAATTAGTAAGCAGCAAAAGTTACTAAGGAACTTTTTTTTTCGAAATTTAAAAAAAAACTTTTTCTCTTTGTGTATGTTTTTAGAATGTCCATTATTATTCATTGACTCTACTTTGTTATTAAAAAAAATGTGCGTTTTTCTGTTCTCTTTTTTTAACTTTTTGTTGTATTTTTTTTTCGTTGGAATTTAAGTATCAATTTCAAATATTATGACCGACTTCAAAGTATCAATCACTTGTTAAAAACATTTAACATTTTTTTAAATGATTTTTATTTATTTTTTTTTTCTAATTTTTGGAAAAGAAAAAAATGAATACGTGGGTTTTCTCTATATAAAGATTAATTTTTTTTTTAACAAAATCAACAATAATCCTTATCAAAAAGGTTGGTCAATATGTTTTCTTCTTTTATATAAAACAAAATAATCAAATGATTATCGCACGCGTCTCAAATGACACGAGTTGTTGCAAAAATATTTATGGAATTTTTTTAACGACATTGTTGCCTTTGCATTATATAAATTATTTTTTTTTTTGCATTTTAGAAATTTAATATAAAATTAATTTGTTGTTTAAAAACACTTGTTTATTTAAAATTCTTTTAAGTTGAATTTATTTTTATTTTGTGATTAGCGCACTGCTAATTATAATAGTTTTATTATAAAATTTTTTTTTTTTAGAGGAAGATTTTTGTAATTAATAATAAATTAACAATTGCAAAAATTCTCTTAAAATAAAACTGTTTGAAAAACAGCACTTAAGTTTGTTTCTTAAGTCTTTCGTTTTTGTGCACAACAGGCAGGAGGCAGTTGTTGCCTGAGTTGCTGTTATTTTTGTTGTTGATTAATTTGGTGTTTTTTTTTCTTAAATTAATTTTTTGTTGTTGCCAACATTTATGACCAAATGCACGCAAACTTATGATAATTTTTATTTGAATTTTGTTTCGGGCTTGTTTTAAAAATGCATTAAACACATAGAATTTTACTGTTATAATAACCCTTTTTTCTTTTTTGCTGCGATTTTTTTTCTATGTTCGTGGCAGAACATGATCTAGAAAAAGTTTGTTAAAGAAAAAAATAACAACAGCAACATTTTTTAAAGTTTTAGATTAAATAACGATAATCGTTTAACAACATACATGACTACATTTTCCATAAAAACCACAAAAATGTTTTAGAAAACTAAAAGAAAAATCAAGTAGAGGAATATTTTGGTTATGGTATAAAGTGATTTGGTAGATTCACTACAACAAAGTTTTTTGTGGGAAAACTTTCTAGAGTTATGTTTTGAAAGAGTAGAGCAAGGAAAGATAAATATTTCTCAAAAAAAAAAAAAAAAACAAAAAAAAGCAAAGAAAATGGATCTGTTTAAGTTTTGTTAAAAAGTCTTAGAAAATAAAAAAAAATCAGAAAAATTGTAATCATTTTTTAGGAATTATAAAACAAATGGTACAAAGTCAAAAAACATTTAACGATTTCAATACAATTTTTTAAAATAAGCAACCTTTTTTGGCTGTAATAATATTGCTCGGGGTGCTTTAAAATAAGGGATAACAGAACAAGAAATGTGTCCTGGGGCAGCGTTGTCCTTTCAGTAAATTACTATCGTACACAGTAAATTACTACACAGAAAAAAATAGTTTTCATATTTGAATACGAAAGTCGCATATTTGATTACAAAAATTTTTGAATTTTCTGCGATGACGGTTTTTGCGGTATTGATAAAAAAGTTTGTATGTATAATTGTTAAATTTTTAGTCAATAACCAAGTTTATTGAGTCAATAAAAAAAATTGTTGCCCAAAATAATTTTTTCAACAAAATGTTTACTTGATTTGTTAAAATAAATTGTTGAATAAATCAAACAAAATGTTAATCGAATCTTTATTTTTTTAGTTATTAATGATGATGTCATAAATTTTTATATTTTTATAAAAACACTAAAATTTATTACGCGGGGATAAGTAAGTTTCTATGCGCATTTCACTGGTTGCTTAGGCCAGATCATCAGGAACCCTTTTCCAAAGACTTTGGCGAAACTAAATATATTATTCAAATAAAACTGTAAAACAAATGAGAATTATGAGCTATTTAAAAATGGACAAGAGTTTTTAAAATACTGTCTTTACTTTGATTCAAATATTTTTTTTATTGAATATGAAGAAATATTCATTTATTTCATTATTAAATATGTTTTATTGAGTGCTATTTTTCAAAGTGTAAATTTGATAAATTTTTTCTTTGAATCAAACAAAAAGTTTGTTGTTAAAAATTATTTTGAGATATTTTTTTCTGTGTATGTCTAAAAAAAGGGTGGTTAAATGTGAAGCACACCTTAACGTCAAGTCTTTTGCCAAACTTAATTTGACATTTTTTTGTTTGACAAATTTAAACATGGAGAGGTACACAAATTAAAATTGTTGAAGCCTTTCGAAAATGGGCGTTCAAATCAAAATGCATTTCGTGCACTTTGTAATTTTCACACAGTCAAAGTATAAAAACTGTCATTTCTTCCACTTCTTTATTTGTCATTAGCAAAAAAAAAAAAAAAACTGTTGCTTTTACTTCGTTAATTCGTAAAATTTCATACATTGGTCCCATCGCTAATTCGTAATTTTTTTTTCAAATAAAATCTTCTTTACCTCTTATAAATCGTAATTGTTTGCTAACTACCACTTATAATTCGTAATAAAAACAACAGAAACATAGAAAGAATGATTTGTTGTTTACCGCTATTTTTTGCGTGGGTTTTTGCTTGTGTGTGTGTTTATTTTCTTAACATCAGTTTGTTACATGAATAATTTTTATGCATAATTTTTATATGTATATGTATTTTATTTTGAATACTTGTCTTTTATGTTTTTTTTTATCGTTTTTGTAAAAACCCCGTTAATTCGTATTTATTTTATTTTAACCCCGTTAAATCGAAACCCCGCTAAATCGAAAACCCCTATAATTCGTTGCAATCACGAATTATCGGGATTCTACTATATTAAGATAATTCTCTGAAAACTTTTTGTTTTATTTACAATTAACATCGTGCGTTTTGGTTGGACCAACATGATGAATAAGAGTGAGTTCCAAGACGTCAGTTAGCTGATTTTTTCAATGCATTTTACAATACAACCGTGTAGAATTTTACAATGTTATCTATCCCAAAGTGCTTTGACTTTGACTTCAAAGTATTATGATATATTTGAACTCAGCCCAAGTGACAAGCAAGCCTTTCTAAATTTTCTATGTTAAGTATGTTATGTTATGATGTTGAAAATATTTTGGGACATTTTGGAGTTTTTCTTAGACATTGGTGCCTAGTTTTTTTTCCTTTAAAAGATGGTCGATTAATTTCCCAAATATTTTGTAACTGTTTGTTTGTGAAACAAAATTTTCTTTAAAAATAGTTTTGTTGGAATTGATATATTTAAATATGTATGTTTTTCTCTGGGTGTAACGATTTGAAAAAGCCTGCCAAAAACTTTATAGATTAGCAATTGAATAAAGTGTTTTATAATTAACTAACTGAATCAAAATCTTCTCATAGACCTTAATGACCTAATGTAGCTCATTATTTTTTCTCGTCAGAAAAAAAAAAAAAATAAAAAATTAGGAAATTACTTTAATGTTTTATAGTGTAAATAAAGCAAAATTCCTTATTTAAACTTAAGACATAAAAAAATGCAGCACCAACTTAATTGAAATGCAAAAAGATAAAAAAAACGAACTGCTTTAACATACAAAAACCGCATTTATGTAATAAAAAACCTTCAAGAAATGGCTGGGGTTTCTTCATTTTCATTTTAATGTTTTATTGTTCAAAAGGAATGAAAAGTGTAGTAGAGCAGTAAATTTACTTAAAAAGCCAGCAGTTACTTCGCAAAAAAAAAGATCATCAAACAGCAAAAAAAAAAAAAAACTCCTAAAGCAAAAAAAGAAGCTACAACAATTTACAGTTGCGCATTTAACCATGTTTAATGCAATTTAGCCACAAAACACTTAATTATACATTAAATGCAAAACAATGAACTATAGAGGATGTAACATATAAATATTTAAAACAAAACATTTTTATTTTATATAGAAAAAAAAAAAAACAACAACAACAACAATTCCCCTCTGCTTATGGCTGCTAATGCCAGTTTAGTTTTGATTTTAAAACAAATCAAGAAAGTACAAAAGAATTCTTTTATTTTAAGTTTTAAGATTAACATTAATTTTCACATTAGTTGGGCGAAACTCATCACAGTTCACAATTTCATTAAAAAAAGAGGTTTTTTGTTTGTTGGCCATAAAGTGGTTATAAATTCATTTTATCTTATCTATATGCATTTTCTTTGATTTAACTTTTCTGTTTTTCCGCTCTCTCTCCCTCTCTCTCTCTTATATTTATTCGTATTTGTACTGAAATGATTTTACATAATTTAGTTTTAAGTAACTTGTATTAAGTTTAGAACAACGGGAAAGGATTATTAAGTTTAAAGGAAATTCATGTTGTTAATCAGTTTAGCATACAAATACAGTGGTTTTGAGCGAAAAAATAAAGCAATTGTTGACACGAAACTAGCTGTGCCACTTTTCTAGACCGTTAATAAATAGTTTTTTTTTTCCAAAATTGCCAAGTGCCGGCTGGCTAAAAGTTGGCAAAACCAAATTAATCTTTTCTATGAAAATTTTACTAAATAAAGGTTCGTTAAATTTAATAATCGTTTATGAATAACCTACTTACAACTGCAATTAATGTTGAAAGAGTTCTAACCGATTGTCGTGGGGAATGTAAGAAAAGATAAACTCACTGTTTATTGTAGTTGTTTTTCTTTAAACTTTAATATTGTTACAAGTAAAACTAGTGCTTATAATTCTTATTCGCTTAACAGTTTTATTTGTTTAATATCGTAAGGTTTTCTAAAAATCTTTGGATGGAGTTTCCTGATGATCTGGTCTGAGCAACCAGTGAAATAAAAATTGGGAATTAAGCACAAGAAACGAAATCTTGTCAATTGAAAATTTGGTATACCAAAAACTTACCAAAAATTCTGTTCAGAATACAGTTCAGCTCACGTTTATAATATAAAAATTTCTAAAATGATTTCCAACACACACATCTGAAGAAATCTGCATGGGGCCAGAAAATTAATTCATTATATGGAAACTTAATTATGCAGAAAGAAATAAAAATAGATTTAAATAAAAAAAGTTTGTCATATTAATTTAACAAACGATAGAACGGCAAAGAATTCTGATGATCAGAATGTGGTTTTTCTCGAAACTAGTAAATTCGACCCGAGTTCAATCCCGAGTTCAGTCAAAAATAAAAGTTTAAACTAATTTCATGTTGTAATTTCCTTTCTTCACTATAATTTAATGAAAATTAAATTTAATGAACTTTTACTTAATTAAAATATCAAAAACTTCATTTTAAAACCAGCAGCTCAATGAAAAATCACAGTTCTTATTAATTAAAAAAATAATTAAATTTGCACTTGTAAACAAATAAATAGTATCAATTAAATATTTTTTGATATTAACAACATTACTGCAGAAAATGTTTAACTAAACGTTTAATTAACTTGATTACATTTTTAATTAAAACTGATTTATTAATGTTTTTTGGGATTTCCAAACAGGCTTTCAAGGTCTAATTATTTCCTATATGTAAATAAAAGATTTATTTCATATTTTCCTCCGACGTTTCGTAGGCTGTTTTCCTACCTCTTCAGGGATTATTTTTATTGAAATATAAAATCTCGAATTTGTATTTACATTTTCATTTTTAATTTAAATGCGGCTTTAAACAATACATACAGTACAATTAAACACACACATAAAACAAAAATATAAATGTATAATTAATAAAAAATCACAGTTTAAACTTTTCTTAATGTCAGTATCACAGTTTGAAAATGGATTTAATTTTTGATTAATGCTTTAGTTAAAAAAAAATTTGGCCAAAATTTGTTCTGTTTACACAGAAATTAATTTTCTTTACTTTTATTTAAAATAACGAGAAACTTAAGTTTGATTTACAATCTTCCATGTGCGGCAGTAATTACCTTAAACATTGCTTTATCAATATTATTAAATGACAGCCTTCGAAGTTTAGTACAAAGAAAAAAATAAAAATTGATTTCAATTGAAAAATTTGTGATATTTATTAAAAAATTAATTTAATTTGCACCAGTAATCAAATTAATAGTATCAATTAAACGTTTCATTCACTTGATTAAACGTTTAATTTACTTGATTAAACGTTTTATTCACTTGATTAAAAGTTTTATTTACTTGATTAAACGTTTAATTCATTTGATTAAATTTTTCATTTAAACAGAATTTATTTTTGATTAATGCTTTAATTGGTGAACAATTTTGGAGAATTTTTTCAGTGTGCTTGATTGTCGGGCTTCTATATATTTTAAATAGCTGTTGTGTAAAATATTTTATTGACTGGACACAGGATAAACAATTTTTAATGATGGGACGGTTTTCTAAACGTTTTTAATTTACTTTGTTATATGGATACAAAAATGCATTAGAGTCAAATTAATATTTGCAAAAATTATTCATTGTATTGAAGCATCGATACAGAGAAGGAAATTAAATACAAGAAGTTCGATTAACACAGAAATTGGAACGAAAAAAATGTTTTTTTAAATCAGTACATAATAGGGAGAGCTTAATCGGCTACGATTTTATTATTAAGGGATATATTCAGATTATTTGAGGTCAAACTTGTGGACGTGTGCTTGACGTAATATCTTAATTGGTTTTTTCCATCCAGCATTGTCGGTGGCACATATACTAACAAATTTTTGCTCATACAATAAACATGCTTGTTAAGGATTTTGATCGTGTATAGACTTCTTTAAAGTCTGTTTTTGAAAACAAATGACAAAGCTCGGGTGCGATTTGACCACCTTTTTTCACAAAGCAAAACTTTCATTACAAAATATAAACACTTTTTATCCACTCCTACAGCTTTGAAGCAAGTTTGTCTGAAATTAAAAAGGTTTTACTACTTATTTTGTAATCAAAAGCACTGTGCTGTATTTCTCTTTTAAGAATTATTCCTAAACCAAAGAATTGGCATACTTCATGATTACCAAAGCATTTAATACGAACTAAATCATTTACACTTTGATTACATTTTCTTTAGAAAAGCGAAAAAAAGAAATACAAAAAAAAAATTGTTTGTGGTTTTTTTTCTAAACCATCTTCAGGTCCCCCAGCAAACAACAGCCAAGCCACCAAATCAACCATCCTTAACTATTCATTCATTTTTTTAGTCAGTTAGTTAGTAAGTTACTTACTTACTTAGTTTCGTACTTAGTTAGTCAGTTTATTTGTTCGTTGATTCATTCATTTATTCATTGAGTTTAATGTTTTTAGTTTCACAATTTTTTTTTCACAATTCTCGTTACTTCTTTCTCATCTGAATTCAAATACTCGGTACTGCATTGTATCTATTTATTTAATTTTGTATTTTGTTTTCTTAGCGTGCCGGTTTAATGTCTTAAAGAAAACATTTAACCACATTTTGCGGAAATGTTTTACAGTTTAGTGTTTTTTTTCTTTTCTTTTTTTAAATATCGTTTTAATTTTCATTAAACATTTATTTTTTAACTTTATTTTCTTTCTTGCTTAGCAAACTTTATAACACAAACTTCTTCATTTAGGTTTTAGTTTATTTGGTTTTTTACTCACATGAATATCTAGATTCATGTGTACGTAAGTGGTTTAGTAATGTGTGGCGTTGTTGTTTAGCGGAAAATAAATCAAATCTTCAATTTCCTTATTAAGTGTTTTACATTTAACAGCACAAAAACCTAATAAATTGTAAAAAAGGTGGCGGTGTTGGTTTGGATTTTTATAATATTTATCCGTTTAAATGAGTTTTGTATTTGTTTACAATCATTTGTTAGCTACTAATTGTTTTAATAATTGTAGAATTTTTTTTTTTTTATTCTGTTTTGTAAAATGATCACATAAATAACAGTTTGCTGCTTAAGTCGTTTGTTTCGAATTTGTGTAGGTTTTCTTAAAAGTTTCTAAAGTTTTTTGTTTTTTAATTATTTAATTGAATTTGATAAAAGGCGTTTTACCCCTGTTTAATGATGAATTATTTATGAAAAAATTATGAGAGATAAAGAAGTTTCAGAAAAAACAACATACATGATTTATTTCATAGAAACAGAAATACAAAAAGCTTTTAAAAGGTTTTTTCTTTGGGGTACGTTAATCAGATTTTACTGAAGAATTCGCCAAAGTTTAACAACTTGGAACTAAAATGTACGCAAGTTCTTCTTCAGGTACAAAAAACCCCAAACACCAGTGTTACCAATTAAGATATCAAAAGGCTAGATTTCTAGACAAAGATCTAAGTCATTTTTTTAGTTTTTCTTAAGAAAAATTTCCTTAAATATTAAAAACATTTTGAAGAAAATATGTGATCAATGCTGCTAATGTAAAATTTTCTCTAAACTCATCCAAACACTAAATTTGTACAACAAAAGCAATCAATTCTATTGATTATTTGAATATTTTGATAAAAATTTTATTTGTAAATATTTTGTTTTAACAAAACTTTTAAAAGTAATAACAAATGATCTCTTTTTTGTAATTTAATTAAAAAATATATGTTTTTAGTCCAGAAATGTTTAGTTGTGATGTGTAAAGCTGAAGGTGCACACCGTGCGTTTATGCGTCTGTCCTTTTTATGCATCTGACAAAAAAGTAGAATCAGCGTAATTGTATGTGACAAGTTACAAAGCAAAATGCATAGAATGCATACACGCATCAACGCATCAAAGTAGGTTTACTTTCTACTTTTGTATGCGTCGCATGTGTGGTGCAAAAAGTCAGCTGTTATTGATGGCCATGGATGACAAATCATATTTTATTTTCAATGTTATCGATAAATATGTTTGTGTGGTGGATTGATTACTTTTTACTATTTTTTTTGCACTAAAAAAGGTTTTCAATAAAAGAAAATGCTTTCGTAAAAAAAATTGCATAAACTTTAAAGAATAAAAACACAATTTTACCACGAACAAAATTTGCCATTCTAGTTATCGATTACTTTTATGTTCTAAGTGTCATCTTTGTTTTTTTTTTTTTTTTTTTCTCATTATATATTTATTGAATCTTCATATATTATGTTCTAAGTGTCATCTTTGTTGTGTTTATTTTTTTTTAAACAAATGCCATAAACTGGAAAGTTATTGGTTCCGTGAAAAATCACGAATATTTGTATAATAAAAGCTTACTCCTCTTTGAATCATTTTAAATAAATTCTATTAAAATATCAATAACATTCTCCATTTTTGCCAAAATTGTTTTTATTTAATAAAAATGTTCTCACAACAGCTGATAAAAAAAAATATGTCGCATAAAACGCATTGTATGTAACTTGAATTTAGAAACGCATAGAATGCTCAAAAAGTATCATACGCATCTACGCATAAGCGCATGGTGTGGACCTTCAGCTTAAGCAACACTGCGTTTTACATAATCGGGATTGTATCACCTGAATAGTCTATGATAAGGAAGTTTGCTACTTAAGTCTTTTGTTTTACCTTTATGTGAAAGAGGACAAAGTAAACTTTAAAATAATAAAATGGGACATCTGGATTTCAAATAATTGCGTATCGCTTAAAGTTCAAAACATTAAAATAAAGGGTGGATCAACTTTTATTGAATTGTATCTACAACAACGGACTAACGAAACTGATACAAGGCAAAATAACAATACGGAATGGATCGTTAATCCAAGAACTAGGAGAGTGAAATCTGACATGGAAAGACGCGGAAACAATTGCAATTTTATAAAATCGAGATACTTTGTGGAAAACATATGCTCCCAAAAAAAGAAAAAACTTTAACGAGTTAAAATAATAATTCAGGACTAATTTTTTTTTCTTTATTAAAAATATTAGAAAAGGCAATGCAGTAAGTCATGTTAATCAAGTTTGTTCTCCAAGTCTTTTGTTTTATTATTTATAGTTTTTAGCAGTTCCTGTTTGTATTTTAATCATAATTATTGACAACTTAAATTTATTGCGTATTTAAAATTTGCAATTAAAATAATAATTTTATTAAATCGAATTAAAATGTCATGGATAATCTATGAAAAAATACGTGTAATATGTTATTTATTATTGTTTTAAATGCTTATGTTTAATTAAATGATATTTACGCAGGCTTTAATAGAACTTAATACGAAGTTATAGACTTTAAGTAATAAAGAAATTTTTAAAACTACTTAAAATAAAGATTATAAAGTAGGTTTTGTAAGATTTTTGTAAGGAATGAAATAAAAACGAATTAAATGAAAATGTTACAATATCGACAAGTCATTCAAAAGCCCATCAGATTTTATTTTACAATTAGTAACTTTTGTTAAAAACTTTCCATCAAACTAGTTCCAGTTTAAAGAGGGCACATTGGTTTTAGTCATTGTTTTATAAAAGTTTTCGATAACTACATTAACAATGATTTTTGATATTAATAATGTTCAGATTAACAGGCTGTTTTTAGAAAATGAAAACAAAATTTCGTGTGAAAAGTTATATTGAAAACAACAAAAAAATACGAATTTTTTTCTTTTCAATATAATGTCTCACACGAAATTTTGTTTTTATTTTCTAAAAATCAATTGTACAATTAGGAATGTAAACGTTCGCATAGAAAATTTCTATAACAATCGGAAATGTTCTAGAAATAGAAATCACGTAAAATCGATAAAGATTTTTATTTGAAGTTTTGTAAGATTTCGATTTCCACAACAAGTTCGAATATGTTTGTATGTATATCACATTTAAAATTCTATACGAACATTTACGTTAGACATTGTTAAACAGGCCTTTTAAGCTTCTGCATAAGTTTTAAATTTAGGGCCCAGCTATTTTAAATAATTATAATGCTGGTTTTTTTACAAGATCGAAAATGTTAAATGAAACCCATATAAAAAATTATAAGTTTCTGAAAAGTTTACGTTTCTGCAGTCAATGAATTTTGTTTGAAATTATTAATATTGAACTAATTTTGGCAATATTTATGATTTAAGTTTTTGAACAATCATTATTGCTTAAATTGTTTATTAACTCAACGAAAGCGATAGAAAATTTTATACTCCGAAAATAAATATTCAATCTGTTATTGAACAAAAATTTCTAACCGATGTGCCACTATTGATTCTGGAAAGGCGTTTATAAAGCTTTTTAAGGCTGTAAATGGTTTCTTAACTGTTTCTCTAACTAGTTGTTCTTCTTGATTTCATCCATGCATGTCTTATAGAATCAGATATATGGGAATCTAGAATAAGTTTAATGCAGGTGTTGGGGTTTTACCGGGTGCTACACTTATAGAAAAAGAGTCATAACGATGATGTATTTTGACATTAATACTAAGACTAGTGTCTTCGTTTTTGACCCCATGTCTCTGCTCATCATTGTGATGTCAGCCTTAACATCATTTGGCCAAATTGTCATCAGGGTAAAAAATTAAAATTATATCATCAATGGGAGGACACATTGGCATCACAGAAATGAAGAATTGGAGTCAGTTTAAAAAAAAAATGTCATCAGTGTGATGACACAGTAATATCGGTGAAATGACTCATTGGGTTCAATTTAATAACAAGCTGTCAGTAAATTCAGTCATTGGTATTAATGTAAGCCAAAGTTAGAGAATGTTATTATTTACTTATGTGTTACACATGTTTGTTTCATTTTTGCTGTATTCCGACTTTTGTTTTCAGAAGAACTTTCAATTATAAGACACATGCTGCTGGTGTCCGATATGGGTTTCGTAATCGTTCTACTTAGAAAATTTGTTGTATTTAACTAAATAATTTAAACAAATAAAATATTGGAAATTTTTGCTTCTTAGTTTACCATTTAAACACGAAAATAGTGTATGTTTTTCTTCTTGTTGTGTTGCTGTTGCTTCTACACAAAACAAGCAAATTGTTTTTTACCTACTCTTGTAATGTTGTTGTTGTTTCTAAAACAAACTTTTACAAACACACGTGTATGCTTTATTTTACAATTTACTCTTTTCGCTCTCTTTGTTTTTGCTGTTAATGCCAACTGTGACGGTTAAATGTCATCCATGAATATTATATGTTGTATACAATTTTTTGTTTCTTTGACTACGAACGTCCATCAATGCAATGTCTCCTACGCAGGTTTTAAACAATAACATTCTTCTTAAAACACACTTTACAAGCACACTTTACTTAGTGTTTATCTGTATCCATTCTTTATCTGTTTATAATACACAAAATGTGGCATCGATATTGACGCTCGTCATTGAATTGATATTACTCTTGGCCTCATTGAAGCCATTTGTAATAACATTGATGTCACAATTCTGATGTGAGGGCATCATCAATTTGAAGATGCATTTTTCTATGAGTGTAATGGTAAGTTCCCAAATGCATAACACTTGTCGTTTCGATTTGTCATTGAAACCAACCAACAGCAAAAAAATTCCTAAACCAGAAATTTAAGTTTTTTCAATAAAATTTCCTTGCGATTCAAAATTCAAAATTTGCCATTATTTACTAAAAATGTTTCCTATTCGTATAATTTTCACGCATCTTCTGAGAACTTTCTGTAAAATTTTTTACGTCTTCGACAAAAGTTTAACGCACATTAGTGAGATTGTCGTTGTAGAAAATAATGATGAGTTTACTCAAAAGAATCAATTGTTTTCTCTAGAACTTTTAATTGATAGAACTTTTAAAGCCATCCTGATCCTACCAAATACGGACAACGCTGTTTAACCGTGTTAAAGAGAATTATCGTCCGGCTTTGTCAGGTCGTAAACTTAAGAATTTAAATAAGATTTGATTAATTTTTGCTAATTCGTATTTTATATCTAAAGATCTAATAAAGAAACACGAACAAATATATGCAAAATCATATAAATTTCTTTGCCTTCAAATAAAATTCAAAACTTTCAAACGAAAGAAATAGCCACTTAAGCTATTTCTAATGATTGCTGTAAAGAAAGAAAATCCCTTAAATTTTAAATTTTTTCCTTCCGGAATGTCCTCTCTTTACAGTTCTAGTTCTTAAGATAAAAAGTCATATTTTATTAAATTTGATTGAAAATAAATTTGGATCCAAAAAAGTTTTTTATAGGGAACTTTACTCCATTCAAAAAATTTAAAATATTTGTGTAGAAGCTTATTTTTGAAGATTCAGAATATCCAAAAAGGAAAAAATAAAAAAGAGAAAAAATGCAGAAATACAAGAATATCTTGGGGAACTATTAGAAGTTGTGTATATAGCGATAATCTGATTTTCTTTGAAAACATTAGAAATTTTTTTAGTTTTTGCCACAGGAACAGAAAACAAAAGACATTGAACGCCGATTACACTGTGCAACAAAAAAAAAAAAAAAAAAAAAAAAACCAGCCATAATACTTGCAACATACAATGCACGATTTTTCGGTCTTAGAAGACCCCTTGTAAAATATGATGCAGAAAATATTCGTCGAACACTTTAACCCTCTAAAGTGCCGTTTTAGTATACTTTTGTGCGGAAGCTAAAAAAAGACAAAAATTTCCCCTCAAAATGAGTGTTAGAGAGTTAATATATTCTTACACTCACAATATTCTGTACGTAAAATTAACTAAAATTGTTATATAAAATAAATGAAAGTTCAATTAAAAACCGGTCTACCTATTTTTCATTTATTTTTAACAAAAAGTTCATTTCATTTTTACTGTCAAAAATTCAACACCATATTCCGTAAAATCAAATAAATATTCAGTTATTTTGTAAAATTTTACTGTCAAAAATTCAACACCATATTCAGTAAAAACGATTAAATATTCAGTTATTTATTAAAATTTTACTGTCAAAAAATTTACCCCATATTCAGTAAAAACAATTAAATATGCAGTTATTTTATTAAATTTTCGTTTACTCCACAAAAGAGCCGAATTTCTAAAAAATACCAGACAGACACCTGTCCGCTTGTTTTTCTTATAAGCGAGAGAGGGAGAATATTTTTATTTACTTACCCAGTTACACACGTTTGTTTTACTTTTTTTGTACTGACCACGTTGTTTACAGAAGAACTCTCAATTATAAGACACCAGCAGCATGACCGATATGGCTTCGCAATTATTTTACTTTAAACATTTGATGTAGGTATTTAACTAAATTATTTTAACAAATAAAAACTGGGAATTGTTTTACACAAAACAAGCAAATCGTTTTTTATAGATAAGTAAAAATTAATTTTTGGTAGTAAAATTATATATTAAATAACTGAATATTTAATTGTTTTTACTGAATATGGTGTTGAATTTTTGACAGTAAAAATTTATAAAATAACTGCATATTTATTTGTTTTTACGGAATATGTAGTTAATTTTTTGACAATTAATTTATATAAGATAACTGAATATTTATTTGTTTTGACGGAATTCGCGGTTGAATTTTTGACAGTAAAAATTAAATGAATTTTTCGTTGCTTTAAATTACATTTTTATTGACTTTAACATAAAGAAGAATTTAACTCAATCAACGGACAATATTAACTGCAACTGAAAATCCGTATTAATATGCACTTAGTTTTTTGAATAACTGTTAGAATCAGTTAAAAATAAATTTGCTTGGAATTTTAAATGTTTATTTATTTAAAAATGACTGAACGGAACATTTCTTAAATAAACTACAGTCCGTTGCTGTAATAATATTGTGAGTGTAGCAAAGAATCGCCATACAATTCTACTGAAGACATCTGAAATAGTACTTAAGCTCAGAAGTACATTCAGTATATTTTTTTGACTTATACCAAACGCCTTTTCAATAAATTCAAAAACTTAAGCAGATTTGCTCTAGTAATAGTCTGGTCTTATTTCTCGTTGCAAGTATTAGAGCTGGCGCCGATGACCCAAATTTGGTTCGACTGCGTTATTAGAGCCCATAATAAAGTACATGAAATGGTTCGCAACTAGTTTCCTTAAAACTTTATTATTTTATAAACTTTAATTTATTTAAATCTTTGTAAAATCTTAAGAAAAGTTATTGAGCGTAGAAAATCCTTTCTAGACTCGTTTAGTTATCTTTCGAGTCGACTTTGCTGCTGTTTCTCCATTAATTTTACGCAAATCTCTTAATTATTAATTCAATATAAGAGTATTAAAAATAACATGAATATGCATGCAAAATAATTTTAATTAATTGCACATAAATATGACACAAAAAATTTACGCATCATTTCACTTTATAAAGAAAAAAAAAAACATAAAAAAAATTATTAAAATGTGGACAAGCCAGTTGTTAATTTAAGGCAATTTTTTTCGCTTTTGCTAAATACAGAGAAGGCTACAAGACTTTGAACAACTTGGCAAACATTTAAAGATTTAAATTGCAAAAAGCTGAAAAGAAAAATTAAAATAATAATACCATGCAAAATAAAAAAAAAAATTATTAATAATGAAACCACAAATAAACCATAAATGATCATGACAGAAATCTCCAACAAAAATTTAAAAAAAGTTTTGATTTTTTCTTTCTTACGTTTTTCATAAAAACAAAATATCCGCTTAAAAAAAAGTGTTGCTTTAAAAGATTTTTTTTTTCTTTTCGTGTTGAAATTGCAGGTGCCAAAGATGATGATGGTCACAGCATTAAAAGTAGTGACAATCTAATGGGTTTATCCAAGAAACAACGCAAGGCACGCACTGCCTTCACCGATCATCAATTGCAGACATTGGAAAAATCATTTGAACGTCAAAAATATTTGAGTGTACAGGATCGCATGGAATTGGCAAATAAATTGGAATTGAGTGATTGTCAAGTCAAGACTTGGTATCAAAATCGAAGGTAAGTTCAAGAAAGAGGATTAAGTATAGAACGGGGAGGTGGAACAGCGTATAACAAAACAGACAGACAGTGAATGAAGAAGTGTTGAAATGTAACAACATCTCAGTCTTAATTAGTTGAAAAGGCAATAAAGATTAAAAGAATTATGGCAACACTTCAAATGGACGTAAATGGATTTTTTCTTAAACGAGTTCTATATTTATTAAAAGTAGGAATAAAATAAAGCAAAAATTTTAGGAATTTTATGGAAACTTGAAATTTTTACAATTTCTTAGTACAACACACACATCAGATTGACACAACTTAAGAAAAAGCAAACTAAAATTCAATAAATAATTTGTTTGAAAGGCCTCAGATCTTATTAAAACCAATAGTGACATAATTTTTTTCCTTAGTCTAGTTTTCAAATTTAATTACTTTTTATTTTTATAAAGCGTGGTCCAACCAAAATGCACGATGTTAATTGTGAGTCACACCTTAACGTCACGTTCTTTACCCAACTTAATTTGACATTTCTTTGTTTCAGTTATTGACAAATTCAACAAAGGAGAGGTACACCAGCGCGTTAAGATTGTTGAAGCCTTTTACGAAAATGGGCGTTCAAATTAAAATGCATTTCGTGCACTTAGTGAATTTTTTGGTTACCTCAGTGAATTCGTTAACAGGCAGAATTGCCGCATTTGGGCAACTGAGAATCCACGAGCGATTGTTGAAAATACGATGCATCCACAACGAATGAGTGTTTGGTGCGGTGTACGAGCTGGCGGCGTCTTCGGGCCGGAATTATTTGAAAATGAGGTCGGCCAAGCAGTTACAGTGAATGGTGCTCGCTGTCGCGAGATGAGAACAGACTAGTAATTGAGAATATGGAGATGGACAATATGGGTCTTTTGCGCGAGAAATTCAATGGCCTCACGTCGTGGCGATGTCAACTAGTCGTAACGACTTGACGCCGCACAGTGGCGCCCGTAGAGCAAACGAGGTTGCAAAAATCAAAATTTTCATGAGCGCCGACGAAGTTGTGAATAAACCCATGTTATAGGAAACTTTTCAACGATTTCAAATATGACACTCTTAATAATATCACATTTTTAGTTTAGAAGATATAACCGTTCAAAGTTGACCGACTTTCGGTTTTCAAAAAAACACACAATTTTTAGACAATTTGTTGCGATTTCAGGTGTAATATCACGAAAAATAGGTAACGAATCGCCTTATTTTTTTGCTTGAATTGATTGATGTATTTATTAAATGTATAATGATAAAAAAAAATAACACTTAAACAATACTTTGGCGTACAAATGGTCAAGAACAATGTCATGCCCGATTTCCAAAAAGAGTCAGAAGAACTTTGGCAATTTAAACGATTCTACAAATGAGGAGAATTACGAATATGGAATGTCACCATTGCACGCAAGGATAAGGTGTATGGAAATCTTGCTAAAACTGGCGTATACCCTACCACAAGAGGAGGAAAACTTCGATGAAAATACATCAATAAAGGATAAGGAAAAGATCAGAAAGAAGCAAATACAGGATGCTTTTTTTAAACAAGTTGGACTCAAAGTAGACTGTCCCAAGCACGGATACGGTAACTCAAACGAAAATGATGAGGCAGTAACTAGAATCACTGGAATTGACAATCAAATCGTAAAAAGATTGGGAACGGTCTTGGATGTTTTAAACTGCAAAGAATATGTCAATTCTACAAAATATGGAGAATATGCGTCGAAAACTGCATCTCTTTTAGCAGAAATGTATCCACAGAAGAAGTTGACCCCGACCGTCCATAAAATATTGGCGCATGGCAAAGATATAATTGAGTTGCCAATTGGAGAGCTTTCTGAAGAAGCACAGGAGTCTCTTAACAAATTTTATAAAAAATATAGATTGCAGAACACATTCAAAGCATCAAGGGTAAGGCAAAATGAGGACCTCTTCATGCCACCGAACCGAGGCAAGCATCTGGCCGATATTTCGTTAACAACTCAATTGCTATTCTATAATAAAAAAAAATTAAGATAATTCTCCGAAAACTTTTTGTTTTATTTACAATTACCATCGTGCGTTTTGTTTGGACCATCCTCTATATGTAAATTCGTTTTTCGTTATTCTGGTATTTTCTAACATTTAAAATGTGGCATCATAAAAATGTTGATCATAAACTTTTTCCCATAAAATTTTCGATGATTTGAAAATATTAAAAACTTTTATTAAGTTATTTAATTTGCATTACGATCCAGTTTTCTAAAGGTTCGTTATGGTTGGTTTTTTCAGTCATAAATTTTAGAAGAAAAAAAGTCTATAAATGTCCATTTAAACTTAAACTGGTTGGTTGATGTTAAATGTGGCAACTTTTTTCTATTTTTATTGTCCGAATCTTTAAATGCACATTAATGTTAAGAAAAATTACTTCAGTTGTAATTAATGTCACCAGTGGTGAAAGTAGAATTATGTATATGTGGACAATATGTGTTTTAAAAGAAATCGAATTTAAAAGAATTTAAATACACAATTATTACTTTGTCTGGACAAAAGTTTGACAAAACATTTCTTGTTTGATATTAAGGAAAATTACAAATTCTTTTAATTCGCAAAGACGAATTCTTTACGAAATATTGTTGAAAAAAAGCTCGTATAACAACGCAATTCCTCCATTGTAGGGCATGCTCCAACACAGTCGAGACTTAAGTTTATTAACAAACTTTAAATCAAGCATAAATGGCTCAATATTTGACTTTTAAAGCTGAGCTTGAAGAGTCAACCTGTCAAAATTATATATAATAGATATTCAGATTTTTCATTGAATCTAAACGCAACCTTTATTATGTAACAAAATGTTATAAGAATAGTTAAGGAGAATAACATGGCACTTACCAAAACGCAATTTAAATTAAAAATAAATATCATATGGATGTAAGTGTAATGCCATCTCGGTTAATGCAAACAAGTGAAATTTTAGACTCTATTTTACGATTAAAGACCATATTTCATTCCAAACAAATGGTTTATATGAATCTAATTTAACTTTATTGAAATTCAGCCAGATCCGTTCATAAATGCCTGACATATGAAAAAAAACCACAACTGCCTCTAATTTTACTCTGGAGAACAAAGAAAGCCAATGTTTCCAAATTAGGTACAAGCATCTTGATTATCAATACACAACATCCGACAAAATGTAGGCGTGGCACAAAATATATATATTTTTTATCTAAGGAACGGTTTTTATATAAGTTTCTGTTCTTGTCGCACCTAACCGTGTAGGCTTATAAAATATTCAGCATAGTCGAATATACCACACTTTCTGGTTTTTGATTGTTCTTGACATTATAATAGAATTGAAATAGAAAAAACCATTTTACTTCAAAACTTTAATGTATGTTTAATGTTTTTTTCTCAAAAGTTTAGTGCTTAGCAGTGCTGCCACAACGAATACAGTTTTTACAACCAAAATTTTTGAAAAAGTTACCAAATGTAAAAAAATATAACATAATTTAAAATGCTTTTTATTTACATATTGAGAAAATCATTAAAATCATTGTAATACATTGTAACACAGAGGTTATTTGCACTTTATAGTAAAACAATAATTATAAATCAAGAAAACAAAACAAGAAATGTAATTCTTTTACATATCAAAAAAAAATAACGTGAAACTTAATTAATAGTGCATTTACACTTGTAATTTTCAAACTAGCTTATCATCGTAAACTACTTTCATAAACTATACCGTTTACATCAGCATTTTTGACAGTTAAGTTGTTTATCTTTGACAAGTTCTTAGCCCCAATAATAAAAAAAAACGTTGATGCACATATATACGAACATGTAAACAAACCTTTTATTTCCGTTGTCCATCTAAAAGAAAATATGTAAAAAAAAACTAACATTTCTTATGAATTTTGAATTTTTTTAAACATTTTCTTTGTTTATTTTATTTTTCTTACTACTGTTTTGGCTTTTTTACAGACAAAAGTAAATTTTTTTTCACTTGTTTTTTTTTTATTTTTGAGGAAATGTCAAATATCAGTAGCATTGCCAGAACAAAATTTGAAAAAACAGAGTTGCATTAACAAAAACTGGTTGTTTGTAACTAGTTTATCTCAAAAGCAAGTTACAAACGTGTTTATAATTTGTATGGATAAACAAGTTTCTCAAACTAGTTTATCATCATAAACAACTTATAACCTGTTTATGGCGTAGGTGTAAATGCACTATAAGTTTTTATTTATTTGAGACTTTTTTCGTAAAAATTTTTTTTTTATTTTTTGGCGTCCTATGCTCCAATTGGAGTTAGAGGAATATATAAAAAAAATAAATTGAATATTTTTTAATATGCCAGTTATAAATAACAAAAATGGATCATAGTTTTCCGCCTTTTAGCTGTTATTGGCATGACTGTCAAATTTGGCGATTTCTTAATCCTTTTGTCGATGGAAATTTACGTTTGGCGATATGGCGATTATTTTGGAGAAATTTAAAACGATTGGCGATATGCGACATGCATTTTATGTAAATTTTTTCTAATTTACATATACTTATCTAAAATATTAAAAAAACTTTTTTCTGTTTTGTGAAAATTTTATTTCAAATTTATAATTCTTATTATAAAAAAATGTTTCAAAATTATTCTAACGTACATTCAATGGGGAAAAAGTATATGACTGACAGTCAAAAGTTTTTTTTTACAAAATAATTATGTTAAAAAACATAAAATAAATATACATACCGACAAGTTATAAACAGTAAAATTTCAAATTTCTTTAAACTTACAGCCATTTCTTAAAGAAAATTCGATAAATTTTAAAATTATATTGATTAATTAATGTAATTTTAAAAAATCTTTAAAATTCCTACGTGTATTTTCAAGTATGTATATAAATATACTTCTGGAAATAACCTAAATTCAGAACCTTAAACTTATTTTCAAGTTTTTAAAAACACTGAAACGACTTTTGTGTAATTTTTCAGTAATTTTCTAAAATCGATTCCGGGTGATTTTATGCACTTCCTACTTTAAGTACTAATTATCTTTACTTCTCTTAAAATCAAGAAAAACTAAGCTCATTTAAAAAAAAAATAATTGAAAATCTCCATTGATTAAAACTTCATTTGTTTAAGATTTCATATCATGGCGTTTTTAATATAAAAATCGTAAATGGCAATATTTTCTTAGCTAAAATCTTAAAAAAATTATTTGGTTGCTGTTTTGAAAGGGATTATAAAAAACTTCCGTTCATTGGTAACAAATAATGAAAAAATCGTAGTACACAGTACAAATTATTTGAGCTCGTAAATAATTGTACCAAGAAATACATATTCGTTCGTAATTATTATTGTTTTAGAAAAAAGTAACCAAAATGAAAAAAATATTCACATCTCCACATTGAAAAAAAATATAACCAATTTTGGTTAGAAATAACCAAAAACGGCAGCTCTGGTGCTTAGTCCAGTGTCAAACAAGACTCAACACAATCTGGCGTATTTATAAAAAACTTATGTAATTGAATTTTAAATCTATTTTTAAGAACATTTGTATGGAAATTTAATTTTAAAATTTGTGAAAAATTTAAATTATAAATAGAATCTGGGAACTTATTTCTCGTGGTGAGTAACATTTATTATATAAATTTTCTTATTATTCGAATGTGTATTCTAAGTCAAATTACAATCCTCAACAGCTGTTATACTTTATAATAGCCTTATTCCTTCACTATTTTCCAGGAATATTTTCTATGCACTATCAGAAATATACAAGCAAAAAATTCTGATAGTGCATAGAAAATATTCCTGGAAAATTTTGAAGGAATAAGACTATTAAAAAGTATAAAAGCTTTTGAGGATTGAAATGTGACTTAGAATACACATTCGAATAATATGAAAATTTAATTTAAATAATATTTTATGATTTTATTTAGAATATTCCCACCTTGAAATTTTCATTAAAATTTATTTACATTTTCTAAAAGCCTAGTTCAAAAAATTAAAAATTATATAACTTATTTCAATGGTTTTCGAATTGAAGTGGCAAATTAAATATTTGAAAAAAAGTTGCTTAGTCAGTGTAAACAACCACCACCAAGGTAATAGTGACAATTACCATGATCACAATTTCAGATTATTAAACTCACTCTTTGGCTTTTACATACACACACACACTCTAAAATTCGTTTTGCTTCCTAAAAACAGTTATTTTTTTAATTTTATTCAAATGCAGAAATTGGTCATGGGATTTTTTATTTCATAAATTAGACAGCCAAAAAAGAAATTTTACTAAAAAAAACAAACAAACAAAATAAAATTTACTTCATTAAATAAAATAAAAGTGACAGGGGTCTGCTTAAACAGTTTTTGGCCACTAAGGCGAATAAAAAATTAATTTTTTTTTAATAATGTTGTTTTAAGCAGGTCTGGTAAAGTTGTTACAATTGTTCTTTTTTGTACTTTTAGATCTTTAAACGAAAAATGGTATCGCCATTCATTTCGATAGAGAATGAATTCACTTCACTTCACTAAATGTAATAATTATTAACTGTTGCACTGCCCATTCTGCTTTGAGTAGATTGTCAGGAGACATTGATTTAAATACATGTACTCACTTCTTGCAATTGATCTAATCCACAACCCATCCACAGATGCTGATTTTTAGAGAATAGAACCGCAATGTCTTGGCTTTCATTCTAAAAACGTTAACAGATTTTCGACCAATTGTTATGATTAAGAGCCCTTTTTCACTCGAAAAGTTTACTTTGACAAAGTTTTTTTTTAGTTTTTTTTTTCAGTTCTACACAAGAAAAGTTTCCTTGACACATTTCTTGTTCTTTTATAACTGTTTGTTGAATTAGAGATGAAATTTAAACAAACTGTTTATACACATTTTTTTTTAATGTATTCACAATGCAATTTTGCAAATACAACAAAGTCTTTTCTCACCACTGTTACGTGACGTAAGTATATTTAGTTTGGCGTTGGCAGATGAAAGTTGTGTATCTAGCTAAGTGTGCACCTTGTTATTTATCCGGCTGCTTCAGTCACCGTGGATTCTTGTATTACTAGCCAGATGACACTTTCCAACTTTTACGTACATAATCAGGTTTATTGTACACACGTTTATTGGGTAAATAGGATAGAAAGATCTAAAACTATCGGACAGACACTAACTTAGATGAAGAAAACTTTATTACCAGCAGAGCTTATTGATTGCGTGCTCTTAACCCAGAACCCAACCTAAGCCTTCAGATGATATTGAAAGCCCATTATATGAGAACTACCCTTAAAGTATTAAATATAACTTGCTCAAAAGGAACACTAAATTAAAGAAATAAACAAAAAAAATAAACACTAAACAAATGTAGTTAGATTTTAAATAAAAAAATTAATGAACGAAATTGGAGAAGGAAGACGGGAGTGGTGATAATTAGCCAAAATAGAAAACTATAATTTCACGCCAAAGAACATATTACTTCGTCTTCTTACTCCAAAAAAAAAAAAATTCAAATTATGAAACTAAACTCAATAAGAAATAAAATAAATTGTAATTTAAAAGAAACCGATTTTACTCACAATTTTTGTTGTTTTGTTTGTTTTGTTCTGGATCTACGTAGATGTCGAAGATCTTCTCCATCGATGTACCAGCAACGAATTCCAACTATAATTCTCTTCACTGAGTCTAGTTAGGTTAATTTGATATAAAAAAACTACTAAATAATACACTAATAAATTTTGTTTTATAAAAATAAAAGAACGTAAATGTAGATCTTAATAATTACAATTAAATATACCTATAATAATTTCCATTTTCTTTTTACGAATTTAATTTCGTTATAATAAAGTTTAACCTTTTCTTCTCTTTACGTTTCCCTCACTAATCAATATTTTAACCTCTTCCCGATTACCACAATCATAAGTTATCAAATAACTCTATGTAAAGTAGAAGTCAAAATAAGAAAGGAACGAAAGAAAATAAGGAAAACAACCAGCTAAACTTTAAAATAAACCAAAGACAAATAATAAACAGAAAGAAAAAGGAAAAGGCGATAAATGAAAAAATTTATGAATGAAATTCCCTTCAAAAGGAATAAAACTAAAATTTAAGATTTAAAGATAATGAATTAGATTGTAACCAAAGGAAGGCCAGTAGGAAATTTGAGAACGTTTTGTGTAACAAAAAAAATAATACGGAGATTTAGATTAAAAAAAAATGTTAGAATTTTGTTTGGTGGCACTAATTTCAATAAATTCAGATAGTCCAACTAAACAATTATCTGCCTTTGGACTGCACTAGTGGCGTTTAAACGTCAGTGTTGAATCTTTGAAGAGGTGCTATATTAGATATTAGTTTTGAGTCCGTGGAATTTGGGAATAAGTTTTCGGCCCCTTGTGTTGAAAATTGTGAGGTTATAATTTTTCACAATGACGTGACCTCTAACGCGTATCTTAATTTTTATGTTTCCATACGGGTCTTGCAGAGTTCTTAGTAGGAAGAACTCGTAAAAGTCGTAGGCCACACGTGGTGCAATTAATATTTAATTCTCGTTTGGGATATTTAAAAATCACGAGAATTCTGGTAATAATAAATTTTACGTTTGATTCGCCTATAAAACCAAAAAACCCAAGGAGATTATTATATTCCGTTTTTAAGTAACTTTCTTGGAGACAATTTATGAATACAGTTTTAGCACTTGTGGATTGAACACTATAATGACTTTTAACTCGATAGCTCTTCATTAAACACTATATATTGCAAGGAATCAAGAATCCGCGTGGATTTACCATTTGTTGTATTTAGAGATGGTAATCGTAAATTGAGATGAAATTTGAAACACAATTGAAATGAAACGATGTCAAGTGTAATGAGGGTAGGGTTTCCGAATCAGATTATTACTGAAAAAAATTATGTTAACGAAAATTAATGTCTGCCAAAAGACATTATGTCAACCTAGTACACCACTATACTGTTTTCTCTCTTTCCAACAAATTCAAGACTTTGCAAAGTATACTTTGCATGTGCACTTTGCATGTCTTATAAGCAATCGGTAAAACTTCTTCTTCTTCTATCCGCTTAACTACTATCGAAGCGTAGGGTCTCTACAAATGTTCTCCAGTTTATTTTGTCAAATGACTTCGCCTTAATCTCGTTCCACGATATTCCGCTCTTTTTTATATCTATTTGTAGACAGTTCTTCCGGGTGGTTTCTGGTCGACCTTCTTTCTACTGCCTTGTGGAGTCCATTCTAGCGCTTGTAGGCATATTTTCTCTAATCATTTCTTAGGGTATGTCCGATCCACTTCCATTTTCTTTCCTTCATAGTTGTGACAATTGGTTGATTGGCTACAGTTTTGAGAAAAGGCTGTGCCTTAAGACAGAATGTGATGAAGTGAAGAAAGCGGATGGTACTTTTAGAACTATATCTGGAAATGTTAAACAGATAGAGACATGAATTTATTCTTCGGGGTACAACAAAAATTGAACAAACATCAAGTGCACTGACGCGTTGTTGTCCGGCCAAATATTCTGACGATCAAAGAAATTGTGAAATAGATGAATTTAAAAAATAAAATTTTTACAAAACTTGTGTTTTTCTTAAATAAATTTGGAAAGAAGTACAATTTCATTAGCAAGTCTACACAATTCTTAAACACCTCTTTGCCATCCCTGGTTCAAACTTATACACATGTCAATGCACAGCAATTTTTAAATCATTAATCATTGAAAAAAGAAAACCGATATTTTGTTTTATAAAAAAATATAAATGAATTTAAAAATACAAAACATTTAGAAATCCAGGTACTTTTTTTTAAAGAACAAACTTGTAAAGTCATTCATACAAAATTATGCTGCTGCAGTTCAGGAGGAGTATATTTTTTTTTTAATATGAGTGTGTGTTGTATGTTTTTATTTCCCAGTTAATTGTTTTGTTAAACGCCTACTGGCATTTTATTGTCTCTAAATGCTGTTGTATTGTTTATTACTGCCACACTGTGGCTGACTGGCTGGCTGACGCTGGTAGTCAAAGCTAAAGTTGCAGTTTTATTTTCATGTTCAACAAATGTCCTGCTGCTACTTTGTGTGAATAAAACTTTATTTTTGGTGTCTTTAGGGCCTGCTGTTTCTTTTTTCTTTTATTTCCAATTTACAGCTTCTTTCTTAATATTTTACAACATAATTGTTTTGCTTTTTTTCCTTTGGAGAAAAATAAATGTTCTTAATCCAATTTGCAAAACTATTTAATCCTATTAACTTGTTATTTGTTGCCAAAAAAAGAAAAGACAAAACATCAGTCAAATAATAAACCAATTTTGGGATAAGAGTTTAGGGTTAATGATTATCTTTAAGAAAATTTGTAGTAAACAAATTTCTAACTCTTGCTGGTTTTCTAGTATTAGGATTGTATTTAAAGGCGCCCAAATTTCATTAACAAGGCGTCTCTTCTTATTTAGATTTATTTAATGACTTCAAATAAAAAGATTTAAAAAAAAAATCCAGACATAGCATTTTAATTGGTTTTGTTTGCAAACAATTGTATTATTGTTCTAATATAATTAAAAGTTTTATTTTCAAATTTGTTCAAATAATGTTGTTTAAAATAACTTTAAACCAGTATCATGTGCTAATTTGTTAAATTGCTTTCTCTTAAATTAATCAAAAACCAAACAAAAATTAATTAAAAATTCTAAAATAAATAGTTTGGTTTATTGGGTTTTAATGTTTATTTAAACAAAAGACTTAAGACACAAACTTGTTTAGATTGTATTGTTTAGCTTTGCAAGAAAAAAAAAGGATTAAATCTTTATTGTTCTATAAAACGCTAATATTTATTTAAAAATAATTTTAAAGTTCGTAAAGTGAATGTTGGGTAATTTCAAATGATAGAACGTGTATGTTTGTGGAATTTATTTAAATAAATTTTGATTAAATTTTGTTTTTGAATATTCTTTTGGTTGCTTTTAATGATATTTTTGTGATAATGGTAATTTATAAAAATTCAGTACACGAGAAAAACTTTTAGTTATAAACATAAGATTTTTTTTATTATTAACTTTAGGCGATTTTAAGGAAAAAATAACTTTTCATTATTAAATTTTCCAATTTTAACGATTTTTCGTAATTTTTTTTTATTTAAATCGTTTTGTGATTTAAGCGGTATTTTGTAAAAAAAAATATTTTAAATAGGCGATTTAAGATTTATTTTATTGTTGTTATAAAATTAAACGTTTTTTTTTTAACAAAATCAGTGATTTTTGGATTTCAGCGATTTTTGTGAAATTGGAATTTTTTTTTCTCAGAATCAAACTGAATTTAATTTGTTTCCTAACTTGCAGTTTAACCGAAAAATTCAAAGGGGTTTTCTTTATAAGTGATTTTATATATTCGTGTTTTAGCGATTTTTTGTGTCTTTTCAATTTAGCGATTTTAATTTTTTTTACAATTGTGGTTAGATTAATGGCCAATTTGCAGGATTGATATTAAAACATATAAATGTTTAAAATCGTTTTAAATACAAAATTCTGTTCTTCACTAAATACTTACAAACTTAATTTACCGATGTGGTGCACTTAATTTCAACTTAAGTTTCTATTGTAATATTTTAGCAAGGTGGCCTCAATATCACGACAATACAACAACAAGCGGCAAAGCAATAACAATCAGCTGTTTTTTGAGACCACCTTGTAAATAATTATACTTTTTTATGATATTTTTTTGTATTTAGTAGTGCTACCGTACTTTTATCTTATTTAAATAAGACTTTTCAAATAAAACTCAAAAAATCAATCTGTATTTAAATACGATTTAAGTTTTTATTAAAATTAACTTAATTTAGATTTAATTACTATCCTGAAAATTGGTCATAACTGTGTTTACTTTAAAAGCGATTTTATATAGTTTTAGTGATTTTTAAACCAATTTGTAAAATTTGCAATTTAATATCGTTTGTTTATTTTAGTCAAGATTTTTATTAATATATTTTGAACTTTTTAAAGCTTATTAGTTTGTTTTTGCACAAAGAAATTAACTTACAAAAGATTTTTGTTTTAGATATTTCGATCTATTTAAAATTTTTGCCGATTTTTAATTTAAAAAATTTGTGAAATTTTTACTTTTATTTATGACTTTAGGGACTTTTGATTTAGAATAAATAAACTTTAGATGAGTTCAGCGATTGATTAGAGAACTGTTGACTTTTTGCTACTTAAGCGATTTTATAGGAAATTTCGGAAATGGTGTATATTGACCATTTTTCTTTTATGTGTTTCCTGATTGAAAAGTATTGTCTGTATTAAAATAGGGATTAATTTTAATTTAATTGTTTTTGTTTTAACTCATATTTATTTAACTTCATTTCCTTTCAGAACAAAATGGAAACGCCAGACAGCAGTGGGCTTAGAACTCCTTGCAGAGGCCGGTAACTATGCCGCCTTTCAACGTTTATATGGCGGTGGTTCTCCCTACCTATCAGCCTGGCCATATGGTCACCCTCAGGCTTCAGCCCACATGTCACCCAGTTCCCCCATAGATCTTTACTACAGACAAGCAGCAGCTGCTGCAGTTCTACAAAAACCTCTCTCCTATCGCATGTATCCCTCCATACCACCAATGGCCCCAACAGCATTATCCTCTATGCCAGTAACACCAACGCCAATGTCTCATCTGAGTGCTTCCAATTCGTTAACGTCCCTAAGCAACTATTATCAAACGGCCACACAGTCATTTGGCTCCACAAATTCTCCATCCACCAACTCTAGTCTGCATAATAAAAGTCCAACGCGCAGTGAGGATAATGACTTAGAAGAGAATCGTAAAAGTGTTGAGATTATAGATCGTTCATCTAGTCCACAATTGAATCCAGGCAGTCCACCGGAACGTTTGGAAGGTAAAACTGCTGGGACAGCAGGCCGGGAGGCTGTGGAAAACAGTGACAATGAGGCGGATGATGAGGATGATGCTATAGAAGTTTGAGAAGGCCAGTATAAAGACAGTAACCAAAAATACCAACAATATGATGATAATGAAGAAGATGAACAAGCATTTAAGAAATACAATTTATTAAAAAAGCAGAGTGCCATAAAATATAATTATGATCATATGGGTTTTTGGGGCAATTGCTAAAAATAAGGTGGGTTAAGTTTACATATGAAAACATATCAAACAAATTAAAAACGGCAAAGAATTTCTCTAATTTTTATTTAATTTTTTCATTCCTTTTTTAGAACCCTTAGCTTTTTAGCTGCAATGAATTGCTCTCAGTGCCTTGTTATTTGTAAATTGGCAGAGTTGTTGTATAAGAATAATCAATCTTCAAAGTTTTTAACCAAAGAAACCAAAATAGTTTTAAAGGTAATTGTTATTAGCTTTCATTTAGTTAAAGGATTTTAAATTCTTTTGTTAACTGAATTTATTTTTTTTCCTTCTTACTTGCAGATTTTGGTTCAATTCCAGTGGCTATGGATCTCATTATTGATTAAATTTTTTTGATATACATATATATAAAAAAAAAAAAATTTGTAAATAAAATTGAAATCAGTGTTAATTTTTTAATCTAAATAAAACAAAAATTATTAATGGAAGTAAAAAGGCGTTGTTGTTTATTTCAAAATTTCCAGAGATCACAATTTTTATTGTGCAAAGTCTTGCAGGTGATCTTTGTTCACAAATTTCCTTAATTCATTATTTCTCGCAAAGATTTTTTATAGTTTAATGCTTATATGACTTAATTTTTTTTCCCAAACAGGGGGCAAATTAAGGCATTCTTCATAGAGAAACTGGATGTGAAGGTTTCCTTTCGTCTGCCGGATGGATGTAGTGTCCTGCAGGCGGAAATCTCGGCTATAAGGCGGGCGGCAAACTGGCTGGGGTATCATCGTATATCGGGAGATATACGTATATTTACTGACAGCAAGGCTGCCCTTGCTTCCTTGGCGGGTGTCTACTCGACATCTAGGTTGACTGCAGAATGTCGGATGTCTTTGAATGAGATTGCGAAACATTCAAGGGTAACGCTTATATGGATACCTGGTCACTCGGAGTGCCCGGGCAATCTAGTAGCAGATGGGCTGGCCAGACAAGGTGGTCGCATGGATGACGTATTCATCGATCATTTTGTTGGTCTTCTAATGGCTCACTGTAAATTACTCATCGGGCGCGAGTCTTATAGAATAGCGCAGATGCGGTGGACCTGTGAGTCCACCTGCTTGATATCCATGATCCTTTGGCCTGGATATGATAAACGGAGAACTGGCTCTCTACTTGGGTTCAGCAGGAACTAGATTAGAACGGTGATATCGGTTTTGACTGGACACTGGCCGGTGGGGACTCATGCTGGAAGAATGGGTCTGGAATTCAACGACTATTGTAGGAGTTGTCAGAACGAGGAGGAAGAGGAGACTGTGCTTCACTTCCTCTGTCTCTGCCCTGGACTGCGGGGCATTAGGGAAGAATACCTGGGGGGACCGGTGTTTTCCTGTTTGGGGGATCTGTCCGGGATGGAACTAAAATCGCTCCTTCTCTTCACTAGGAAGACGAAGTGGTTGGAACTTGCGGTGACGCCATTTGAGTAACTGCTCCAAGGGATGGGCATTGGCGCCGGGTAACACAAAGGGACCAATTGGGGACCCAAGTGAGCTGTCTTCTGATGGCTGCCCATGGAACCTAACCTAACCTAAGGCATATGATATCGAATGCTGTAATCTGCCCCTAGGTTTTTCTGCCTTCTGATCATTGTCTGTTTTCTTGGCTTTATGCTTTTATTTGGAAGTCTCCTTTTTAAGCGTTTCGACTTTAATTAAAGTGGCAGATAAGCTTAAACTTATCTGGGACTTAAAATTGAAAAATCCTTGAAGGATTAGATGGCTATGGCTTAAACCCGAATCGCAAGAAGGGAGATCTAAAAGGTCTTTTGGTTGATATTTGCCCTATTTTTTAAAATAAGGGTTAGATAACTTTAACGCCTAAGGAAGGAGTAGGTGCATGGTCCAAACACTTATTTACCATAAATCCACACATGGCGGCTTTAGTAGATGAATGCTAACACTTTTTACTCGATGTTTGGAAAACCGTGAAATTAAGTCCTAAAGGCAGGTTCCCACGTTTGTCAAACAAATTTAACTAGTGTCTAATCTGTACTAAATTGGATATTAAAAAGGGTCTTTAGGAGACCTTATTGTCTGTGATTTAAACGTTAAACGCAAGGGAGGAGTTCTTAGAGATTTTGGACGAAAGGGTTCTTTAAGAGCAGTTAAGTACTTTTAAACAGAGAGGAATAAGCATTGATGATTAAATGAATTCAACTTAATAGAGAGTTTTTACACTTTATGCACTAGTACACAGAAAAAAATAAAATTTGATTTCAATTAAAAAATTTGTGATATTAATTAAAAAATTAATTCAATTTGCACCAGTAAACAAATTAATAGTATCCATTAAACCAGTTAATAGTATTAATTAAACGTTTAATTCACTTGATTTAAAGTTTAATTCACTTGATTAAATTTTTAATTAAAACTGATTATGTTTTTGATTAATGCTTTAATTGATGAAACATTTTGGAGAATTTTTTCTGTGTACATAGTGTCAAGAGTCGAAATGGTAGGTATCTTTGATATACTTAAACATTTATAATAAATAACTTAATTCTTAAGAGAACACATTTCTGCAAGTAAAAAGCTTGAAACGAAATATGAACTGAATTAATTTGTTAGGAAGTTTAAAACACTTATATGTATAAAAGAAATCGGATTTCAGTAAAACTTGCGACAGGTTTATGTTTCAATTAACCGAATTTTTGTCTTTAGTGCAGGAAAAAATAACTACCTTTTTTGCATAATATTCAAATGAGTCTAAGAACTTTTTCTTCCTTATCACGGGAAAAATCCGGGAATTATAAAAATAGTTTTTCCAAGAAATCCCGTAAAAGTTTTATCGCGAGAAACCTAACCCTTTAAAGAATATAAAGATCGGTAGCCTTATAAAACTTTAAGAGGCACATTTGTATCACAGAAAAAAATAAAAATTATTTAATCACCAAATTCGTAGAATCAAGTAAACAGTTTGCTGATTTTGCAACTATCATCAAAATGATTGTATATATTACTAAAAATCGTAAAAATTTTATACATTTGGAATTTTTTTTCAACAAATGATATTTTCAATTTAATTAAGAATAAATAAATTGGAATAAATTAAAATTTTAATTGAATAAATTTATATGAATAATTGAAATCTAAATTGAAAACTTATTAACAAAATTAATTTTTATTATATAATTATCTTAAAATCACTTGTTTCACAAAAACACGTTTTTATACCCTGGACCATGAGTATACGACCCTATAAAGTATACGTGTATACTCCAGGTCCATGAGTAATTATAAGTAGATTTCGCCATGCCCGTCTTTCTGTTTGTCTGCTGAAATCATGCTCACTTTTGAAAAACTGAAACAACATTTGATGCGCTCGTAAGGGCCAGAAACAACACCATGCAATTTTTTATGAGGGATCCAGAATTTTTTACAGGTCCCCTGTAAAGCCGCCATCCGAAAAACACTGGATAAAGCGCCTTAGATTGTTTACACTACAATCTAATACTATTTTTAAGAAAAAATATTTCGTGAACTCATTGAAACTGCTAAAAAGAAAGTACATAGATGGTTCATATAATTAGTGGTCACACTTTTTTCTGAATTGTTTGGCAGATAAATATTTTTTTAAATGTGAGCATACGATATCCAGTGTTACTTGACTAATTGTTTCAATAAATCTGGCCGTATGGCATCAATTGTGCCTTGAATATTGACTTCCAATGCTTCAAGAGTTGCTGGTTTGTGACTTAACTTAGCCCATACAAAGTAGTAGTGTTAAATCCTGCCAACGAGAGGCCAGTGAAAAGAACCATTTCTGAAAAAAAGTTGCCACCAGATTGATTTTGCCATAAATCGATTGTTGAGCGCTGTGTATGAAAGTGCGTGTAAATCGCACCAAATTGTCAATTTTAATGGGTGAAATGGTGGTTCCGTAAACGCTTTAAATAGGGCAATTTTGCTTATTGATGTACCCATTAAACCAGAAATGAGCTTCGTAAAATGGACGAAGTGCTTTATGAGCTTTTCAAATTTTTTTTAGGTAAATTTCCACAATTTGAAAGCGTTAAACGATTCATAATGACTTTCTAAGCCCTACTGAACAGAAATGTTAACACAGTTTGACATTTTCTGCTGTCAAACCATAGTTATCGATATCGATAGTTTTCATGCATTAAAAAAAATCCTGATAGTTCATTAATATTAAAAATTTGAACATTATTTCACCTTCCAAACAAACTAAAAACTCCACCAATAATAAAAGACTTTTGAAATTGGAAACGCGAGTTCGTCATAATTATGCTTTTTATGTGCAGTCTTTTAAAATGGTTCAAATAGGGAGAGTATTAACTCGAGTATTAACTTGAACCTCAATGTCGCTCGATATAAGACATTTTAGGACGATAGAACGCTTTTAATTGGAATTAAAAATTAAAGCTTTCTTCCCAGAGTATTTCATATAAAACTCAATTATGTCTCAGCATCATTCAAAACAATTAATATCGAGCCTTTTGGTTGGACCACCTTACCTTAATTTTTTGAACAAAAATGTAACTGAAGTTTTTTTGTTGTTGATTCTTCTTCTACTTCAACATTTTTATGAAATTGTAAATGACGTTCATAATATTTTTATTTAGTTTTGAATGAAAACTTTAATAAAATATTTTAAAAAATATTAATACAAAATACGTAATATTGTTCTGGGCAAAATTTGTAAACGGGTTCTTGTTGAAAATATGTGTGATTGTGAAAAACATTGTTGTTTTATTGTGAATGGCGGTAGTTATTAGTAATAGCTTTTGGTATAAATGATTCGACACAGCCATATTTAGCATGTATTCTTGATAAATTCAAATGAAAAAAAAAAAAAAAATTTCACCAATATAAGCAACAAATAATAATGGAATTTTTGCAGTAATAAAACTAAAAATTGTTAACTGTTTAATTAGATGATCCATAAAAACATTTAATTTGTTAATAATATTATGGTAATACCATCAGATATCGAAAATTTATTGCCAAATTCAATTTCGTCTAAAATTATAAAATTGATAATGAATTAATTATTAAATATTGGAATTGTTAATTTAATTATAAATTGAATATTTAAAGTAATGCATTCATAATTAATAATTTAACGATTCGGCAAAAAAAGCAATAAAATTGTTGATTAATTTGAGAGATGGCATTAAAAAAAAGATTAAAAACGTTTCTAAAATTTTTTATTTTCTTTGCGATTAAAATATCATTTGAATCAATTTCATACATTGTACCCTTAATTAGTTAATTGTTTTAAATGACAATTTTTTTTTTTTTTTTTTTGAAGTTTTTGTTTTTGAAAATGTTAATTTTGTATACCAAAAATATCTTGTATTTTATGAGGCAGTTAAAAATAAAATTAACAGAATTTAACACTCAGACTTAACACAATTTGATTTGCTTATTTTCGTTGTTATTTTTAGGGGGAAAACCAATAAAATGTTTAAATTAATTTTAAAATTATGTTTTTAACACAATTGGGGTATTCACAAGGTGTGCTATCATGTTGTATTGTTATAATGTTCTAACATTTTACAATGGTTTAAAAATATTGTTGTTGCTTTGTAAACAAAAATTGTCTTAAATTAATAAAACTTTGCTTGCTATGTTTATTGTGCTGTCGTAATTAATCAGAAGAGACCTGCGCCGAGCAACTGAGCCTAGCGGCTATGATCTTGTAGCCGTCGCCGTTGATGGTATAGTTTTATCTGGCTAACATCCGAATTTAAGCTGCGGGTAGCAATTTTTTGCAACAAAACACTAGCGGCGTCAAATTTGATCGGCCTAGGACTCTGATGTTTGGTAAAAAAACAAAATAAAATATTTGTGGTTTGCGTATGAAAAATGGAAAATAGTCAGGAAAGATCTAATTTAATTTATTAATTCATGAATTAGAATTAAAAAACATTTTGATTTTAGGTAAATATATTATTTTTTTATATTTGTTTTAAATCAGCTGACTTAAATTCAAAATAGCACACTAAATTATGAGGGGTTGTTCACAACAGTCGTATTTTTTCATGTTATTATTTTAAGACATATGATTTTATGACACCTTTTGAATCCCCCAAATATTAATCACAAAAACTTTTGCAGGGAAAGAGTTTAATTTAAGCGTTATGCCAATTGGTGACTCTTTTAAGAAACATTTTAAATATACTAAAAAATTAATGGAAAATTGTCTTAAACAATTTTAGCTGATTTGTCTAAATGGGAAAAATTAAATTGTTAAAAGTAAATTGATTCAAAGATATTCCACATCTTTAAAATACACTTTAATTTATTAAACATTACCTTAAATAAGCTCTAAAAATTTTAAATATATCCTTAATTGTTAATCTTAATTCTATTTTAAATTTCAAGCTAGTTTCAAGTTAGTTTTTTAGCTTATAGCTTTGTTTTAAAAAAACTGTTTTCTTTAAAAGCACTTTTAGCACAGATATTTCCTTACACTGCAGTTACACGATCAAGTTTTTCTTGATAGTCTTTTACATCGTTACTAACAAAAAATGCTGATAATTCTTATTTGCTTAACAGTTTTATTTGTATAATATCTTTAGTTTTTTGATGAAGTTTCCTTATGATTTGGCCTAAGCAACCAGTGAAATGCGCACAAGAATAGCTTATCCCATCAACAATAAATTTCAGTGTTTTTATCAAGAATAAAAATTGGGAATTAAGCACGAAAACAAAATCTTGTTTATTAATATTACATATTTTTGTAAAAAATTTTGCAAATATATTTTATTGCCAAAAAGTTTTTAAAACCAGTGCCCATGTTCTGTAACTCTCGCGTCGAGAAACTTTTCGATTGAAATGTATGAAATGAAACAAAAATGTCGTATAATGAAACAAACAGCTGATTTTCTCACTAAACTGTGTCTGTAACTTTTATTGGGCGAGAACTAGCTGTCGCGTAAGGAAATTACTCGCCAATTTACAGAAAAAGTGTTTCTGTTACATTTTTGTAAGAAAAGTTCCCGCTTTGAACTGTCTAAAACACTCACGAATAAAAACGGGGCGAGAAACAATTTGAACAATAAAAAACATATTAAAAATGTAAAATGCAAAGAATAATAATAATAATATTTTGTGCTTGACAAATTTTTTCATTGTTTAATTATTTTGCTTGTAAAATTTTTATAGAAAATACGAATGTTTTCAAAGCTCGTTTGCAAAAAACAAACATTCAAATCGCACTTTATATTATTTGGTATAGCCGACGGCTGTATTTTTGCCGGCTGCGTTGAAAAGTTTTCCATTTTAGTAAATTTTAGTCGCCGTCAACGATATGTGTGCCTGGCGTTTTCAACGTCTGCAATGTCACGTCGGCTTCGAGAGCAATATTGTGACATTTATAACGTAACGACTTAATCTCTTTTGATAGTTTTCGACATGAGTTACAGACACACTTTTTTCTCACTTTTCGAGAAACGATGGAACAGTTAGGGTTGCCATCCGTCCTCTTTTCCCCGGACACCGTCCTCTTTTTTTGGGTATCCGGGGCAGTCCTACTTCTTTTTCATCAAGTGTCCGGGGTTGTCCGGCTTTTTACACCTTCATTGTAAATTTGTTCCTGGATTTAAATCACAGTTCACAAAATTCATTAAAAAAAAAGATTTAGTTGCTCGGGTTTTTTTAAGATAGGTATGATTTAATTTTTGGGGACGTAAAGTGACAAAAAGGGTACTTTTCTTTGAATGTGCCCAAAATGGAGCTTCCAAAAAAAATGGAACAAATAAGCAAAAGCAACCTTATCAATGTCGTTACTTTTGTTCAAATAAATACTTATTGCTCAAATGATTATAATAAAATTTTATTTTAAGATTTTTTTTGGAAAGAAAAAAAAAATCATATCTTAAAAAAAGCACATCCCTCAAAGTTTTGGGATTTTTAAAAAACAGTTTTATATAGAAAAAAAATCAGCAAAAAAAAGGGTTTTGACTTAGTCCATTTTTAAAATTTGATATATTGCATATACATTTTTTTCAATATATTTACTGTAGCCTCAAGTATTCTCTTTAAACTGACAAAAAACATCTTCGTATGTAAAGTAGTTTTCGAGATATTAAAAGAATAAACTCAACACATTCGGCTTATTCGGCGATATTATGACAATTTGAATGACATAACTTTTGAAAAAAAAATTAAAAAATTGTTTTTCGTTGATATGTGTTCTTTATGGGATCAAATAAACCCTCTCGCCAAATTGCATTCAAATCGAAAGGGGTCGATTCCCACTCTTGGTTGACTTGACATGGAATTACCCAAATTAAGTTTTTGTGTGGCGTCGTTAATTTTATTAATATTAAGTTGTTTAGAAAGTGTCCTCTGTTTTCGAACAAATGTCCTACATTTTTTATGCTGGCGTCCTCTTTTTCTCAAAATAGCAATGGCAAGCCTAGGTACAGGTTAACTTTAAAGAAAAACTATAAGTCGTTTTAGCTTTGATCTTAACAAGTTTTTGAAAATCGTATAAGCAGCTCATTTGCAATAGCTCCGGAAAAGCTATTTTTTAGAGACATTTTTGTAAAAAAGCTTTTTTCTACAAAACAGATTCTGCAAAAAATAAATTATTTTGAAAATGAATTGTTTAATTGGTTTAGAATTATCTATAGTAAATTAAATAAATTATCGCAAAGTAACTTCACACCAAAGTAGAAGTTTTACTATGCAGAGACATTTTTGCAAAAAGCTTAATAATATGACCGAAATTAGCTGTTCTTTTCGAAAATTATGGTATATACAACAAGCTTCTGCTCTGGAACAGTACTTCCCTCTTCTATGCTAAAAAAAGAGTCGTTTTATGAAATGTGTTTTTATTTTTACATTAGGTATTTAAGTTAAGTATTCAATAGCTTTTAACAAATTATTTCAAAATACAGTCGAGCTTTCCCATAGTGAACTTTTCTATGAAGCGAAGCTATTCCTACTATAGTGATTTTAGTTTAAATATTGGTTGATACTTATATTAAGTTTCCATAGAAGGAATTTTTCCTAACAATAAACAAATTTTGCAAAAATTAATTTGACTAAAGGCTTAGTTAGCCGGAAGTAACAGTAACGTTGCAAATCAGCTGCTTCATTTTATTGTTTGTAAAGCAGTTAGAACGATTTTAGTTAGCAGTAAGATCTCCATCTGTAAGAAATAGATTGGTCTTACTTTTATACGGTAAGGTTAAGTTACTGTTACTCCCGGCTAACTGAGCTCTAAGCCTGAGAAGAAGAAAGTAGTCCCATTAATATAAATAATACTATAGCAGTTTCTTGTTTTCAGTAAACGAAAATGCCGTATCAAAGTAGTATTTTATTAAAAAAAAAATTTTAGGCAATTCACAAAGTGTTCTTTTGTGTCATATTGGTTGTATTTGATATTATTTTATGAATGTCACTTTCAATAAATTATATTAAATATAGAATAGAACTTAAAAAATTTGTTATTCGTGCTTAATTCCCCGTTTTTATTCATGATAAAAACACTGAAATTTATTGTTGATGGGATAAGCTATTCCTATGCGCATTTCACTGGTTGCTTAGGCCAGATCATCAGGAAACTTCATCCATAAACATTTTGGAAAAACTAAAGATATTAAACCAAATAAAACTGTTAAGCGTATAAGAATCATAAGCAACAGCTCTACTTGTAACAATATCAAAGTTTAAACAAAAACATCAACAATAAACAGTGAGTTCATCTCTTCTTACATTCCCCACTACAATTGATTGGAATTCTTCCAACATTAATTGTAGTTGTAAGTAGGTTAAGAAAAAACAAAATGCAAAAAACAACTTGCAAAAGCATGTTGCCAGGTAGTTTTTTCAGGCCGTGCACTTGCCAGTTTATTATCAAAAGTAATTTCTTGGGAATACAAAATTTAAATTAAAAAATTTGTTATTCGTGCTTAATTCCCCGTTTTTATTCTTGATAAAAACACTGAAATTTATTGTTGATGGGATAAGCTATTCCTATGCGCATTTCACTGGTTGCTTAGGCCAGATCATCAGGAAACTTCATCCATAAACATTTTGGAAAAACTAAAGATATTAAACCAAATAAAACTGTTAAGCGTATAAGAATCATAAGCAACAGCTCTACTTGTAACAATATCAAAGTTTAAACAAAAACATCAACAATAAACAGTGAGTTCAGAAATTACTTTTGATAATAAACTGGCAAGTGCACGGCCTGAAAAAACTACCTGGCAACATGCTTTTGCATTTTGTTTTTTCTTAACCTACTTACAACTAAAGGGTGGTTAAATTGTAAGGGACGATGTTGAATGTGAACCACACCTAAACGCCAAGTTTTTTTCCGAATTTTATTCGACATTTTTCAATTTCAGACTAACTCAATTTGAATCATGGAAAGATACACAATCGAGCTACGCGTTAAAGTTATTCAGGCTTATTATGAAAATAGGAAATCAAATCAAAATGCATATCGTGCAATTTTCGAAGAAAATCATCTTCAGTGGATTCGTCAATAAGCAGAATTGCCGCATATGGGCGAATGATAATCCAAGAGTGATTGTCGAAAAACCAATGCACCCACAAAAAGTGACCGTTTTGTGCGGTTTATTGGCTGGCGGCATCATCGGGCCGAATTTTTTCCCAAATGAGGCCGGTCAGGCAGTTACTGTGAATGGTGTTCGCTATCGTGAGATGATAACGAACTTTTTATGGCCCGAATTGGAAGATATGGATGTGGACGATATGTGGTTTCAACAGGACGTTGCAACTTGCCACACAGCTAACGAAACAATGGCTCTTTTGCGCAACAAATTCAATGGCCGTGTTATCTTACGTAATGGCGATGTCAATTGGCCGCCAAGATCATGTGATTTGACACCGTTGGACTTTTTTCTTTGGGGTTATTTGAAAGAAAAGGTGTACGTCGATAAGCCAGCAACAATTCAAGAGCTAAAGGATGAGATAATTCGGCAAATTAACGGCATAGAACCTCCATTATGCCTCAGGGTCATCGAAAATTTGGACCATCGGATGGAGGTGTGCCGCCGTGGTCGCGGCGCCCATTTGGCCGATATTTTGTTCCATACATAATTGAGTAATACCAATATATCATAATAAAATAAAATTACAATAATTTCCTAAATAGTTTGTGTTTTATTCAAAATCAACATCGTGCCTTGAAATTTTAACCACCCTTTACAATTAATGTTGGAAGAATTCCAATCAATTGTAGTGGGGAATGTAAGAAGAGATGAACTCACTGTTTATTGTTGATGTTTTTGTTTAAACTTTGATATTGTTACAAGTAGAGCTGTTGCTTATGATTCTTATACGCTTAACAGTTTTATTTGGTTTAATATCTTTAGTTTTTCCAAAATGTTTATGGATGAAGTTTCCTGATGATCTGGCCTAAGCAACCAGTGAAATGCGCATAGGAATAGCTTATCCCATCAACAATAAATTTCAGTGTTTTTATCAAGAATAAAAACGGGGAATTAAGCACGAATAACAAATTTTTTAATTTAAATTTTGTATTCCCAAGAAATTACTTTTGATATAGAATAGAACAATAGAACACTTTGTGAATTGCTAAACTACACTACGTGACAGTTTTTTATAGAGTGATACAAGTTTAAATCATAATAAAGCATAGGTATATACTTTTGATATCAATGAAACGGTCCTTATTGGATAGAAAATTTTATGACATTAATGTTTAAATATGATTTCGGCCATGTGGCCGCTATGGCTGGCGCGTAGAGAGCGCAACCTGGAACACCAATTTCAACAACTTTTCGCATTCTGACCATCATTGTTTTTGAAGATACATGGGCCAATGACTACGCCAGCCCATAAACCGCACCAAACAGTTATTAGCTGTTATGTTATGCTGTTTCGTCAACAGCTTGTGGATTCTCCTCACTCCAAATGCGACAATTCTGCTTATTTACGTACCCATTCAACCAGAAATGGGCTTCATCGGAAAATAAAATTTTGAATGGAAATTCAAAATCAATATCAATTTGCACACGTTGCTCTGTAGTGCGATTCACTATGCTTTTTAAACCACAATTGTTTCGTTTAAAAATGTTAACCACAAAATTAACCATTTTGCTATTCACTAACACTTTTAACGACATCTGCTGGTGTTTAAAGCCAGCTGTTTCAGTCAGCTGTTATTTTTAACAAAACAAACTGTGGTTTATTAACACCAACATTTTTGGTGTGGTTAAATCCGCTTTAAAAAGTGTTTATTTTTCGTTGTACCTATATAGTCGATGAATAATATGGCTTTGAAGTATTTAGCCTACAATTTATCCTTTATCTTGTCACACACCAATTTTCCGTGGAGCTTCTTATTTATTTGTCCTAAAGCCAACCATTTGACTCAAATAAAATTAAAAAAATTCATTTAGTTAAAAATAAATTAATAAAATAAGAAAATGAAATAATAAAAATTAGTAATGTTCTACGCACTTTGCACAATATCATTTAAAATCTATAAATTAATAGTTTTTTGTTTTGTTTTTTTTTATTCTTATTTGTTATTTTATCCTATTTTGATGTTTCTCTTGGCAGAGTTGCCACGATATATCAATTTGAATATAGAGAAATATAAAACTGTTTATTATGGTTATAAATAAGTAAGTGAATCACATAGTGGTTAGTGCAAACATCAAAATGTGTGGTTAAAGTTAACACTTTTTAAAATGTTAAAAGTTAGTGAATCGCACTACTGGTGTAAGTCGATTAATAGTGAAATGTCAAAGCAAACTAACCAAAAAGCAATTATCAGCTGTTAAATGGGTGGTCAAATAAAACAGTGTTGCCAACTCAAAGTTGTATCACTCCAAAAAAATACCATTTATATCTGAGACCTAAACTTTTTGTAAAACCGAATATGAGGTCAGAATGGTCAAAAGTAAAACAGTTTTCGAGATATTCTAAAATAACCGTTATTTGATGTCACTTAAACGGATTATGTATAAATTTTTTTTAATGAAAGATAATTAAAGTATTGAAATAACCACGGATTGTTTGTAGTGGACAAAATTCAAACCTAGTGAACAATTTGTTGCTATTTTGGAATTTTGCTCTTTTTAAGTTTTTCTTTTTAAATTTGAATATTTTATTGCAAAGGCCATTAGTTTATTTCAATACGAACATTTTATGCCTAACAAGACGAAATATAGCTAAGCAGTTTATTTTCTAGCACTTAATAAATACTAAAAGAATACACGGAGAAAACTGTTGTGCATTATTTATGCACAAGCTGTTCATAACTATAAAATGATTAGGTACATTTTTGAATATGCAACTTTGCGCATAAATTATGCCTAATAATCATAAATTCTGCACAATCTATTGAAATTGTGCATAAGTTATACACAAAAAATGTGCACAGTTTGTGAACATTGTTCATAGCTTAATTATTCGAAAATTAAACACAATTGATCATAATATATGAACATTGTGCATGAACGACTATTAACACTTATTGTTCATGAGTTATGCCTACTTGTGCATGGATTTTGCCCAACATTTTGATATGTGTGTATCTTGTTCATAAGTTGTGCGCATTTATGCATAGATTATGAACAATATTATGTTCCTTGTGTCAAGAGCGCCGGTTGTGTTTAGATGCGACAGTAGTTGAAGTGAATTGAAGTGAATATTATTTAGAAATATATAATTGTGCAAATCAAGAAAACCAGAGGTAAGTATTGAGTTATTATCAAATATTTATCACAGAACAAAGATAGCTGATACAGCCAATTGTTTTTCTGACTGGGTAGTTGCTTGACGAACTATTTATGGAGTTCTGCTTCAGCTGATTTTGTTTACTTTTTGTTTGTGTTTTGCAGAAAAACTTCCATTGAAGTGCTAAATATGGAAAATTTCGCAGGTCAACAAAGAAGTGAATATATGTTTTCTACAAATGTAGAAGGTATTCATTTATATTTTAATTTAAAATTATGTATTAAAATCTATTACAGAAATTGAATTTCCTAAACCCTTTGAGCTTCATCCAATATTAAGCACTAGACTATGTTTTATGGTAAGAATTTTATAGAAATGTAAAAAAATTAATTACTTTATAAATTATATAAAATAAACATGTTAATACTGAAGTATAAGATTTATTTTATTTTAATATGTGTATATATAATATTAGTTATAAAGCGCTTGTACTTTGAAATAAAGACATTTGAAAATAAAATGAAATTTTGTTTCTTTAATATTTGCAGGAGGTGTAAAATGTTTCCTACTTGTTCACAATCTATGAAAATGTTGTTCATAACCTACGCCCAGTTATTCATAAAACATGCTCATAGTGCTGAACTTAAGTTATGAACAAGTGTGCATAGATTATGAACAACTGTTCTTGGTCGTTTTTCGTGAACAATTTGTGCATAAGTTGTACCCATAGCGCATAATTTCTGCACACAATTCTCACAGTGTACAAAAGTTGTTCTTTAAATGAAGTGGACAAAAAATTAGTTGCTAAACGCAAAATGTTTCACACCTGTCTTTTAGTGGACATTAATGAAGCAATGCAAAGATTTTCTCATTAAAATAACTTTAGAAGGCTTTTATCTAAATTCTTAAATAAGGTTCAGCAAACTTTTTTTTTTTTACAATATCTTGTTAAATAGTTAGTTCACAGATAATATTTCTTCTCTTTGCCATTAATAGAAAGTAGTGCGGAATGAGAAGGGCGTGTGTTTGCTGCTTAAATATAATTTTTTTTCCGTTGGTTAAAAAGTTCTGACTAAAATAACATCGGTAAACTTTTCTGGAAGCAATATTGTAAATTAAGTTTCACCCAAGACTTTCATAAAATTTTTTTAATTTTAAAGATAAAATGGGAATTGCCATAAACTCGTAAAGAGGTTTACAAAACTATAAAATGTTATCTTATTAAAAAACAATTTAAAGTAAAACGAGAGTGTGTCAAATAAAATTAAAAAATAAAAATCTGATAGAGCTACATCCATATGAAACTAAATGAATAAAATATTAATGCGTACTATAAACCATATACAAATACATAAACATATATACCAGTAAGTGTTACCGTGCTATATTTACTTCACTTGTATATTTAGATGAGTCTTTAATGAAGAAAACCGAAAAATAAAAATAACAGTCAAGCTGTTTAAAATGTTTTAACGCCATTAAAATTTATAAAGAAATGGATTAAGTGTAAAAAAGTGTTAAAACCACTTAAGCATCTTTAAACGTTTTTTTGTTGTATTTTGTTTTGTCTTATACCTATGTATAGAATGTATATCAACAAACTGTTTTATTAATTTACCAACACTTTGTTGCTGTTACATTCAATACATATGCCTGTGTTTGTGAGTATATATACCCAGCTAACATTTCAAAGAACATTTTGTTAAAATATCACAAAAATTAAACTTTTTTTATTAATTTGGATAATTAAGAACTGATTACTCAAAACTGGTTTTCATTATCGCATAAAAACTGATGAATGAAGAATATAATGACAAAATATACCTACATCAATCGCAAATATATCAGGCAGGCGTTTGAAATGTGATTTCTCTTAATGTTTCTAAAGCCGACATTACACGGAATGTAAAAAGCCACATGCGTATGTCGTTCTGACGTAATTTTGTCGTCATCACACATCACGAACTTGCTATTGAGGCTTTGTAGTGACGTCAAAATTACGTCAGAACGACATACGCATGTGGCTTTTTACATTCCGTGTACACCAATACCCCGGTTTGCGTCGAATGGGTTCAAAGTTGCGTCGTTAGTGTTTCGATTTGCGTCGTTAATAAAAAATGTTTGTTCAAAACTATAACCGAAAAAGGAGATTTCCCGTTTAAGCCAATGTAAATATGTATGTGAAGTAGTAGTAGTTCAAATTAAATTTGCTGAAGTGAAGTTAAATCTTAATATTTTGCAACAATGAGTCAAAAAAGAAAGCATATAAATTTAGGACAAAAACTGGGCATTTTGGATTAGCCCCTTCTACAATAAAAATGAAACCGCTTTAATGAGAAAATAAAGCCACTTCCTATCATTTGGATTGAATATCAAAATAAGCGAAGAATGCCCTTGAGTCAAACGGTAATTAAAAAGAAAGCTGTAACTTAATTGGAAGTTCTAAAAAAAAAATTATCCGTTAACAAGTCTATTAATTCAACATTTATTTTTTCAGCTAACATTATGAATCTCGGAACCAATTAAATAAAAATCCATAGAAATGTATGGAAAATCGTGCTTCGGTTTGCGTCGTTTCGATTTGCGTCCCGTTTATCCGGTCCCAATTAGCGACGCAAACCGGGGTATTGGTGTACTGTAATCATAAGAGTGATATTTCGAAACACACTGACAATCAAAACTTGCTCTTGTTTTTATTTATAGCGGGAAAATTTTTTGGTAGGTTTTAAAGAAAGCTTTTATAACTAAATGCATGTTACTTTGCAGTGCAACAATGGCAAGTATTCCCAAATGGAATCGTAAGTATGGCAATTTTAAAGTCATCTGTTTCGCAAAAGATATGCAAACAAACGCAACTAGGGCATTATTTAAATTGACTATGCTTTTGCAAAGTTTAAATTATAATGCAAATGCATTAGCTGTGTTGTAAAGAATAATTGCTTGATTTAAACACTGCATACAGATGGCTTAGGAAACCGCCAAGGTGTCGAATTTATGCAAGTTAAGAATTTTTGTTCAGAAGCTTTTTTTCTTGTGAGATGAATGGTGTTGTCAAGAAGTCGCATTTAGACAAGTAAGAAGCACAATTAAATTGAAAAAAGATAATTGCAGTTTTCATGCCGATGGCGATCTCTAAGAGCCATGACATCAGAGTATTTTCAAGAACAGCTTGGCGCTATAGACTGGGGCGATATGTGGCTCCGAATAAAAAAATTTAGAAAACACAAAAAAAAAAAAAAAATTGTTTCGGAAGATTAAAGAAAAAGCTATCTAATTTGTTTGGGACAGATTTTGCTAACGCCAATAGGTATCAAGTTACATGGATGAGAAGGAACACCTGTTTGGCAAAAGTGTCAAATGTTGACCCTTCTAAATCAGAAACTTTTTGACCGATTTTTTTGAAAATTTGCGTCTAGACTACTATAGGACTAACAAATGGTGCAAATTTCATTCAAATCGGAAGACATCGATTTCAAAAGTTGGGTCACTTGATTTGAAATACTCCATATAATTAATGTGCTTGCTGGGTAGGCGTTTTTAACTTTTGCATAAATGTATTAACATTAAATTTTTAATCGTAGTCACTCGTGGTCGTTTGTTTCCAGGGGAGAACTTTTAAGACACGTGTCTTCATATATCAAATGCAATGTTTTTGTTGCTGTTGCCTAAATTATTCTTGCTGTTGTTATTCAGTTATTGTTGCTGTTGTTTAGTGTTTGCTTTAATTTGTTCTCCTAATCGTAAAGATCATTTTTGGAATTTTTATTATATTTTTTTTATTTATTTTTCTTAATTTTATAAATGACTTTAAAATTGATTTTAAACGTTTGTGTTTTTGTTGTTATTGGTGTGATGTTGGATTGTTTAGCAGAGCGCTAGCTGAACTGGCTGGTTGACTCGTTGGATTATTGGTTGAAAATCAGGGATTATAAAGAGTAAATTCTTGAAAATAGCCCTACGTGATAAAATAGTTTGGAGGACATAACTTCTTTATAAATGTTGGTGTTGCCAGAAGTAGGGGAAAATCCCTACATGTAGGTTTTTTATACCCTCCACCACAATTAGTTGTGAAGAGGGTATACTAAGTTTGTCATTCCGTGTGAAACTTTTTTATTATTCATCTCAGACCCTATAAAGTATATATATTCTGGCTGCTAAGTCGATTTAGCCATGTCCGTCTGTCTGTCCGTCTTTCCGTCTGTTGAAAACACGCTCACTTTCGAAAAACTCAAAAGAAATAAACAAACTAGGTGTCAAATTGCTTGTAGTTATCCTAAGCAGTTTGGGATTGAATTTCAGCAAAATCGGTTCAGTAGGACCAGAGCTATGAATCAAAATGTGGAACCACCACCTTCAAAAACTTGATAATTTTGTTACAAAAACTAACATAAATGGTGCAAAAATGCACGGAATGACATAAGATTTTGCACAAGTCCGTTTTATTCGACTAGAAATGACACTGTAAAATTTCGTGAAGATCGGTACATAATTTACCCTAGGCCCCATATATGCCCTACTCCCGGAAAACAGTTTAGTCTCCTAAAACCATAATTAATAACAAATCGTCACAGTTTAAGATAATAATAATAAAAAGACATCATACAGATATTACTCCTTAAACATTCGAACTGTCGGTGGAGGGTATCAAAGATTCGGCACAGCCGAATATAGCACTCTAACTTGTTTAATACTAAAATAGAAGGGTAGGAAAAATCAAACAGATTTTTTTCGTCATATCGCATTTTTTATAAAATAAATACAGAAAAAACGTTTTGTAAGTGGTGTTTTCTTGTCCAAAACGTTTAAAAAGTTTTCTTTTCACTAAAATCGCTTAAAAATATATTTCCAGAGTTGTTTATGGTTTAAAAAGTTGGCGACACTAACATGTATGTGTATGTTTTTTCTAAGATATCACTTATTTGAATTCTTAAAAGTACATACATATCGCACCTATTCAACAATACTGTATTAACTCAAAAAACAAACCCTCTTCCTAAAATCAAATAAAGATATCTAAAAAGCATTCGCCAGAAAGAACTTTTACATGATTGCCCATCGGTCCCAAATAGGGTGCACTCTCGAAAATTCGTTTTTAAACACTGTGGTGTAGGAAAGCATATGGTCGCGCTTGACTTCTTACTTGTTTTTATCTAAACAAGATAACAAAATCTATTCATTGAGCCAGCTTATGGCTGAATGGGCAACACTGCTCCTACACAAAGAATTAATTCTTTCAATCTCCTAAGACTTCTTTTAATTGCTTTTTTTTTTATTTTGAATTCTGGTTCATCTTTTGTTTTTATTGAGCTTAAAAAGAAAGAAAGAAAAATCAGTTTCTATAATCTGTCTCCAGCAACCGCATCTTAAGTGAAATCTTGGATTTTATGCCTCTTTTTGTCTTTTTATTTTGTTTAACAACTTTTAATAGTTTTCTTGTAACAAAAGTTTCTTTGGCAAAATTATCGAAACGAATATTTATTAAGTATCGAAATGAAAGAATTAAAAAAAGAAAACTTAAACAAAAACAAAGATAAGGCGTTTATATGCTGTTCTTAACACATTTAAAGCGTGAAAACATTTATTATATTGTCGTGAGGCCATTTAAAAACTGAGACTACGATTATGAACTATTCGAGTGTCATTTTTGTTTAACCCTTTTTGGTGTTTTGTATTCACGTTGTTTATTTTGATGTTTCATTAATGGCTTTATTGAAATTTAGTTTTTGAAATTTATTTAAAATTTTTGTTTGTTTTCTTTTGTTGCTGCCTAAAAAGCCTACATTTATAACTTTTTTTTTATAATTTTTAAACTCAGTGTTAAAAATGAAATTAATGATTATTTTATATTTTTTTTTTTTTGTTAAAAAAATAAGAAATTAAAATAAAGTCTAAAATGTTAATAATTTCAAAAATGCTTTTAACATCTGTGAAGGCAGATTTGTCATTAACTGATTTAGAATATGCGATATGTTAATTCATTGCAAATAGCCCATTAAATGCTGGTTGAAAATATATAAGAAAATTATCATAAGAAAATTATCATAAATTGTTTGTTTTGTATGGTTTTCGATTATGTTTCGGGAAAACGTTAATTTATTTTTGGATGAAATTTAGAAAATTTTCAAATGTCAAGCAGATGCAGTTACAGTTACATTCATCCACAATTAAAGCGAGTTAATAAAATTGGTGTTTTATTTTTTAGAAATTATTAGAAATGATAAGATTAAAAGTTTTCAGTGGGTGCTGTATAAAAATTCATTACATTTTTCTTTGAAAATTAAATTCAAATATAAAACTCTCGTGCTGTGTTGCACATAGCACCATCGTGTTGAAGACATATGTTGCTGGTGTCCATATTATCCAATTCAGGCCGATTTATAGCAACGAAAATAATAGTGACGCAAATTTCGCTAAATAAATCGACTGAGTCGTGTGCTCCTGCTTATTATCGTGAACAGCGGCAACGTTTTTGGCTGATCTTGCGTTTCGTGTGTTGGTTGACTGATTGCTGAGTCAATGGACACAAATTTATCCAACACAATGCCCGAACAGGGAACCCAATTTGATGAAACAATTTTATCATTTGCAGGTGATGTTAAAATATGGTTACCTCTAACAAAACTATATAATTGTCACCGACAACCGTATTATGGTTAACATTGTCCTCCATACTTATTGTAACACAGCCGCTTAGCGCGATATAGATCTTCAAAAAGGATCACGCCTTATCTAAACATTAATCATGTGTCTTGAAGAGAAAATAAATAAAGCCGAAGAATAATTTAAAGCGATTTTTTAAAAAGTAAAGTTATTTGCGTTCAAATCGGGGTCCCAATCGAAAAGACAAGATTTGAACGAAATAATCGCATCCAAAATTTTGAAGATTACTACCGAGTTGAAGGTTATATTCCTCTTATTGAATTTATTTTAGAAGATCTCAAAACACCTTTCTCAATAGATATCCCTACACACAAAAAAAAAAGACTGTAATGCCAAAAGAAATTGATTTTGATTCAAATAGAATTTACATTCGGATTGTGCCCAACAAGATTTTGCATTTGTAGCAACAAGTCTGTTTCTTTTGTCCCAAAGTGTAAATTCATTGTTCAAATACAAATTTTTTTACGACAACAGTAATATTATTTGATTCAAAAAATAAATATTTAATGGCAACAAAAATTGTTATTTCCTGCAAATGCAAATCATTTACGTCAACAGCAATTTTCAATGTGCTGTTATTTCAGAGGAAAACCTTTAACGACAAAAGATATTTCATTTGCAACAAATAATTTTGCTGTTGAAAAACTTCAAATACTTTCATGTTGTTGCGGTAAAAAAAATTTTGTTGGAAATTTTCTTGCGACAAAAGGTTTTCATTAACGACAACAAGTTTTTGTTTACACCAACAGCATAATCGTCAAATGCTCAAATTATTTGGCATTACAATATTTTTTTTTTGTGTGTAATGTATTGAACATTTCTAAACTTCAACCTCAAAGTGTAATTAAGTCATATACAGATACAAGACTTTTAAATAACAGATAAACACCCTGCGGGAAATTTGTGTCAATTGGTCCAACAGACTGGTCCTGGGATTTGTGAAAATAGAACAAGTACAAAAATTAAGGACTCATGAGCAGTGAAAGAAGAACCAATCCCTTTACTGTTTTATGAAGAACAAATAAGTAGAAAAAGTAATGAATTACAGTACAGTCTTCACCGGTGCTGTGACAAATTCTTTGGTACTTTCCAAAATTTGGTTCTTGAACTTAATTCTAGGACTTGTTTTATTGAAATAATGCTACATTGTATTAAAATAATACTACATTTTAGTAACTGGCACTAAGCACGTTCACGGAGAATAGATCTGTGACTGGTCAAATGGTGTCAATTGACCCCCTCCAATGACAACCCCATGTAAAAGTGGCAGGTCTTGCCTTATTCATATAAAGTGTTAGAACTAAAACCGGTCTCTACCACCAAAGACCTGTCACGGGACTACTTTGGTGTCACTTTGCTTCCCTCTGGGGCACCTACTAACATCTAAACTTGAGCCTGAACTGTTGCATTGGCAACAAACATGGAAAATATCTAAAAATCTATTAGATAACGTTGTAGATGTTTTAATAAACTGTGATGAAGGTATCTACCCAAATGTGAGAAAAATATTTAAAATTTTCGTTTCAATGCTCGTCAGCAAAGCTACGAGCGATAGGTCATTTCCCACCCTTTATCGAATAAGACATGGCTCAGATCAACTATGACAGAAGATAGATTGTCACAACCAGTGTTGCCAATTTAGCCATTTAGTGCCTAGATTTAGCCATTTTTCATCTTGTTTAGCCATTAAAAAATGGATTTAGAAATTAGCCATTTTTTTTAGCCATTTTTCAAATTGTTTAGCCATAAAATTTTTTTGCCGTTTTTGTGGTAAAATAATAGAAACAATATTAAAATATTCAATTTATGAAATGGACCAACAAAAGCAACAGTTTCTTTCTGGTCGGAAGTTTTAGAAATTTTAGTATTTCTGTAAAGTTGCTCAAGTAAATTGCTCAAGTAAATTGAGTATATAGCTAAGTTAACATTTTTAAAAGTAACTGGAGAAATAGGCAACCGTAAATTCTATTTTATGAATTAGGTAAAAAATTTGGCTCTACCAATAAAATATTTTTTATCTTTTTGTATTTTCTAATGTAGATTTGGACTCAAAAGGTTGGGTAAAGGATGTCATGGTAATGGTTTACCTTTTTATTTATGAGCGATAACGACATCGAATTTACCGATGATTTAATTTTTTAAATGCCAGAATATTTAATTTACTTTTTTTTTCTTATGTAGAAAATTAATCTTAGGTTAAAATTTCATTCTAAAACATTTTTAATGGTTTATATTTGTTCTTTTATTGAATTTCAATGTGTTTTTATTTAAAAAAGTTTTTAGCCATTTTTTAGCCGATTTTTAGCCATTTTTTAGCCATTTTTTTCTGTAAATTTAGCCATTTTTGGTCACCAAGTTTTGGCAACACTGGTCACAACTGCCTCACAAGGAAATCATAAATTGCTAATTTAAAAAGATTATTTTTTTTAAATTTATGTTGAACTGATCTTTTATTTTATTTAACCTTATTGTTGAGTTTTTTTTTTATATTATATACACATATTGTTTTTGATTTTTGATTTTTTACTTTTTGTATCATAAAAAATTTTCTCCCCCTAGGGCTCATCCGCATCCGCATCCGCGCCTGATGTCAACCGATTTGAACAAAATAAACACCATTTGAAAGATATTTACTTACAGAAGTGCACAATATATATTTTATTAAAATCTGTTCTATACTTTTAGAGTTATAAGCGTTCTAATTTGCTACTAACACAAATACAAATTTTATTTTTTTCAATTATCAAATATTAAAAAAATTATCCGAAATTTTTTAGAAACCGGTTTTCGAATATTTCGACAATATAAATCTTATATATAAATCGACACATGCAAACCAGTTAAATATACTATATTTTCTTCATATTAAAAAAAATTATGGCCGAATTTCGATCATTAGGCAAACACTTGTATATTTTAAATATATTTAATAAGTAACTGTATAACAAAAATGTAAAGCTATTTTTTTGGGTTTAATAAAATAAATTTTAAGTTTAAAGTGCAAGTTGATTTACATAATTGAAAAATATCTTGTGCAACTTTTACCAGCAAAGGTATTTTTTTCTAAAAATTAACACTTTTTCATATAATATCCGCCAAGCAACTCATCTATTACAAGAGTCATAATATCGCGATTTTTTTGCGCCCTTCTTCCGTACAAATAAATGGTGAGATCTTGTTATATTCATGAAATTATTAATTTTAATTTAATTTTGTGTACTTAGGAGAAACATTGAAATTCAAAACTTCATCGCGTTTGGTGCAGAATCTTTTTTAACGATCGCGAAAAAGTAATACATCATTTCTAAATAATTTTTCATGGTCTACACGGCTATGCGATGAAAAATTTGATATTCGCAAAAATTGCAAAAAAAAATTGCATATACGCAATTTTAGAATAATTTAATGTTTGTGTAAATGAATGGACCAGAAAGTCATTGTTCCATGTTTCAGTAAATAAATGATTAGAGCTTTTCCAGTATAAACAGCTAAATCTGTGTAGCATTTAGCCATATTATGCCACACACAAAAAAAAAGACTGTAGTGCCAAAAGAAATTGATTTTGATTCAAATAGAATTTACATTCGGATTGTGCCGAACAAGATTTTGCATTTGTGGCAACAAGTCTGTTTCTTTTGTCCCAAAGTGTAAATTCATTGTTCAAATACAATTTTTTTTACGACAACAGTAATACTATTTGATTTAAAAAATAAATATTTTATGGCAACAAAAATTGTTATTTCCTGCAAATGCAAATCATTTACGTCAACAGCAATTTTCAATGTGCTTTTATTTCAGAGGAAAACCTTTAACGACAAAAGATATTTCATTTGCAACAAATAATTTTGCTGTTGAAAAACTTCAAATACTTTCATGTTGTTGAGGTAACAAAAATTTTGTTGAAAATTTTCTTGCGACAAAAGGTTTTCATTTACGACAACAAGTTTTTGTTTACCCCAACAGCATAATCGTCAAATGCTCAAATTATTTGGCATCACAATATTTTTTTTTTTGTGTGCATGTTTCCACGACGCTTTTGAATCACCTGCTTCGCTCTCTGAATCAAAGTAATGAATCATGGTGTTTATACGACGTATCTGCTTGCTTCGAATTGACAGTTGTCTTTAATAAACAAATCAGTGTTGTTAACTTTGTATTTTCAAAACGCACCAAAATGGAGAAAAAAAACGCAGCAAGTTTAGAATTTCTTTTTTATTTAAAATATTTATTTTTATATTAAAAATATAGAAGAATGAGTTTATTATTGCATTTTTTACAATTAAATACCGCTTAGATAATTTAATAGTTCGAAAAAGTTAACCCCTTGGAATATTTCGGTTTACTTTTTCACGATTCTACTGTAAAACAATTAAACAGTCTTTACAGTTCAGAGTTTTTAGGAAAAAAAAAATAAAATTTAACAAGCATAAAAAAAACTACACAAATTTGTTGGTATTCATTCAAGGCGAATTCAACAAGATACTCTTTAGAGCAACTGCTCGTAAGGTGTTAAGTCCAATTTGTCATAAAATTTTCTTCTTTATTTTTTTTTGCTTTAATTACATCAACTCATTTTGTGTGAAACTTTTATTAAAATTGATTACAAAGTATGTATACTTCTATGGTTTTTGTTAGAGTTGTAATTGTTGTAGCGACGAGTTTACCTTGTTGAATTCGACTCGGTATTCATATGTACTAGATACATATTTTTTAATTACATAAAATATATACAAATTTTTTTTATAAAGAGATCAACTATAAATATCCATTGTCAACTATAAATATCCATTGTCACCATTGTCAGATGCATTAATTTTACACATCTGCCAAATGAAAATGAGCTTACAATGTTCAAACAGTTGCAAGACATTTTTAGGCAAATTTAATGACAACATTGTAAGATCTGACCATCGTCTGTACGAAGCTTAAGGATTCAAAATTAACAATAGTTCAAAATTTATCGTATTTTACATAGTTAAAAAAGAAAAGCCAAAAACTTTATAAAAAAATTAAACAAAATTCTACATAAATACAAACCCCCATATTCACAAAAAATATTTTGGGCTTATGACAGGTTTATTAAACAAATTTTCATAGAAAAATTATGAATATGGGGGATAGTATTTATGTTTGCATTCATTTGTACGAGATGATACATTTTTGTAAATTAATTTAATAAATTCTGCGTAAAACATTTTAAAAAGAGATCAAAAGCTTATTATAATTACTCCAAATTAATAAAGTAAATATTTTCATCATTATTGTTATCGCAGAAAAAATTAAAAAAAACACCAAAAATGGTGCGAAACGCACCGAGTTGACAACTCTAAAACAATCGATTTTTACAGCTAGTTTAAATAAACTTGCGATAAAAATTGGAGAAGAGAGTAATTTTTCGTGCTTCGCACTCAAAATTTTGTATGGCGAAGCAGTTGCTTTGTTCATGATTGGCATGCGAAGCATGGAAACATGGCATTAGCTTATGTTAGTTACACTGTTTCTCAGAAAGTAATTTCTGGGATTGCATTAGTATAATTTTTGGACCATAATCGGAATTAAAAATCTGTTTTATATTTATCAGCATGTACGGGATGAAATTGAAACATAGATTAAGAGAACGAGTGATCACAAAAATTGCTTTTCTTCCATTTTAACGCTTATTTAGGAAGATTTTAAAACTTTAGGGCTAAATTAATTTTTCATATGAAAAATCGTATGAAAGTATGAGTGTACTTAGTTTTTAATATGGTCGACAAAATTTTAATCCATCGACCAGAGTATACTTTTCTCAGGGGTTAAGTTGCGCTGAGTACGAATCTGTACTCGGAATTTTTCAACCAAATCAAGTTTTCGAGATATCTTCGCTGAAAGTAAAAACTAAGCTTTTTTGTCGCCATATTCGAGACGCTATAACTGCGCGAACTAATATTTATTTATAAAACCTGGTATGTCGTCTTAAAGTTCCAGAGATTCGACTTTTTCCAAATTTTGCAGGCCTGTGTTATTTAATAAAATTATGAAAAATTGATTGAGTGTTCAACTAGAGATATGGAAACAGCATTATTTTAATAGACTTTCCTCTTCTTCTTCCAACTGTCGAAAAATATGCATATGCAGTTACCATGCTATAGAAAAGTCATTGGTCCAGTAAATTTCTTAAAATCGCATAAGGTTCCTGGAACAGACAACATAGTGCCCGAAATGCTTAAGGGCAGTAAGCCAACATATTGATTCCCCTCATTCAGAACTTCTGGAATACGCATGAACTTGACTCCAAGATAAAAGAAGGTCTTAAGTTGTAAGAGGAAGCGGGGGCGCACAGTTCGTTGTGCATTAAATAAAGTAATAGCACAACTCATCAATACGAAAATATACTGCACTAACTATATTAATTGTCTTGATACGCATAATCAAACTACAAACTCTGTATCAGAATGTTGATTGTTATGTTGTTCATAATAAGGCTCTGAGTAGTGGTTTTGATGTTGTAGCTGGTATCCGCCAGGGGTGTCTACTTTCATCCTTGCTCTTTAGCATCGTTCTAGATGACGTTGTTCGTAAAGCTACTCAAGAAAAAAGAGATATTCTCTGGGGTCTCAACGAACCAATCGAGAGTCTAGGGCATGCGGATGATACATGCCTTCTTTTACACAACTATAACAATATGACATCTATCGAAAAACATCGAAACAGGGGCTGCAAAAGCTGGTCCAAAAATACAGTAGAGAAAAGCGTAACAATACCACAAACACTACCAAACTTCGCATTGATAATACTGAACTAGAAGTAGTCACATATTTTTGCTACCTAGGTAACATCCTAACGAACACGTGTCGTTCCAGAAAGTATGTAGTAGTGTACCGAATACTACCCTTCGGTTTGTATGGATTTAGTTTTCAATATCTTAAAGTAATATTTAAAATGAATATTTGCATAAAAATATATGTTACTAAGAGCAAGTGTCAGAAAAAACTTTATTTAACTACTTAATTATGAAATTACGTCTTAGAATAAGATACATGAAACAATTTTTAAAATATGATTTATTTAATATAAAACCATTCGGATTTTTTTTTAATTCTAAATAAATATTTTTAAGGTTCGATTTAAAACCACGATGTTTGTACCAAATGTTGTTACCACGTCTTACTACCGATGTACTTTCTGTTGTTTTTTTAAATTAAAAAAAAAAAAACTTTAAAGTAAAAAAAAACCATCTTAAATATGGATATGTGACTTAATATCCATATTTAACTTATAGCCTATTTCCGATGTGCGAAAGAATTCTTTCTTTCGAATAATTACATTTAAAACAAAAACAAATTCTAAAAATGTTGTTCTTGTTTTTAATGTATTTGTACGAAAGAAAGAATTCTTTCGCACATCGGAAATAGGCAGTTAATAAATGAAGTTTAACATTAAGTATTCCATCACATAAGTACCCATAAAAAAATTGTTAAAAGTATTTTATTTGTGATTATATTATAAGTTACAATTTAGTTGAAAGAACTCTGTAATACTTAAGTATTAAAGGGTTTTATACAGTCAATCAAAAAAATATTCGTAAATCATTAAAAGGTTTTATGGCTGTTTAAAAACTAATTTAACAAAGAACTTTAGGTGAGTGATGGGCACATTATTTTTAATTTAATTTTATTTATTTATATTTTGCAATTATTTACATTTTACTTATAGTATAGTATATTCCCGCGAAGCCATGTGGCTTATCTGCAGGATTTCTTATAGATTTCTTTTGGCAGTCATGCGATGTTGAAGCGCGCAAACCCTTAAAGTCTCTAATTCTATTTTCTTTGGCTCTCACTATAATAGCATTTATAAAGTGTTACCACCAGCATAATTCAAAATTTAACTTATAATAAGGCAAAACTACCAGATTTAAATGAAATTAACCCTGATATAAAATTAAAAAAAAAAAAAAAAAAAAAAAAAAAAACTTTTACAAAAAAGAAGAGCACAAATAATGCATTTAAAGGAGGTTCATAGCTAACTCATACTGCTTTGACTCATATACTAACTTAAAATAAACTAGTAGAAATAATTTCTACAAATGTTAAGGGTGATAAATAGTTTCTCTTAACTTAACTCTTGCATTTCTAAGGGGCAAAATGAAATGTATTTAGTACTTTTTGTCACATTTCCCCCAGGTTATTTTCTAGTTTGAATACATTTCTCCAATACACGGGTTCACTATGAAGCTCAAATTGATCGAAACCGAAGTAATTTTGCAAATCCCTTCGCCTTCGTTGAACAATTTTTCATAAAAAGTTTTTAAATTCTCAAAAATTTGTACGAATCTATTTTTAAAGTGAGGTGAAGTGTTTTACAAAATAACTCCCTTAGGGTCCATTCAAGTTTTGCAAGTCTTTTGTCCTCGTCAAAATTATGAAATTCTCTTTTGAAACTGCATTCGTGCCATGCAATGCAACTTTTGTTTTGCAGCATTTAAGTATTTTGTATGCCTTCTCACTTTCTTCTTCCTCTCAATAACAATCGCTTGTAGCGAAACAAAGAACACTTTTACATTAGTCTTGCCCTCTCACCATTAAACTAAAATGTTTCGCAGCAAATATCTCATTATATGGACGGGGACTAAAGGTCCAATTAGACGGACTTAAACATAATGTTATAGCCGTAACGATGACTAAAGAAACCAAAATTCAATTGGTTTTAATATCATAAATATCTAAAAATGGTATATGTTTTATATCACACCTGATTAACAGCTAAATAAAACTTCTCACGCTCTCCCCACTGCAGTAAATATTACATCAATTTCGGGCAACACTGGACTTGTTTTTTCTGCAGTTATTTTGTTGTTATTTCTACAAAGCAAATTATGCAAAGTTTCTGCAGTGTTAAACCTATAAAAGTAACTACCATAGAATAAAGAAACGACTAGAGCAAAGACTCTCCCAAAATATTTTTCTCAAAACATAAGTACGTGCACGGTTATCAGATTTGACGATTTATCATAAAAGAAATATGTTTCATATATTTAATGAATCATTTTCATAAAAAAATTTTCATTGGTTAAATGAAAATTTTCATTGTCTAAATGGAATTTCCTAGTTATAATGAAGTCTTTTCGTTAAAATCGCTTCATTGGATTTCATAATTACGTTAAAAATTTTCATTGGACATATGAAAACTTAAGTTTGTCCAAGTTAAACAAAAAAATTTAATTGGGAACATAAAAAAACAAAATATACAAACTTAACTACATTCATAAATTAATACAAAATTATAGTTTCCTTAAAAAAATGTTTAATTGTTAATTAAAAAATGTAAGATTTAATTATTTCATACATTTAATGTTATATGCCATTAAATTTATGAAATCAAACATTTTTTTATAAAAGCAACATATTTCAATAATTGCCTTCATAAATTTAAATTTTCATTATGACAATAAAAATGTCATTATAGTGATGAAACAAAAACTTTCAATCCACTTTCATTAAACGTTGTTATTGTTGTTATGGACAATTTAATCTCATATTTACGCTCTTAATTGAGTAAAAAACATAGTTTTTTATCCAAAAACTACACTGCACTGGTAGGCTAGCTGGTAGTGAGCTAGTCTATCAGCACCGAGGTAGCGCGATCGATTCCCGCCAGAGACAGCAAAAAAAAATAAAAAAAAAAATTAAATAAAAAAACAAAAATAAATAATAAAAAAAAAAAATATAAAATAAATAAAATAAAACAAGAAAAAAAATTTTTTACTTTATTGAAAGTATTCATCCAATGAATAATATTCATAGATCTAATGTAATGCTTCATTAAATACATTTTAATGAAATATGTTTTATTGATCCAACGAAGCTCTGCATAGGTTCCTTTTTAATGCAATTTTTCATGGGATTAATGTCAAAATTCATTGGTATTGCGAAGAAAATTCTTTCAGTGTATATAATGTTTAATATACTCTAAATTTGACAATTTTTATACATCTCACCTATAAAATCTATAAAAAAGTTTGTAATTTCGCTAAGACGCTATAAAGTATATACATTCTTTTCATTTTTCTTTTTCTTTAATTTTGGATTATTTTCTTATTTGATAAAAATAATTTTTTCACCGAGTTTTTTTTTATTAAATTTTTTTGCTATTTTATCTCGACTTAAGATGTTTTGCCACAATGCCACAAAAATACATAACTGCAGTTGATTTAACGATATCCGTCTGTTTTTCTGTATATCTTGGGAACGGTAAAAGCCCAAGTTTCCAAGTCAGGTACAAACAACTGGGCTATCAATACTCAACATTCGACAAAATGTGAGCGGTATTGGAGAAGTGGGCGTGGCAAAAAAATTGATTACTTTGTAACTTAAGAATGGTGTTTGTACAACTCTCTGTTCTTATTGCACCATTGTGAAGGATATATAACATTCAGCATAGCCAGATTACTTTTTTTGTACTAACTTACAAAAGTTTTTAAAATATTTTTATATCTTTACTTTTTGGACACTTTCATTTATTTGGTTGGAATTTATTTTTTTCTGCAGTTTACAATACAAACACACAAACTTTTTGGCGTTTATTTTGCACATTGTTCCTGATAGGATTCTGATAATAGATCAAATTTGTTTTTTTTATAAATGTTAACACATTTGAAGAACTTTTGGTTGCATTACTCCTCCAATGATTTTAGATTCATGTTTAATGACCTTTAAAATATTTTCCTATTTTGAAACTATTGCAATTGATAAAAAAGCAGTATATAACCCCTGTTCTGAAAATCACTTAAACTCAAATCACGTGATTTGAAATCACATGTGCCTTTTAAAATCACCTGTGTGATATTTTGGTGTTCCGAAAGCACACCGAGAAACACAAAATCGGTATGACTTTTAAAACACCAAAGAATCACACGTGTGATTTTAAAAGCACGTGGTTTGAAGTCACGTGATTTTAAGAACAGACCCGTTTAAAATATTTGTTAAACCAAAAGAAATTTTAAATAATACAAAGTCAATGAAAGCGAGAATAACTTGTTTAATAATAGAAATGTAAAAGACAGAGACAAGTTGAAAATAACAAAAACCTTCATAATATTTATAAAAATTAGACGATTTTCGTAACGATTTAGGTAAATCAATATGACGATTTTTTGTCCACAAAATCGGACGATTTCCCACCAATTCCATCTGGCACCTATGCGTTCGCGGAAAGTTACAAGAACAAAGGAAACACATTTCTTACTAACACAATCATAGAGTTAAGTTTTTTGACAGCCGAGTTACGTGTTTTTCTCTTTCCTATTGTTCTAGTCGTTTTCTATGGTCCTGGACTATCCCAACAAACACGGAGGTTTGATTTCAAATTGAAAATGATTTGGTATCAAACTTTTTCTCAAACGGCTAATGTTTAATAATGATTTGAAAATCATAACATTCTCAACAAAAAGGGAAAATTATTTTCAAATTGAAAAATGCCTTTATTTTCAACTTGCTTACAAACGTAAATCTCAAATGTTTTTCAAATGTGGAATATAATACAATGTGGAACATAAATAAAAATATTTTATTTTTTTAATTTAAATTCGTTATTTATTTAAATAAACTCTGAGATAAACATTTGGCACCATAGCTAAAAGATGCAATAATGTTCTTTCCGCCCTCTTATTCTTGGAAAGACGAAATACTTGGCTCCCTTTTATTTTGAGGATTGTAGCACCGCGATCATACAAACAACTTATAATTTCTTCATTTTCCCGTTTTTTTTATTAAGTATTGCCAAGTTTAGTTTAGGATTAAATATAATATATACTGATTTGACGTCAAATTGATAAAACATTTGATGACAATGTGTATTTTTAAATCATTATCAATTTGAATTTAAATGTTAAAATCAAACAATTGAAAAACGTTTTAGAATTGTGTTTGATGTCATATCACAAAGTTATTTCATATCAAAGGTTTGACTTCGTGTTTGTTGGGATTTTACAGAATCCGCAACACATATGTAAGTAGTGTTAGCGAGAGTAGTGATCAATGCCTGCAGTGTTTCTAAGTCACTATGCAATACTTATTTCGTAAAATGAATTATGCAAATTGCGTTAAAAATTTGTAATAAATTCGTTTAAAGATTATTTTAAAATCTTTTTAATAAAATATTTTTCAACAAAATATTGAATTTAAAAATGGAAAAATCTGTATTTTGCTGTTCTCTGCACGCTATTTCTGACGTTGAATTTTGTCTCTATGTATGAAAACTTTTTGCCGTTAGTGTAAATTTAACAAAAATAACATTCCATGTTACACATTTAACCTCAAAAAAGGATATGCTCCTGTCATCATTCTTTGAACAAAGAAAAAAAATATGTATATAGAAATCATAAAGCCAAAGTACTTGAAAGTAAAGTTTTCCTTACACAATAGCAGAGCAAAAAAAAAAAAAAAAATAAAAAACTAAACAAACAAAAGAATAAAATCACACACTTTTACAGGGTTGATTTTAAGGACTATTACAATTTTTGTATAAAAAAAGAAGAAAAAGATTTCAAAAAGGGGTGGTTATTGTTGAATTGATGTGTGAAGAAAGGATTTCATACATTTATTTCCAATCCATTCATAAGAGTTATGCAAGAGCTAAAAGAGCAAATTCAGATGATGATGTTAATTTTTGTTCAACATGAATACGAGTGGTGTTGATGAAGTCGATTATGAGGATGATGATGATGACGCTGTTGATTTGATGGCCACTTAAAAGTCTATTAAGCGAAAATTATGGGTTACGGCATATTTGGGAATGTGTAAATTTTCTACATGTTGTTTTAGTTATTGTTTGTTTATTTAAAAAAAATTGATTTATGGTTATTTACATACATTTATGTTTTTTTTTATATTTTTCGGTTTTTGCGCAACTAACGCAATAAATAAATTCATATAAAACAAATTATGCAAATGTTATGAAGAACATAAAGTTGTTGTTTTTTGGAAAATTAAGAGATTTTATTGAATATTTAATGTGTTTTGGATTTATTGAGTAGATTCAGTGTCAAAGGAGAGAAAATTTGTATGAGATTTTAAGCTCTTTCTTCGGTGTAAAATACTTACTGTGAAATTAATTTAAAATTCTTCAAAGTTAATTTTTTAAATAATTAGAATAATCAATATAAATTTAAGTACAGATGAGAACTTAATATGGACCAATGGCCAATAAACAAGCTGGCCTTCATCCTAACAAATCTAGAATTGACCACATCAACATTCCTCGTATAATCACAGAGCTAAGTGCTGGTTCTCACTCTTCAAGTTTTAGCTGTCAATTCTTAAGCTTTCAGGAGAGAAGGGAAAAAATTATACCAGTTATCTCTCTCTCTTAAAATTCAAGACTTGACGACTAAAACTTGAAGTGTATGAACCAGCACTTAAAGTTGATTTTCATTATATCTGATTTTTGTCCAGTTTGAGAAGGCATTTGATGCCCTTAAATATTCTGCCATATTAAAATATTTTCGCTGTAAAGGAATACCAAAAATACTAATATTTCCTATTATCTCCTTGTACCAGAAAGCATTGTTCACGAGGTCACAACAAGCAATCCTTTTAATATGAACGTTGGAATTCATCAAGGAGGTCCACTATCGCACTTGCCTTTCAGCGTGATCGTTGACAACATCATGTAAAAATTAACATCAAGAGCAAACCTAATTAGGCGTTTGAACGGGCGGCTCGAATGGCATATGTTTGTAGACCCGCAAATTAGATCACAAGCAGTCGAAAGATTAACATACCTAAAATCAAAACTATCAGAATAAACGCGGCAAAGGAAATAACTTCAAACTGCACAAACAGCATATTGAAAACGCCGAATCATTTTGTTCTTGGGAAACACAATTACAACAAGCGAAGGCTACAAAGAGAATCGTATTAACAACGCCCGACAAGCGAATGACTAACTACATCTAGTGTTGAACGACCAGCACATCTCGTGGCACACCAGACTCAATATTTTCAATATTTGTGTGAAGTTAGTTGCCTTGTGCGAATACGAATCGTGGAATGCAGCTCATTCTGATATCAAAACAATCGAGTTCAACTGATGGCTACGATAACTTCTAAAAATTTTCTGGCTAACTATCATTAGATATGATATGATATGAACTTTGGATACAAACCGGACAGATCCCTATTTAAATCGAGATACGAGATAAAACGATAATGAAAATGAATTAAACATGCTTTGCGAAATTTTCAAGGCAGCCATAGGAGGCAACGCCCACCCAAACTTTGCGTCAGCTTTTGGCTATTGAAGCGTCAATAATAAACAAACCATAGAACGAGCTAATGCCATCTTAAGAAGACGTTGGGCTCTATGCTCCTTATGGGAATATAATGAATTTTTATATGTTATAGAATTTCACGAAGATACTGGCTGGTCCAGAAGAAACAAAAGGGTTCATAGGGTCAATAGATTTAAGATGTTTAATTCTTAAATTTTTTTGGTTTTTTCCGATTGTTGCAAAAGAGATTTGGGAAGTTGAAATATGGCACGCTATTTAACAACGAACTAAAATATAACATTTTAATTTTGAAGACCGATAATCAATTGTTTCAATGTAATTACTGAACCATCAGACGCAATGGTAAATTCTCTGATTGGATATTTTCGACATTAAAAGCGATCTTCTTCGAGCTGGGAGACAACAAACGTCTCCCAGTGAAGAAAATGCTTGCGCTTGAAAGAGGGTGTGCAAAAAATCCAATAACATCAACAGGGGTTTAATATTGACGCAACGAATTATTTATAAACTGATTTTAAATATTCCCCTATGAGGAGCAGCTGATTGAAGGGGTTAAGTATAGCTTTTACGGGAGAAGTTCGGAAAATTTGTGTTTAAAAAAGGCGGCGATTTGAATGGTTCGAATCGAATAATCGCCTAATTTTTAACGTTAAAAAAAGGGTAGATTAAAGAACATGGGATCGTTCATAAGCCACAGAGCATACATCACTAAGAAATAATGTTCGAAAAGACTTCAAGCGATAGTTTCAATTATCTTGAAAAAAGTCATGGAAAATGTGTTTAATGCGGTTGTTATCCGACGTTTTTGAAACTTCTTAATATACTTAGTTTATCAATAATGTTCTCTATAAATGGAGAAGAACTAGAACATGTTTCCAGAATTCAGCTACTTGGGCTGTATATTAACAGCTACTGTTGGTTCTAGTGATGATGTAAAAGATCGAATTAATTCTGGCAAACGGTCATTTGGTGTCTCAAGTCCGATCTGACAATATTCTTACATATCAAGAAGAACCAAACTAAACACTTTCAACCACTGCGTTAAATTCGTACCTCTTTATAGATGTGAGTCTAGGAAGGCACATAAACTCGCTGCAAGTTTGAATAACCGATGTTTGTGGAGGATCCAAAAAATTTTCTGGCCTCAAACAGTATTCATCGAAAGACTGTGGAGAAAAACAAAGCAAACTCCAATCAGAAAAGAAGTTCTTAAAAGAAAGTGGTACTGGATTGGTCATGACTTAGGAAAGCCTACGAACGATAAAACTACACTCACAATATTATGACAGTAACGGACTGTAGTTTATTTAAGAAATATTCCGTTCCGTCATTTTTAAATAAATAAACATTTAAAATTCCAAGCAAATTTATTTTTAACTGATTCTAACAGTTATTCAAAAAACTAAGTGCATAATAATACGGATTTTCAGATGCAGTTAATATTGTCCGTTGATTGAGTTAAATTCTTCTTTATGTTAAAGTAAATAAAAATGTAATTTAAAGCAACGAAAAGTTCATTTAATTTTTACTGTCAAAAATTCAACCGCGAATTCCGTAAAAACAAATCAATATTCAGTTATCTTATATAAATTAATTGTCAAAAAATTAACTACATATTCCGTAAAAACAAATAAATATGCAGTTATTTTATAAAATTTTACTGTCAAAAATTCAACACCATATTCAGTAAAAACAATTAAATATTCAGTTATTTTATAAATTTTAATACCAAAAATTAATTTTTACTTATCTATAAAAAATGAATTGCTTGTTTTGTGTAAGCAATTCCCATTTTCTATTTGTTAAAATAATTTAGTTAAATACATAAAATTTTTAAAGTAAAATAATCGCGAAGCCATATCGGTCATGCTGCTGGTGTCTTATAATTGAGAGTTCTTCTGTAAACAACGTAGTCAGTACAACAAAAGTAAAACAAACGTGTGTAACTGGGTAAGTAAATAAAAATATTCTCCCTCTATCGCTTATAAGAAAAACAAGCGGACAGGTGTCTGTTTGGTATTTTTTAGAAATTCGGCTCTTTTGTGGAGTAAACGAAAATTTAATAAAATAACTGAATATTTAATTGTTTTTACTGAATATGGGGTCAATTTTTTGACAGTAAAATTTTAAAAAATAACTGAATATTTAATCGTTTTTACTGAATATGGTGTTGAATTTTTGACAGTAACAATTAAATGAACTTTTTGTTAAAAATAAATGAAAAATAGGTAGACCGGTTTTTAATTGAATTTTCATTTATTTTATATTACAATTTCAGTTAATTTTACGTACAGAATATTGTGAGTGTAGAAATTCCATTGAATCGAACCCCAAGATAGCCGAAGAAGGGGTAACCCATGGCATACATCTTGTTGCCAAATTGAATCAGAAGCAGCCAGGGGGAGCAATAACTGGAACGAGATGAAAGCACAACTGCTGCAACATTGGACAGAATTAAATGGAACAGATATATTATGACCTAATGATCCTTATAGGAAAGACGGGCATTTAGTATATTAATAAAGTAAAAAAAAATTATTTTATATGTACATATATATAAATTTAATACTATAGGCCAACTATGAACCAATTTTTGGGCGGTGATGAATGAGATCTGTATTTATCAGTGTATTTGTCAATAAATATTGGGAATTTAGCACATCATATTCTTTTAATAAAAAAATTTGTATTCCCGAACATAGCTTTGAAAATAAATTTGCAGGTGGCCGTGCAAATTTTTTTTATTTTGATTTCCTTGCGAAAACAATAAAATTAAGCAATTTGTTTTTAATTTTATTTTTTACCCACTTACAACTACAATTCGAGTTAGAAAAACCCAACCAATTGAGGGTGAATTTAAAGAAAAGATAAGCTCACTGTTTATTGTTGGTGTTTTGTCTAAGCTTGCTATCGTGGCAAAACAACTTGAGTGTTTGTAATTCTCATTCGCTTTACAGTTTTATTTGTATTATATTTTTATATTTTCCAAAGTATTTGGAAAAAGGTTTTGTGATGATCTGACCTAAGCAACCAGTGAAATGCGCATAGGAACTAGCTTATCTCCCAACAATAAATTTCAGTGTATTCAGTGAATTGTAAATTTAATAGGTTAAATATAGGTTAAATGCAGTGCCCTGAACACTTAGAAATTATATGTACAGTGGTTTCCCGATTTAACGAACAATTGATTGTCAGCCCTGTTCGTTAAATTGAAAAATTCGTTAAATCCAGTGCTAAAAAAAAAATTTATATTCATGGAACAACAAATTAAAAGAACAATTCATATCATATCGTTTTACAAGTAAATGGATTTTATAAACTAAAATAAATGAAAAAAGTAATTATTTAAAGAAAAATAAGAAAAAAGTAGATAATTATTTAAAGAAACTTGTTATTGACATTTGTTTTTGAGATTTCTTTAAACTTTTTTCAATTGCTTTCTCTGAACTCACGTAAAATTAATAAGGGTTTTCATGATATCGCTTAAAATTGCCATTTGTGCAAATGTGCAAACTTGCGAGACTCGTTTCATGAAGACACTATTAAATTTGTGTGTAATTTTAAGCAATTAATTAATGTTAGAAACATCAATAGAAAAATATATTAAAATTTGTGAAATTTGTTTTTAAAAACGCATCAAGACAACCAAAAGACTAAAGTGCTGAAATTATTGCAAGAATTTATTGTTTGTGATTAGAAAAATATATTTAAAAAAATATTAAAATGTGTCAAATTTGTGATTAAAATGTGAAATTTATTTTCATAAACGCATCAAGAAAATCAAAAGACTAAAGTTCTGAAATTATTGCAAGAATTTATTGTTTGTGATTTATAAACACTTGAATTTTTCAACGGAAATGGCGGTAAGCGTTAAAAAATGCGTTTTTATAACTGCACAATTGAACTGCTAACTCGCTAAATCGAGAGTTCGTTAAATCGGTAAACCACCGATATGAAGAACAACCTTAATACTTAACCGAAATCAATTCTTATGTACATAGCTTTATCATCCTTATTATACCCTTTTGGCTTTTAAATCTTTCCGCAAATCTTAAATAAAATAAAACTAAGCTGTTGTTAAATGTGCTTATACACAAATTCTAAAGATATTTATTTAACCTTAACCTTTTTTTGTAACATAAAATAATAAAATAAAAAAAATTGCTAAAACATGTAACAGCATAATTTATCAGAACCAAACAATAAATAAATACACATGACCCCTGAAAAATACTTAAAATACTCACACTAACAAAATAACAAAAAAAGCCCAAAGCTTAAAATGGTTTTATTTCCGAAATTTTCCTGACTTTAACCCCAAAAATAAAATCTCATACGTTGTCCTTTTTTATTATTTTGTCAACAAAATTATTTTTTATTAGGGACCATAAAAAATATGTGTACATGCTTGTCAGAGCCACACACAAGCACACGTTCTGTACAAAAAAAGGATCGACCCAGCGGGAAAAAGAAGGAGTAGGAAGGCCTTCTAGAAGGCCTCTGTACCCCTTCTTTCAGATGTACAAGGCCTTCTTGCTCCATTCCATACTCATATCTTTTTTACACACGTTGTCATTGCGGAGAAGGCCTGCCGCTCTCGCTTCTTCAGCAGGTACATAAGAAGGGTAACGGGACCAAAAAAATTGATTTTGCTTTTGCTTGTCAAAAAAAAAAACAATACAAAAAATGTTACTCCCTTCTCATAGAAGCTTCGTGTGGAAGGTGTATCTTATCTTTTATACGAAAGAGCCGAGGCCTTCTATGAGGCCTTCTTTAGCAGTTAGATAAGAATAGTAATTGAATCAAAAAATCTTTTAAGCAGGCCTTTAAAAAGGCCTGAAGTAAGAAGGTCTTCTGAGTTTTCCCGCTGGGGAATAACAAACAATAAAATAATATATATTTGAATTAGAGGGAGTTTGCTGAAAATTTGCTAACAATTTTTTTTCACTTTTTATGAAGCAAAAAAGCATTAAAAGAAATTATCCATTATTTGACAATAGATTTAATCAATTGTATTTGAAGATTTGTATCATGACAAACAACAAAATGTGTGTAGAAAATTGCAAAAAACAAAAAAAAAAAAAACATTATTTTCATAAAACGACAAGTATTTATGGTAAACGGAAACTCAAAATAAAGACATTTTAAATATAGCGGAATGAATCACTTTTCCTTTCCTTCCATCTATTTTCGTTAAATCTATTAAATATTTACAACTGTTCGAATTGTCTGTGTGTGTTTGTGTGTTTTCTCTTTCATTGTTCCAAATAAATCGTTTGTACCATAATTTGTTTGCTAAAGAAAAAGTATTAAAAAAGAAAATCTAAATAAAAAGCTTAAGTCTATAGATGATACAAAATTGCCAATAAATAATTCGTCGTTTATTTCTTTTTGATGTAAACATTTTTTTTTCTATGCAAACGCGTGTCCTTAATATCCTGTGACAAATTGTTTATGTAGCATAAAAAAAGTTTGCTAATGTGAGAATGTGGAGAGAAAAAAAAAATATTGTATTCATAAATATTTAGTGGCTAAATTATGGTAATTATTCAGGGCTGTGGAGTCGTTAAGAAAAAGTTATAACTCCGACTCCGACTCCTTTTGGTGAAATTTTTTAAGCACGACTCCGACTCCGACTCCGACTCCGACTCCGACTCCGACTCCGACTCCGACTCCTACTCTAACCTAGCATTATTTAAGAGACTAGTTTTTTTTTTTGACTTTAAACTCTTTTTTAATTTAGTACCTGTTAAATGGTTAAATATAGCAAGAAAATGATTCTGTAAAAATTTCAAATCGATATTTTAATTCTAACGTGCCGCGCATTGAGCTTTAACATACTAGTTACTAACATATGAGTAGGAAAGCTGCAAAATATTTTATTTGGATTTTGGAAAAAATGCAAAAAACATATAGTGCCCGATTAAATAGACCAAATGAGTTGAACCTTTTTTCAATTCTAAAGTGTTATGACATTCTTGACTTATAACTTAACAGTTGAGAAATTTAAACCAACTGAAATATAAAAAAATAATAGATTTAATTTTAGAACGAACGAGTTTTGTTACGAACTTTCGAAAGAAACGAGTTTTGCTTCAATCTGTATGGGATCATTGAATTTTAGTATATTTTAAAGGTTATATTAATTTATTAATATTATGCAAACAGTGCTAAAAAATGTAAAAATAGTTCTGTAGGGGAGAGATAAACTACACCAATTCACATCTTTTTCAAATAAAGTTTTTTATACTGTTGGAATTTATAGATGTGTGAATTTCCATAAGTCCTATCTAATGTAGCTTTCGAGATAGAAAAGTTGAAAACAACACCAAGTCCAATTGGCTTAGACGTTAAAGGCATCAAGTGTACTTAGTGTTGTTTACTACAATATTAATAGAGGCAAAGGACAGTCCTTTTTTGTAAATTGTGAAGTGAGGTCTTTTGTTTTTAATATACATTTTATTTATTAAGTCAAATCATTCTCAGGAAAATTTTATAAAGTTTATTAAAACATGCATATGCGCCTTCAGTTGTTAGTTCTACAATTTATATAACACATTTTGAAGAGAAACGTGACGTAAAAAAATGTTGTTAGCCTTCTATTATTTTTGGGAAATAGTACCCCTTTTGTTGTTGGACTTGGTGCTGTTTGTCTCAAGGCATGGAACAGTACCATAGAAGGTAACGAACCTTTTAGGACGTAATTTTTTAAGTATATCATCGACATAAAAAAATATGTTAGGATCATATAAAATATTCGTACAAATGCACATTTTTATAACATAAACATCATTTGCGATTATCAACATGTTTGCGCGGTCTGCTGTAAAGTTTTCAAAATGTGGCTTGATGTAGATGCAGAGTTAAAAAAAATGTGAATTTTTAAACTGCTAAATTTAAATCTTTTTCTTCAGTGTACTCGCCATTGCATTTTTCCGTTCCTAATTCAATATTATTATTGTCCAAGACCGAAATTTGGAATTGCAAGTCTTTATTATCTCTCCAATTTTCCCTAAAGTGAGTAGATAAAAGTATTCTCAAATCATTTTTCCCACATTGATGGGAATTATATCTGGAACAATGTTATGTATTTTTCCGAGTTCCTTTTCCTTATTATAATTATAATAGAATAATATAATTCACCTTGAAGGTTGGAACTTAAAATGTAGTTCACTTAATGCTTTCACCACAGGAGCTACAGCTGATTTCAAGTCATATTCATGAACATGGCTACAAAAATATTTGTTAATATACGATAAATAAAAAACAACATCTTTACAAATTTAATTTTTAAATTCCTTAATTCGGCTCTATTTCATTAACGATATCTTGGCGAAATTCAAATAGTGAACCCGCTGGTTTTTGTTACAGAAATTTGAGGTCATATTAAAACATAGAAAAGGTCAAAATAAGATGTTATCTCAATTTTTTAATTTTTGAAACTCACCTACTCATATGAAAAGTATACTGGTCCTTATTTTCAGACTTCACAATTTCAAAAAGCAGACCAATTCCACTAATTTATCTAAATATCAATTTATGTTTAAAATTTGTTTTTTTTATGTCAAATAAAAATAAAATTATTAGAAAAATTATATTTATATATGAATTGATATTTAAAAAGAATTGGAGAAATTGGTCATTAAAATTTTTTATTTTAAAAAATATTAGAAAAATTGTAATGCAAAAAAGTCGGAGTCGGAGTCGCTAGTTTTTGTGGGTACTTCGACTCCGACTCCGACTCCGGTACAAAAACCTCAACTCCGACTCCTCAACTCCGACTCCGACTCCGACTCCACAGCCCTGTAATTATTGAAAGCTGATGATGCTTTTTACTGTGAAAGGGGTACATTTTAGAACTTGGTGGGATTTTAAAAGGGGGGAAGTTTGGTGTATAGATGTGCGAATGCTTTTTATATTTTTTATTATAATTCGTAAAAAAAAAACAATAAGAGACAAGGGATCTTGTAAGTGAAATTTTTTCCGTGATTTGCAAGTCAAGTCTACAATTAAAGTAGAAGTAAGTCCAGTAAGTAAATGTATCGGCAACAAATGTTGCCATTGAAAATACTTGGTAATAATTTTAACCAAAAAGATGAGAACTGAAAATTCCCAAAGTGTGCTTTTAATGCACACGGTGCTTTGGATTACTTCGCTCTCCGTTTTAATTACTTATTTGAATTACCATGTTCGCACGGCATATTCCTAATCGGCTTTGACAGTTTTTCTTCTTCTTCTTTTTATTAATTTTGTTTATTGCTAAATTTAATTGTTTTTTTTGCGGTAACTTGTATTAAGAATGAAAAGAAAAAGTAAGTAAAAAATATTATTTTAAAGAAATACATACATTTATTTATTTTCCCAGTAAATAGAATATTTTGTTTGTTTTTTTTAGTGCTTTGACAGCTGGTGATGGAAAAAAACCGATAAAAATTAGAGATCACATTGATTTTAAAGTAATCCACAGGGTAATAAAAATTGAATTACGTACAAATGAGATAATCCGCTCTCAAAATTTTGTATGACGAATTATGTAATTTGGATCATAATTAGGCTGTGAATTACGAATGAGAGCGCGAATTACGAAAAAACGCTGTCGTGCGAACATGGTATAAGACAATAAAAACACGATGTAATAAAAAAATTAAACAAAAAAGAAATTCATATGTATAGAAAAGCAGTGTTTGGCTTTGAAACGTGGCTTAAAAATTCCAAATAAAAAAAAAAATTTTGAGCAGTGTTGAGTTTTAGTAGCCAAATGAAAGATATTGCGGTAATAATGCTGCGCACAGGTAGAATTCTCAAAAAGTGAGAAAGAGAGGAAAACCAATGTGCCACAGATCCATAACTTATGAAACCAATAAATCAATAAGTAAACTTAGAGCTATTATACGTGATAGATAACTGTAACTCGTGTGATATGGAATTTTCTTGTTTTTGGTGTAACCTCCCAATAAAAAATGGAGCTTCCAACGAAGCAGGTTTGTAAGGGAGAAACATAAAAGTTTCGCTTACCATTGCGCTTACGGAAGACATGAATTTTATATGGCGAGTTCCCACTTTGAAGCAATACATTTTTGACACATAAAGCGCAATATTCAGCGCATATAAAAATTGTTAGATGTCACAATCAGCTTTACACACTGAATGTTTTTAAACCATTATTTTTAAGTAATCTCCTTTACAAACCTGCTTCGTAGTAAGGGAACGCCGTAGCACTTGAAAAGTTATTTTTTTTTTTATTAAAGTTGTTGAGATTTCTTTCACTTACCATACTACATTTCTGTATGTCTTATTGCGTAGCGCATAAATGTACCTTTAGTGCTTCGCAACATGATAACATTTTTTATTGGGCTGCTACTTGCAAGCATTTTGGACTTGCCACTTGAGTGGCTCTCAATAACTTTTCAAGTTCTTACTGATTGTGACAATAAGCTTCATAGAGTAATGCCTTTTGCTCATCATAATTTAACTTTAATGGCTGACATAGGCAGTGTTTCTCTTCCGCGTCGAAATCACCACTTCTGAATCGCAAAAACCAGCTGTCGGACGTTAAAATTATTGGAACATATTAAGGATAACTTTTGATAAGAAATTGATGTAAATCAGCCTCACTTTTTTTAAATTGAAAAAAACGCAGCTTATTTAAATAATGAAAGGAGTGACTGAGATATTTTTATTGACAGATTTAGAAAAGAATTAAATGAGAACCTGCCATATGGCCGTATCCAAAGAGATCGTACACAATCCCGTGTTTTGCTTATACACCCAATACATAACGTTTAGGAATCTCTGCATTAATATTAAAGGTTAGTTTACACTATCACACAAGACTTACGTATTGCATAATACTTTGTAGGATACAAATATAATGAGTTTTGTTGCGACTCACAGAGGGGTGAAATCGCTAAATATGGATATTAATTAAAAAATGAAAAATTGTTTTTCTACATCACTACTGAAAATTTTAATGTCATATGTTGTTTACTTGTCAAGCTGATTTGTATTAAAGTTAAGTAATTTTTGACATATTCGCGCACAAAAGTTTTAATTGAAATTCGGTATGTTTCGACGCTTAATATAAAGTTTTTCGCAAGTCAAAAGTAATACTTTTACTATGGAATCTTCAACCTCAGGTATTTTAGCGTTGTTCTAAAAATAATTGTGTTAACAAAAGTTGTGCAGAAGTATTTTTAAAAAATTTTTTAAAATGTGTCTCAATTTTGGCTATTTTCAAAATATTTGTGGATATTTAAATATGAATGGTGTAACTTGGCGTTAGAATATTAATTTTTTTAAGAAACTACAGTTCCTAGGCTTTCATATTCAGTAATAACATGTTGCGGGTTTTTGCGCAAAATTTTTTTTATTAAATTAATTGTGAAAATAGTTACTCAAGCAAAGAACACCAGTTCTTGTCTTTTCTTTGCTTTGTCTTCGTTTTCGTTGTTACAATTGTTGTTTTTGTATATAGTTGGCAAATGTAGAAAAATTTAGAGTATTTGCTCAGAATACAGCTCGACTTTTTGTTAAGAAGTATCAGTGGTTTAACATGCCTCCAACCTTGCATAAGTTTTTAACACATGGCCCAGAAATCATTTCGCACGTGCTTTTACCGATCGGTGAACCGTCTGAGGAAGCCCGAAACAAAGATTTTAAAAACTACAGAGAACATTTTTCTCGCAAATATTAAATATTAAATAGGTTCCTACTAAGTTTAGATCCAATCCTATCTGGTAAAACAAAATTGTCAAAAAAAAAAAAAAAAATTCCACCAACTTCCAAAATCAGTAGTAGATCTACTAGTTTCGCATATTTTTAAAATAGCAGGTCAGAAACACATGTCTTATAATAAATATATACAAGCTATTTGTATTTTTGAACAAAACGCTCACCAGACACATCTGTACACGATCGAACAATTTTAATATCTGCTTTGAGTCCCGAATTTAGTTACATATATGATAAAATAATCCCCCTTTCGTCTACGTAATTATATTAAAAATAAATTGATTGCTATGTAAAATTTTTTTACTTTTTTCCAAAAAAAAAATCCGACTGAGCCAGAGCTATTTTTAAAAGGGGGGCGTGGCACCGCCTAATCCACCTTGGATGTAATTCATATTGTACGAATAACATATATACCAAATCTCATTTTCATACCTCTGATAGTTCATGAGATATATCCGTTTTACAATTCAGGTTATATGGGCGGTGCCACGCCCCTTTGTCCAATCATAACCAAGTATATCTAAGGACTATTATCAGGTCAACAGTACAACATTGGGAAAGTTTCATGACAATCGGTCTATTACTATGCCCGCTAGAGTGATTTTTAATAGGGGGAGTGGCACCGCCCACTGTTCAAAAAGATGTGTAGCCTATGTCACTCAGTGATAACGTAGCATTCTAATAGTGTAAGAATTTTTAAAATTGGATAAGTAGTTTAATTAATCTCCATATTTTAAGATTTCACCTCACTGTGCGACTGTCAAAAAATCTAATTGAACACTACAGTTTGTGTTTACACTATCACACATAAACATGCTCTTTTTAGAATGCAATTTTATTGTTATGAAAAACTTTTAAAAAAACAATGAAGTCGTATTGGATGTAAAATTTTTTTTCGTAGTACTTGAAATTTTAATAACACATGGCATTCACAATTTTACATATTACTTGAGTTTTTGACATGTATTAATAGAAAGTATAAATAATTCGCAACGTTTGAGATTTTATAAGAAAATTAATGTGGAGTTAGAGAAGACCGAAAATTTAGTGGACCCGTGTGCTAATTTTTTAGCAAATAAATTTGAAATACATTTCTGTTGACATATTAAAATTTATAACTGAATTTGTCAATGGACAAAATAGCTAATGTTCCTTTTTTGGTACAAATCGTTACAATACAAAAATTCTTCATATTAAAAATTGTACTGTTTCCGACCAGAATTGTCTTTTTATTTGCTTATAAGATCGGTAACTAAGATTTTGAATTTATTTAAGTTTTTTAACAATGTCTGGTGTGAGGGAAACATAACAAGTTTTCTTCTCACCTCTCTCATTAATAAACACAAAATTTCTGAAAATAAACTTTCATAGTGTGAAACAAGACAATGCAATGGTATATTACAGACGGTATTTTACAAATTTCTTAAAATAAAAACTTATCCCTTCAACAATAAATTTCAGTTTATCAATAGTATGAAATGGGAATGTAGCACATTCAAACGATACCTTGTTAATTAAATTTTTGAATCCCAAGAAAAACTTTGATAAATAATATGCATGTGGCTGTGTAAATAAAACTGAACTGGCAAAATAAAATAATTTGTTTTTATTTTTGTTTTTTCTTTTCCCTCTTACAACTACATTTAGAGTAGACAAAAAATCAGCCAATTGTAGCCGGGACTGTAAGAAAAGATAAACTCACTGTTTATTGTTGTTGTTTTTGTTTAAGCTTTGATATAGTTACAAGTAAAACTGTGGCTTATAATTCTTATTCGCTTCACAGTTTTATATGTGAAATATCTTTAGTTTTTCTAAAATCTTTGGATGAAGTTTCCTGACGATCTGGCTTAAGCAACCAGTGAAATGCGCATAGGAATAGCTTATCCCTTCAACAATAAATTTCAGTTTATCAATAGTATGAAATGGGAATGTAGCACATTCAAACGAAACCTTGTTAATTAAATTTTTGAATTCCAATAAAAACTGTGTCGTAAACACATCAGAATCTTAAGTGCCATTTAAGCAGACTAGTGGATGAGATTTACCGGTATGGCGGATCTTGTCTAAAAGCGATCTAAATTAAATGATTTCAATACTTAGCGAAAATACCTTAATTGAAATTAAGTTGTTTGCCATTATGACCATATATGAACCGAAGCTGGAAAATTTAAAGAAGGGGTAAAGTCAACATTTTAATACTAAACTAATAAAATTCAAAAAGGTCTAGACTGCAAACAATCTCATACAAGTATTGGTATCAGAATAAAATTCAGTATAAATAGATTTTTGTGTAGAAAAATCTTTATTAAGTTCTAGGGCGGTCAATCAATCTTCTTTAAAATATACACCCAGAAATCAGGGCAATTGCAAAAAATTTCGTGCTGTTATCCTAATTGTTATAGGGCGATTACGAATGGCAACTCAACTTCAGTTCAGTTGCCATCAGCATAATCAGGAAAAGCCACTCATGTTAAAATATACGGAACTTCTTTTTATTTTATATTTTAACATGAGCGGCGTTGCCTGATTTCGTTGCTGGCAACTCAACTTCAGTTCAGTTGACATGCTTAATCGATTCATTAAATTTCTTGTTAGTCAGTTTAGAATGTTTGGGAAATTTATTTTTTTGAATCTGCCCTACTCAGAACTATAAATTGAAAACTAATAAAAACTACAATAGAGCGTAGGGTTAATTTTTCACTGGACAATAGATTCAAGATTACTACGGTAAACACAAACGCTTTTTTTATCAAAATAATAAAATTATTTTTTTTTTATAACAATAATAAAATCTTTTCTATCCAATAAATGCCATTACTCCATAATTCCATTATTTTCGTAATTCCCTTTTATTTTCCTAATAAACATTTCATAAATATTCAATTAATTTTATTACATTTATTGGAAATTCTTTTTTGTTTATTAGATTTTGATTGGAATGAAACTAATTTTAATGACATTTTTTACACCTTCATTTTTAAATGCGGACTTTTTATGACCCAAAATCTTAACAAAGTTTTCCCATTTAGCTGCAATCAAAAATGCTTTTATTATTTGAATGTTTGATTTGAACAGTTTTAGGGGTCTTTATAACTAAAAAACCTTTTTTTTCATTTAACAACTTTATAAGTTCGAAGGCAACTCAATATAATTTCATTCGAACGATATGCCGATGCATAAAAGTATCTTGCTATTTAAGGCTCTTTTTCTTTACGTATGGGCCTTTTAAGCTGTAATAAAAATCTTTTTATCCAAATGTTGTTTTTGTTTTTGCGGGTTCCTTAACTTACAAACCGATAAGAAAAAACATTTAAAAACAAATACACATCTTGGTAACAATGAACATTCTTATACGAACAAGTATTCGAATTGTTTGATACTCGTTTTCGTATCTGTAAAATTTAAACATCAACACCTTGAAAGTACTTTTACGGCAAAAACAGTGTCTGAGGGAAAGAGAGCGAGATCACTGTAGAATAGTGTAGAAGAGTTTTCCTGACTGGTTTGTGCTGTTATCGTACCTTCGAAAGGTTACATTAATCGCCACAAAACTCTTGTGTAATGTGATCCTCTTTTTGACGGGTGTGTTGTTGGGTATCTGTTAATTTGTAAATCTGTTTATGTGTTTGAATGGGTTCTTTTGATCTTGTTTTATTTTTTTTTTGTTTTTTTTTGGTCGGTTTGCTTTTGTTTAAGTTTTTAACTTAACATTTTGGAAAAAACACCAATTTTGAGATGATGATAGACTGGGCGATGGTCGACAAGTTTAGATGATATCATACTTAAAGGCATTTTTTGTTGAGAAAATATATTAGTTTAAATGCTGAAAGGTGTCATTAAAACTTACAACTACAAAATGGACTAGATTAAGTGCACTTATAACTTAGTTAAAAAAAAAAAAAAAATTATTATAAGAGAATAAATGCCAAAAAATAGCAATCAGGCCTGTCACAGAAATCTCTTCCACTTTCGATCGGAATTGATTTCTGTGACAGGCCTAAATATTTCTGAGTCGAATCTGTATTAATATTAACATCATATATAAAAACCCAAGTCTTATTCCGAAAGGCCTTGGAAGACGTTTTATTTTCAATCACTTTATTTATAGGGAGATTAATGTAATATATGAATAAAAAAGGGTTGTTCTAACAAGAGTTTTATAGTATAATGATAAGGCAAAGCCTTTAATCGGTTCTATTTGGCAAATCCAGGCTGGTCTTTATTTATTACACTGCAAGCCGATTTAGAAGCGTCCACGTGCTGTTTCCTGGGCGATGTTGTTGACAATCATCAAGCATCGGCAAGTTGTGGTAAAAGATTGCAGCGTCTGTTCTCATAGTTGGAGCGCCAGCAAGCGGACGCTTTTGCTTATATGAGGCGGTTAGCTTTATACATATGATGCATACTCAGCCAGTCTGTTGGCTACGATGGATTTATCAGCATAGGATGCAGTAGGCTAATCATCTGCTTATCTGAAACTCACCGATTAACGTAACCTCAAATAATGTGAATGAGCAATATAGTAGTACGTTAACGATCTTGAGCAGGAAAAGTGGTACACGATTGGCATCAATAAATGTAAGGAGAACTCTGCTAAGAATTCAATGGTTTCGGCCTACTGTTCCTAGGGATAAGTAAGATACTTTTGACCAGGGTGGGGGAATACACGACACCTGATGGATTCACGCTGTTATACCAAGCCAACTTAGATCCTCTTTCAAGAATAAGGGTTGTTGGATTTCTTATGACAACGAAAACAATTTAAATAAAACTGTGATTAGTCCACAAAACGTGGAGTTATTGTTAACATAAACAAAGCCTTGACAGAAAACTAGACATACAATAATTTAGCAACAAATTGTTATCTAACGAGTAATGCCACCTATTTGTCTCGTCATGAAGTAAAGTACCAAACAGACATTAAAAATTAAGTACTATTGTACTTTTTGTATTTGTGAATAACTCACGCCACGCCGACTGGCTTAAAATTAAGCTTTTTAATTAAAAAAAGCAAAATCCTTTTTAGAATAAAAACGGAAAAGTCTTCCAAAACTGTAAAATTGGTTTCAAATATTTTAATTAAGTGAAAACCAATTAGTCGAATGGCTTTTTACTCTTTATCCGTGCTTTATAGATTTCGAGAAAGTGTTCAAAGCTATAAACCACAATGTAGCCTTGGAATCCGTAGAATGCAAAGGAGTCCCAGGCAAAATCAGCCTTCAATTAAAAGCTTTTACAACTAAGTGGCCAAACTTCCATTAAGAAATGTATGCGTCAAGGATGTGTCCTATCTTTTAAACATCGTACTAGTCACCTTAATGATCCGTGCATCATAAAAACAATAGAGGAATTTAAGTAAGTACTACAAGGCAGCCTTGTACATGCATAAGTTCACATGCATATGTGCACTCTTTCTGTTATTAAGGCAGCCAAAAGGTGGAACTACTGGAGACATCTGATTCCGGCTAAACAAAGGGTGTGCAGCTTTTTGCTATTTCGATATGGCGGACGATATTCATCACAAAAAATACCAAAATTCAAATATTTAAAGACAGCATAAACCAAGAATGGCGAACGTTGTTTGGGTATGTGTGCTGGTATGTTAACGGCCCACACATATGGTTAAGTTAAGAGGTGGTTCCCTATTCCCTCACAGGAGAACATAAAGCAGCTTTAGTTTCCCTAGAACAAAAAACGAAGAGAACAGAATAAAAACCAATCTGTTTCCTTACATAATCAAGACTTTTATTTTTCAAAATGTTCTGCCTCTTAAATTTTATATGAGTTTAGAAAAAAAGAATTACAAATTAAGAACGTGTATCAAAATATGCTTTAAAAAGTGAAATATGCTTTATAAGCTTAAAAAATGCTGCAAAAATGCTCTTTTAACTATATTATGCATAAAAATGCTGCAAAGGGTAAAATATGCAAAATATATGCATAAACAAATCGATGCCAAAATTCATAAAAAGGATAAAAATATGGTTTCTTCTTTCATTGGTCGCACAAGGAAATACATACAGTTGCATATTTACAGTTTCAATGTAAATATACGAAAGAAATGTTCTTGTCAACGTTGTGGGCCAGGCAGATTAACGCAGTTTTTTTTAATACGGGTGGCTTATGAAGTTTAGCAAGAAGCCCTTAAATTGGATTTATTAAGGCACTCGATGCAGTTTTCTTCGGATGGGTTTGTTTTTCAGTTTTTGTTTACTACTCAATAACTAGAGTTGTGCAGAAGACAGAAAAGCCAATTTCCAATTGGATTCCGTGATATTGTCGTGAGAATACACGAATATAGTCTGAACAGCAGCAATACTAGTAAAATCCAAATAGGGTTTTATTAGTAACAATAAGTACTTCGAGAAATTCCAGACGAGAAAGAGTTTACAGTCGATGACTTCAAAAAAGTTGCAATTTGTTGTTTTACGTTTTTTTTTTGGGAATACAAAATTTTAAATTAAGATTTTGTTTGTCGTGCTTAATTTCTAATTTTTATTCTTCATAAAAACACTGGGAATTAAGCACGACAAACAAAATCTTGTTAATTTAAAATTTTGTAATCCCAAAAATTACTTTGATAATAAACTGGCGGGTGCACGGCCTAAAAAAAACTGAACTGGCAACTTGCTTTATTTCTTGTTTTTTGCGAAAACAATAAGGCAAGTTGTTTTTGTTCTTATTTTGTTTTTTCTTAACCTACTTACAACTACAATTAAGGTTGGGAGAATTCCAACCAATTAAAGTGTGGAATGTAAGAAAAGATAAACTCCCTTTTTATTGTTGTTGTTTTTGTTTATGCTTTGATATTGTTACAAGTAAAACTGGTGCTTATAATTCTTATTCGCTTAACCGTTTTATTTGTAAAATATCATTAGTTTTTCTAAAATCTTTGAATGAAGTTTTTTGATAATCTGGCCTAAGCAACCAGTGAAATGCGCATAGGAATAGCTTATCCCAACAACAATAAATTTCAGTGTTTTTATCAAGAATAAAAATTGGGAATTAAGCAAGACAAACTAAATCTTGTTAATTTAAAAGTTTAAAGTTAATTTGTTTAACTTAATTTCATATTTCCGAACTTTATCCTTACAAAATTTAAAAGGTGGAAAAGTTATCTTAGCAGTGCACAACTGGAGTGTGGTATGACATTGTGAATAAAACGTTAACTTTTAAAGCCATTTGACGAAAAACTTTCCTAGTGTCCATCCACTACGCAGAAAAAATATTTTCATATTTGAATACGAAAATCGCATATTTGAGTAAAAAAGTGTTTGAATTTTCTGTGATGAAGATTTTTCAAACAAAATATTTTTCGAATTTTTATTTATTTATTATTATTATGATGTTTTAAATTCCTAATTTTTATTGTTTTGATAAATACACAAAAATTTATTGCTGGGGGATAAGCTAGTTCCTTTGCGCATTTCGCTCGTTGCTTATGCCAGATCATCAGGAAGACTTTGAAAAAACTAAAGATATAACACAAATAAAACTGTGAAGCGAATAAGTCTTACTTGCAACGGTATAAAAGCTATTAAAAAATGGGCAAAAGTTGTCTGTACCTTGATTCGAATATTTTTTTTATTGAATATGAATAAATATTGAACTATTTCATTATTAAATATGTTTTATTGAGAGCTATTTGCAAAGTGTAATTTTGATAAATATTTTCATTGAATCAAATAAAAAGTTTGTTGACCTAAAAAGTTTATTTTTAACAAACTGTGTTGTTAAAAATTTTCTTGAGATATTCTTTTCTGTGA